>VXBI01007482.1:291151-463220 GCA_013397375.1 Toxostoma redivivum
AGAGTCAATTTGCGTATATTTAATTTTTTAATATGCATGCCTACTCAACATTTTCAAGCAAATGCTGGTACTAAGATGTGTTGAAACAACACACCCATGGACATTTTAAAAATTCTGAAGCACTTAGTAGGGGTGCAGTAGTAACCTTTCTTAAAAATGCCAGTAACTGAAAGTAATCGTATTAAACTGCTAGTTTTGTTTGTTATATTTCTTAAATCAAGTTTTTCTGAAAATGTCCAAAACTTTTAACCAAAATAAAAAAATTGTCATCAAAATAAATAGTCATCAATAATTATACATAAAAGACACAGTTTAGATCCCTCACCAGCAGCTTATAATAGAAAAATGATAGGTCTGTAAGCATTTACTTCCACACACTCTCTTTAAAACAAAAGAGCTTTAAGTGTAAATTTGGAGACAGCCATATCATATAACTGGTTTGTCAAAAGGTATTCTGCTCAACACCTAAAAGTTACGTATGTTCCCTCAAAGTTATCTTTTAACAAAGTAAATATACTGATTGTGTTCCATTCACTCTTGGTGAATGGAAGTCTGTAACTGTAATTAAGTTTGACTAAACTCAATTCCGTTTCAAGAATAAAACTGAGTGGCTACCGAAGAGCTATATCGTTCCTATAGCATTTCTAAGTGCTGCAAAAATTTAAAAAAACACCCCACAAGTCTAAGAAAGTCCAGGAGTGACACAATAAAAACCTCAGACCAGAATTCAGCTTCACAAACAAGATTTTGACACTTCATGACATGGCTAGTCAATGTTACAACTATATAATAAAATACAAAATGAAGGATAAATGAAAACCTGATGCAGCATATGCAAGATGTTTTGCTCCCTTTCTTTAGCAATAATATCTTCAGCAGTTTCTGTAATGCTGGTAATATCAAACCAGGATTCAAAGCTATAAAACAAAGCAAGGAAAAAAATAGCTTAACTTCATAGTTATTATTCTTCATTATTTTAGTATCTATATTTCTCTTATCCTGTAATTAAAAAAAACCATAAAGCACTCACATCCATCATGAATAGAAGGTGTATGGGAGGAAAGTCTCAAATATACCTGTCAATTCAGAAGCTTGAGGTTTTATGTGATTTGTAAAAACACTTGAATTAATTGCAGTATTCATTACCATCTATTTCAGTCCATCTAGGTTATAGCTTTTTCCAAAAATTAGTCTAAACACTGTTTTGGCAATGCTCTTCCACCTGACCCCCTACTGCTGCAGAAAAAGATCTGTGGGTCCTGTGCCTGCCAGCCTCACACAGCTTCATCCAGCACCTTTGAGAATCTCAAAGCAGCAACAGGCATTTGGGATAAACAAACATCTCTCACCGCAAATGTTTATGTCAGCTCACAGCTGAGCTTCCACTATCCTGGGAGACCACAATTAATTCCTTCCTTTCTGAAACTAACTGTGGGGCAAGACACATTTCAAAGCCTTTGTCACCAAATAACCAATATTGAATTACAACCATACCATAAAAAAGCTCTTCACATACTGATAAGTTTAATTATTAAAGAGTCATAATAACACTTAAATAGAACAAACAGAAATAGTTTTCCATCATCAGATTGCAACCTACCTTTTCAAATCATCAAACACATCTGGCAACAGGAAGTTAAGTAATGACCAAAGCTCTGCCAAATTGTTTTGCAGGGGAGTGCCAGTCAACAGGAGTTTATTGTCTGCATTAAATCGCTTCAATTCTCTGATAAGGCGGCAGTTCATATTTTTAATCCTGTGACCTTCATCTACTATCAGGTATTTCCAGTAGCAGCTCTACAAAAATAAAGGGTATTTCAGTAAATTTCAGCTTTATTCCATCAAAACACGTGTCAGATTAATTAAGAAACACTAATAAGACTGTTTGATACTGCCTGTCACAAAGGTTCTATTTACTCTTTTTCACTTTGCCAGACTAATAGAGCTGACACCAAACAGTTAATGCCACATATCTGCTTCATGGCAACTGCCTTTTACAAAACTTAGGTGGTTAAAACAGAACTTCCACAAGAAGCTCATCTTGTTGAAACAACCATTGTGATGATAGATAACCACAATATTTACACACTAAGTACAGTTTTTACTCTAAACATCCTTAACCATCACCTACAGAAAGGTAACAAAAAGAGCAGGTATGTTGTAACTATCTGCTTTTAGAAAAATGTTCTGTTTGAAGAACTTAAGCATTAAATTGCAGAGCTACTACTACCAAGGAAACAGAAGTGAATGCCAATATACACACTACAGTATGAAACATATTGTACAGGCAGCATGTGGGATTTTTTACCACATTCAAAAGCACTGCTAACAGTACAGAGGCACAACACAGTCCTAGGGCTAAGAGAACTTGGATACCTGGAGGGCATTTCTGTCTCGCATTGCTATTTCAAAGGAAGTAACGACCACAGGATAGATTTGCAGTGATCCTTGTCTTGTGTGAATTTTACGAACCAGTTTACGACGCTCCTGCTGAGCTCCATGATAGAGCATTAGTGGAATCTGTGAAAAAGAGGTTACAAGTCAGGACTACAATGCTCATTTTAAGCTAATGGGAAGACAATAGAAATACTGAGATCTCTTACAAGAAGGCTGTAAATACATAGCAAGTCAGCACAGTTTGTAGTAACCATTAACAACTACAATTAAAATGGTGTTCTATATAGAGAAAGTTTCAAGGCAAAGAATTAGAACAGAAATTAAACAATTTGTGCTTTTAAACCTAAGGAAGAAGAAGAAAAGTCTTCATTTCTTTTACCTCTGGAGTAAATCTCTTGAATTCAGACATCCAATTTGGAAGAGTAGACAAAGGACCACATACTAAGAATGGACCAGGGACCCCTCGCTCCACCATCAGTGCTATTGTTGCAATACACTGGATTGTCTTCCCCAGCCCCATTTCATCAGCTAATATGCCATTAATACCATTTTCCCAAAGCATCTGCATATGCAAAAAAAAAAAAGTAAACGCAAAATAATCAACATACATTTGGAAAAACAAAGATCTTTAGGAATGTTACACCTGTGGACAGCCTCTACTAGGCCCATTTTATATTACAGATGATGATGATGATTGTCTCTATTATAAAAATAAATACAAGCATCTTGTAAATGCTAGATATTCTCATGTAGATGTATACATTCCTAGCCAACTAAGTGCCTGAATAGGGCACAAAAACCAGAATAGTATCAAAGGAAAGTATGTTACTTTAGTAACTTTAGTGTCGCATCAGAGGCACTTTAACAGCAAGTACAGCTCACATTACCCAAGGTTTTACTCATCCCAGCTCCAAAACTTCACTCAGCTCTGCTCTCCACAAGACCAAACGACTGTGCTGACATTTCAGTGATATCTATTCAAGGAGCTTCTGTAGGCATGGAGCTCCTGTAGCTACCTCACCACAAGAAAAAGGTGCACTTCTCAGCCAACACAGCACCTGCTCCAGCCAAAGTTCTTTGGCCAGACACTGCCTACTCTGACAAATAACAGAGCAACCTCTCACAAAAGAACAGAAAGAAGGGCTCTTTGGCCACTCTCTACTATTTAATAAAGATACATAAAAAGGTTTTTATAACTGAGGGCCCAACTAAGGAAGCTGGTTTTCCCTCCAGAAGAGGTCTGTCTTCACTAGGCACTTAGCAGTAACAGGAGTGACTAAGTTTAGTGGCACTCATTTAAGGGGTGAGTCAAAGCATGTTGAAACAATGTATGCTTGTAGGGAGGAAAAACAGAAAGAAAAAATCTAAGAGAAATATGAGATCAGTAGCAGAATTAAAATTAATTTGTTATGAATTTTTAAATTTGGCTTGCATGCTGAAACAGGTAGAAGTTAAAAATGTATGAGGGTAATTTTGATGGCAAGTTCCTATAGTTTTTTATTTCAGAGGCTAAAGACAACATTTTTAACACACTGTGTTAATATTACTAGTTAAGACTTCAAGGTACAGAGAATGAAAACTTCTCTGAAAACTTATCTGTCAAGCCTGCAAAGGTAACAGGTCTTTGAATACCTTTGGGCTAGGTATTCTAGAGAGAAAAATAAGACTGTCCCTCCATAGGATGTACAGTCCTTCTCCTTTCACAAACTCTTTGTAAGCAGAGGTTGAGTTCAACAAGAAAATAGATAGAAAAAGGGAAAATGAAGAACACCAGCCAGAAAGTCTAAAGGCTTAGAAACACCAATATCCTTCCTACACCGAAACATTTTATTTGCTGTTTGACAACTTTTTCATAACAGCAGATTCTTGTACCATGAAAGATCATAACTAAGTCTCTCCTCTTCACCTTCCCTGTACCAACTACAATCAGAGATTTCTAATATCTCTTCCCCTCCACGCCTGCTTCCAATCAGCAGCAATTCTGATCAAATTCAATTGAATCCATACCCTTAGCCACTCCATGCCTTCCACTTGGTACCACCTCATTACACCACCAGTAAAAATCTTTGGCTGCTGAAAAGGCACTGGTTGTCCATTAAATTTTCGCACAGGATCAAGAAATTGCTTGGCACTGTGTCGTACAGCTTGACACAATCTGTCCTTAATGACACTATTTGAGTCTCCATTTTTCTGCAGGTCTTCGGGATGCAGGTTGTCAGCAGAGCTTTCATCCTGTAGAAGGAAGGTCAAGGAACATGTGACAAGTGTAATGCACATCAAAGCCTGCCAAGACATACTTCTTCCCAATTTACACCAGCCTTAATGTACAGTGCAGTCACTGACAAAAAGACTTCTTCTGAGTTAACTGTCAGCTCAAGAGTAGACTTTATAGATTCTTTTCCCCTTTAGAATTCAAGGGCAGTGACAGCTACTGAAGCTATTTGGCTTATAATTTTCTATCCATAAAAGTAAACAGACTTAAAAACTTCCACACAGAGGCTGGCATTCAATGCAGCTATTTCCCTTCTGTAAGCAGAAGAGCTTTCTGTTCTGTAAGCTGTTCTAATGTTAGGAAGCAATTCACACTGTTCATGCAGCCTCTTGAACTACAGAAGCAAAAAGAAACCTCACCTGTTATATCCATGCTTGACTGCTTAAAAATTACTGTCTTAAGGTCTTAAACACCAACACAAATATTTTAAATAAATTCCTATTTCCTTTATTTCTGAAGCTACTAGAAATCTACAAAGTATAAACACCTTCAAACTCAGTTTTTAAAAAATAGAAGTTTTTACCTTGGATTTCTGAATTAAGTATTTACGTGCATTCCCTTATGCCACCTTTCTAAACTTTAATTCAGGACTTCAATAACTAGCAAAAATGTTTATTTACAGGTAAAGTTCAGAGATACACTACAAAGTATAAAAAGCCCTCCCTCCCTTTGGGCTTAGCCCTCTTAAACTGCAATAATTTATGTCAACATACCTGATTTTCCACTTTACTTTTTTTCGCCACTGATAATATTTCCTGGAAACAAATGAAAAAAAAAAAAACATGCTTATGTGCTTTTCAAAGGCTACCGTCATCTGTATTTCATGTAATCTCTTCATTCATCTTTTAATCTGGATATACTTTTATAAAAAACTTTCCATACAATATCATTAATCATACAAGTGACTCTAAAACAAGACCACACACACCAGGTAATACATTGCAATTACAAAGGGTAGCTGAAAATTCAATTGGCAACATAGACTCTTCACACCTTGCCTCCCCTAAAGACTTGAAAAAACAAAATATCCAGCCTCTACAGCTGTGACATCGCTGCTTGTTACATAGATCTTTGCACACAGACAGACTGATGGCTGATAATATCTGGCAGCAATGTATAAGAATGGAGTGCTCTGAAACAGATGTCACAGAAATTGGCTCACCCATTAAAAGCTGTGCTACAAAAATCCAGACAACCTAATTATAGTTAAGTCATACCTCTTTGGACATAATTTCTGATATGTTGTATGTCCCATCTTCTCTTCCTCTCTTCTTTTTTGCACCTATAAGATAATATTTGAGTTTATACAATACATCAAACATTAAGGAAAACAAATCCACCAGTACTGAAAAAAGGCAAAGCCTAATACATTACCTGATTTCTCTTCTTTGCTCTCAACTGGGTTTTGACCCTAGAAAAAACCATAGGAACAGGTCCATCATCTTATGCATCTCTATCATGACACAGACAAAAAGATGTAATCAGACTGCAACCATTACCTTTGAAAGCTTCTTGAAACATTTCTACTATTAAACAATTTTCAAAAACACAGTGAAGAAACATTCCTGTTTACTTTTCTTGTTACTTATTTACTATTTTGGCTGAACAAAACAATCATTGCTATACCAAAAAAACTCCTCAAGACAAATTGAAACCGTTTTCTCTAATAACTAGTCAAAAACATTCCCTAAAATGACTGTCATGGGATACAATTTTTAAGCACTTTCAAACAGTCCTACTATGGTTAAAATAAATATGGTGTATTAGATAGATCCTGCAAGTCAAATATGGGACAATCAAACTTACTTATTTTTCTTACCCTGATCAAAACTAACATTGCAATTTCTCCAACTTTTATTTAGAAAGTTGCATAAAGTAGCTACTTAATCTTACCTTGGCAGATTTTAACATCATCTCTCTCTTTCTTTCTAACTTCTCTTTCCTCTTCTGTTCCTAAACAAAATAAAAAAAACACACACGCAATTCTTATCTGTCCATAACACCCACAAGAGTACAATCCACTACAGAAGTGATAGATTACATTGCTAATACCGAGTTCCATGTACTCTACAGACCTTGTTTTTGCAACCCCACAAAGTTTATTCTGATGTAGTTTAAAACAATAAAGCAAAATTTGGACAAGAAAGTGCCACTGCTCTAAATTGCTTGTCAGTAAATACTTTAAACACTTAAATACAGTAATTTAGAACGATCTGAACAAAAATATTCCAAGTTGCAAACTCCTGAAGTTTACATATACTGCAGTAAATTTTCAATTTATTCAACTCCTATATACTACATATTCATTGCAGAACAGCCAGCAATGTAAGTAGTGTAGAATGCCTTTAACAAAGAAGTGCTTTCATGTCTTGAAGAATTTAAGATTTTCATTCCATCTACCATTTTTACTTGCTGGAAGCAAAAGGATCCTGAAGAAAGAGTAAAAAACCTTGGTATTTATCAGATGGAGCAAGATTTAATATAGAAATACGCATTCTAGCAATACAATAAGCACGAGTTCAAACTGACAGTTCAACTAGACAAGTATTCTGGAGGGGAGGTTCCTGCAGTCTATCAGTGTCCCTTTTCAGAAAATGTTATTTTTCTTAATCTTTTCCATCTCTCTAAAATCTTGCAAGCTTGCCCATAAAGATACAGTTAAGAAAGCCAAGACAAAGCTAGGCATGAACTCAGCAGCCCATGGATTAAAAAAAAAGACAGGTAACACTGTTTCACGGAAGCTCTTGATTGGGAACAGCATGACCTCAGATCACTGTAATTTACTGATTTGTTTGTGGGAGGCCTAAGCACCTTGAAGGTACATTTCATTCTCAGCTTTCAGTTAATAATACAAACAGGCTCCTCAGCTTCCTACTTGTCAGCTCTTTGCACCTTCTATCGTCCCTCCATGTCTTCTAGTTCCCTTAAACTTCAGTTCTTATTTGAAATACTGACTGTTTTCTTTGCACTCAGGCCAAAAGAACTGTAAAGGCATCAGTGCCACCTTTACACTGTGACTTTAAATTATAATTCATGTTCTTCCATGTCTGACTTTTAATTTACAGAACAAATTCTGAACACTATGTAAAGCATCGTGTAATTCCTGTGCAGTAGATTCCAGTAGATTTTAATGTTGCTAATGCAATCTTAAAAACATTTTTTACTTCGAACAGCTGGATGAAAAAAAAACCGGACAGCACCTTAAGAACCCCCACTGCAGACAAGAATACACCTACCTCTAGCTGCTGCTGTTCCATTTTGGTTAGCAAGAATTTGGAATAGATGTTGCTCTTTTCAAGCAAATGTTGAAGCCTCTTATAGCGCATTTCACTTGATTCCCTGTCCCAAGAAGTGCGAGCCTGGCCAACAAAGAGAGATGTCAAGCATTTACAGATACAATTGTGAATATACTGAAGAACCCTTCCTTGTGTTAAAAGCATTAACTCTGAAGTGTCTCACACACAGACCCTTTTCCTTCCAGTCATCATACATCTATGATTTGTGACTGTATGGACCCACACATAGTTATAAAGTACTGTAAGATCAAAGTAACTGAAGGTTGCATTCACCAGCACATGTATATAGCTACACATGTATATAGCAGCACAGTATAGCAGCACATGGCATTCAAGGGCTAAAAGATGCCTCAACTCCAATTAATAGATCTAGAGCAAAATGAAATCTCAGTTTTCTGTAGTCTGCAAAATCTGTGAGAGGAAAAAACCCTACCTGGCAAATTCCAGCAGAGCTTCCCTAGTATTATTATATCCCTTCATGTACAATTACACCAACTTAGTTCCTCATGAAGAATAAGATATACAGACAACTACAAAACTATCATACAGTTTTAGAGAGCTCAAGTCAATTCCCAATATGAAAACAGTAACTTCTACTCACTTTGCTTACAAAATCCACACATGCTTTTCAAAGTAACCGCTGCTGAATTAGTCAGGGTTGTGCATTTAGAAGTTTGCAAATCACTCTTTAAAAGTTGGATCAAGACACCTCCAAAAAGTAAAAACCATTCACCCTTCTGCATTTATCTAACATTGCCTGCAAAACCGAGATGCCAAACAAGTCACAGAATCATTTCATTTGGAAAAGACCCAAGATCATCGAGTCCAAGCATTAACCAGCACTACCAAGTTACCACTAAACAAAGGATGCCTCATCTACCAAGTGCGACATCTACTTTGAATGCTGCTGCCACCAGCACTGCTTCCCCAGGCAGTGTATCAGTGCTTGATCACCCCTTCAGTGAAGACAATTTTCCAAGAATGTCCCATCTAAACTTCCCCTGGCTCAACCTGAGGACGTTTCCTCTTGTCTTATTGCTGTACGTGGAAGAAGAGACTGACCCCTCCCACCTATCTACAGTTGTAGAGAGTGAAAAGTTTTAAATTAGCATCTCCAAGAGAAACCCAGAGAGACAAGCTGCAGAGCTTTACAAGATGCTTATCTGTCATTGCCTTCAGAAGAAACACAGGGGGAAGGGCATCCCAAGACACAGAAAAACAAAGGACTCTTCTGAAACTAAATACACTAATAGGCAGGCAAATGGGATATTTCCTGAATCATGTGACTAACTCTGAGACACTGAAAAGGTGGAGAATGTCCATTTGATTTTCTCCAAGTAATTCCAATCAGGTAGCAATTGCGTTTTTCTTTCAAGAGAAGATCTGTCCCCACAATTTCTCTAGGGCAAGAGATGGCAATCTCATTATTTTCTTTGCTTCTGCTCTCTCCAATACAGGTTTTTACCTTCAGATGATAAGTAGCTGAGCTCAGAAAGATCAACTCTTGATGGCAATACCAAGAGAGAATACAATTAAAACTAACCTACTTTTTCAGCAAATTGATATTGCTCGCTTTTTATTGGAGTGAGCACTCTTATTTGGTCAAACTGAAGGACTGTCTCCTCAGCCAACTTCAAAAATTTCAAGCAGAAAAAAGAAAACTCAAAAATGAACAGCACTTAACTCTAATTACATCTCACTATGCCTTTTATGACAGCGGGTTTTTTCCTCTTTTTGACTGAAAAGGCCCAAAACTTCCCACTCTTTGTCACCATTCTACATTCACACCTATTTGCACAGTGGTATTTCACCGTTAACCCTCCAAAAGAACTGGCAACTCCTTTGATAACTGTTGTACAAATCGCCTGGCAGGGGGTTTACCGAAATGACAAACATAAGAAGCACAGAAGCTGCCCCCCATCAGTCTGTGGTAACTACAGGAGTAAATCCCCTTGGTATGACTGGTGCCCGATTGCCCAGGGAAAAGGTGATAAAGTACACAGGACAATGGAGTTACATCCTTGCTAGAGATTAAGTCTTGTGGATTCTCAAGAAATGGAGAATACAAAAAAACCCTGCATTACAGTATCGTTACAGAAGTGGTCATTGTGGAATAAATTAAAATTTTAAGTCTTTTTCTCAATAGTTTCTGTGCAATGAGAAAATTTGCTCTACAAGGGTTTCCTCCTCACCTTCCAGAAGTATTACTTTCAAATTTTTAGTTCCTAGTCTAATCAAGGAATACCTGAAGTTCCAACAGGCTACATCATCACTTACTGTTTGCAACAAAGAATACAATGAGACTTCCAGGAGAATCGAAATTCCTTTCTAACTACAGTATCACAAAATAATGCATCATCAAAACATACCTTTATAAATCCTAACTTGTCTCAGAAAAAGAGCAATCAAAATTAGTTCCAGGCCTTAGGGACTGGTATTTTTCAGGCCCTTAGAATAATGTGACAATTCTTAAGACAAGGGAAAAAATCCCCTCTCCTAATTTCTCTATTATACTGAATAATAGCATTAGTTCCTTGAACAAGATCTTTAAGGTCCCTTCCAACCTAAACCATTCTGTGGTTCCTTAGAACACAATTCCCCAAAGAGCATTTAAGAGAACAGTTCTTTCAAGCTTGTATTTCCTTATGTCTGAAACACAATACAAATTATCATGTTGGGTCTAGAACCATCATGCTCTCACTCCATAACAGACTGGTTAGTATCAACCAGGGCTTAAAAGCAGCGTTTGAAAACATTCTCAGAAAAAGGGAAATGAAGCATAGTAATGATTACATCACTTGCGGTGGGGAGGTACCATTTCCCCGAAGCAGTCTTTATTTCCTGTAGCACAGGCAAACCAAACATCGCCTCCCAGCTCGATCACATGTACGCTTCTCCGGGCAGCAATGCCAGGTCAAGGCAGCTCCTGCACACCTGCGTGCAGGGAAGAGCAGGAGTGCAGACCAAGACAGTGACAGGCATAAACCCGATCCTTGTTAGCTGGGCTTTCTCAGCTAAACTACTTCATCAGTTCTGCATAAAATACACCTGCTAATGAAAGAAACACATAACCAGGCTTATTTCTGGAAAGGATCTGCAGAACTCCAGTGAGGCCATTTGGCTGGTGAGGTTTCTTAACCAAGGAGGGAAAGAAGTATTATGTACACTTTGAGAAACAAAACCAGAAAGTCAAAAGAATATGAACTTACTATCCTTTTTGAAATCCTTTCACTTTATAGGCATCATACCTCACATTTTTAGACTCAGAACTACAAAAGCAAAGAAGTAATTTTCTCACTGCAAATTTCAATGCGTATAAAATGAAGCAGGCTTCTCCCTAAGGGCAAGAGCTCACCGCTAGACTTTAAAAACAAAAAAGAAAAATTAAGGCCCCCAGTGGATCATCAAAAGGTGCTTATACACCACAGCACGGCCTTCATCACGTTTGTTTGTTTTGAAGCTGAAGGAGCTGCAGGGCACCGGCCCCCAGGCACGCTGACGAACCCCGCCGCCCGCGGGGACCCTGCCGCCCCCGGGCCGCCCCTCACCTTCTCCAGCATCTGCCGCTCCTGCTCCAGTCCCGCCGCCTCCAGCTGCTCCTCCTCCTCCAGCATGGCCGGCGTGATCACCGCCGCCTCTGCCTGCTCCCCCATGTCGGCTCCCAGCGGTTCTGCAACGAGTGCACGGTCACGCACGGTCACTCACGATCGCCCCCGGTCGTGCCCCGCAGCCGCCCCTCACCGCTACCGCTGCCGCCGCTGCCCGAGTTGCGGGCGGGCATTGCACCGCTCCCGCGCGCGCCGCCTCACCGCCCGCCTCGCGAGAACAAAAACCGCGCGTTGCCCAAGCCTCGCGAGAACTGCGCCACCTCTCGCGAGGCTGTCCGCTCCGCCCTCGGGCTCGCGCGCGGCCATCTTGGCTCCTGGCAGGCTCCGGGCACAGGTGGGGCATGGCCGGAGGAGGAGCCGGCCGAGCCCGCCGTTGGGGTTGGAATGGGCTGCCAAGGGAGCAGGTGGAGTGACTGTCCCTACAGGTGCTCGTGGAAAGACTGGATGTGGCACTTGGTGCCATGGTCTAGCTGACAGGGTGGTATTCGCTCACCGGCTGGGCTCGATGATCCCAGATTACTTTTCCAGTCTAATGGACTCTGTGGTTCTGTCCCGCTTCCTTCCGCCCGTGCCCGTCGCTGCATCGGCACCTGGAGAGCGGGACGTGGCGCTCGGCTCCAGCACGGGCCTGCGGATTTCCCTGGACACGGCTGGTTGTGCCGCGAGAGGGCAGCGGAACGCTGGGAACCAGCCCGGGAGCGCACCTACCGCAGCCGACGGGAAACGCGCCTTCCCAAAAACAGGCACTACGCTAAAGTAAATATTTTCAGTGTTCCGAGCACAAACACTTCAGCTCCACGTAAATGACACACAAGCTGTCAAAATACAGGGGTTATCGCTTCAGATGCTGTGCTGGCAATTGTCTACGCCTGTTTGTCAAACGAACCAGTACTCTAAACTTGCTCCACGACCTGCGCCAGGAGACCTGGAAAGGGGGCGGGGGGGGAAAGAAGCAAAGAAATGCAAACAAGTTAGTAATAACTTAGGTGGATGGCATTCTTCTCATTCCCAAAGCTTGACAGGCCGATTCTGGATAATGTGGTTTATGGAAAAGTGATTCTGTTTTCCAAGGCATAGTTCAGAGGTTAACCAGAGACGGTTCTGCATCCCTTTGAGGAATGTTAGCAGGGAGTAATGTTATTAATCTCAAATAAAGTTATTTTATAGGCACAGTGGCAATCAAATTCACCTTTTTCAAGCCTCTGTTTCACTTGCAAATATTCTCAAGACATCATAGTGAATAAACAAAAAAAACCCTGTATTTTCTATGGCATCTTTCATTCTGTAAAACCTAATGTGCTTTCAAAACTATAACATTAAAATAGGAAAATCAAGCAAATGACCACTGAAAGACATCCAAGCTGTAATATGGTGGTAGCTGCAGTGGTTCTCAACACCGTTGCAGGCAGGAAGCAGGGATGAAGATGCCACTAGTACTTAAGGAGCACTTTGGAAAATTGCGGAGGTTTTGTCTGAGATACGAACGATAACACCTTTACTACTTTTAACGAAAAACAACCATTAAATCTTTTCTTCCCAGAAATTGTTCTTATCCAAAGAGAATAAACTTCTAAGCAAAATACATAATAGAATACAAATGTTTCATCTCACTCCTGTGTCCATACATGTTATTTTGTAACATCATTTAAACCATACTCCACCTTACCTCAGATTATCACTTAAATGGGATGGCTTTGTTTCAGCCATTTCCTGCTCTGCCCACCACCTTGTCTGCCAGCAATTTGGGATGAGAAGGGATTTGCCTGTGGGTAGTGGCATTGTGGCTCCCTGTGGGTGGCTCAGCATCACGATTGCCATTCATTTTTGCAGGGAGAGGCTGTGCTGCTGCGCAGGGACTCTCATCCTCCCTCCCATCGCAGGTTCTGTGGCTGCATCCACATCCATGTTCCATGGACCCGCCACTATGCCCTGCAGCAGGAGAGGGGCTCTGTGAGCTCTTATTTGCCTCTGTGTGCAGTGTCCTTCTGTGTTCAACTAGTAATTTAGGTCTAGAATATTATTTTCTCTGTTTATTGGTAAAAGACATCAGTAAAATTCGATTGAAAGGTAATTAGCCATCTCTTTGGTGACATATCCAACACCTGCAAAACATGATGCAGTGAAAGCTTTGTTAAACATGCCTTTAAAAAAATATTTCAAATAAATGTTACCAGATCAATCAGTTGTGGTTGAAACCTGTTGGACACATACCATTGTCTGTTTTTAACATCCCACAGACAGACAGACACATAGAAGGGGAGTGTGCAAAAGATTCATGTCCAGTCTTGCAGACAAGAGCAATTAGCCTGGCTTAGCACACGTGAGTAAGGTGGTGTCAACAAACATACTCCTCCAGATCCACCAGATTCCACTTCTGTGGAATGAGTATGTGCTGCTTGTCACTGCTCCTCTCCAACTGCTCTCAAGACTGAGACATCAGTATTTAATATTAAAAGCCTGAGGTAACAAGGGGAATAAGGCAGTCCTTATGTAAATTGTTCATGGAGTAGATTCTTAGGAATCTGGACTATTTCTCCAACAAAAGATATTAAATGGACAGAGCTGAGACTGCCGTCCACAAGTGTAGCAGGATCAAAAAATTTATATGTCTCCATGGCATAATTCTTCATTCACTAGCCCAAGCAAAGAAGTTGTATCATGTAGCTTCTATCCAGAAGCAATTTATTTACCTCATTAATCAGTGACTTCTTACAGTGCAGAAAGTCACTAGTCCATCAGCTTTTGTTGCAGAAGATGAAAGTCCCTCATAACACACCTGGACACTTCTGTAGTCTAATGCAAGGTGCAGAGAAAGATGAACCTAGTGGAACAGAGAGGGCTGGGGGAAATTACAGTGCAAGGGAGCAGATAATAGTTAGAAAAATGCAGATTGTAAACAAAGACGTTTCTGTTCTCAGGTTGGCCAAGTGGCTGCTGCTAAGTCACAGTAACCCTGGGTTGTCACCTTTGAATTTTACTTGTCATTCTGGTATGCAATACAAGAATGTGTGTTGTTTCATCATGCTCCTTGCCTGCACAAGTTACCTAATTAATTTACTACAAACTATAAAAGTAGTTCCTTGTACTAATTGCCTTGTCTGCTGGATGACCAAAGAGGAAGCTGGGACTTTGAAACAAGATGGTTTTCTTTAGATGAGAAAACTGAGACATAAAAATTCAGGCTATTTTGTCCTTGTCTTATTCCCTAACAATATATGTACAAAGCTTTCCTACTCCTGATAAAATAAGAAAGTCTCAAAAACACTCCAGCAGATAGCAGTAGATCCCTGACATTTGCTCACTTTTGAGTTTTTTTCTCTCTTTTTTTCTGTAGTTGTTGTTTCCTTAAGAATTAAAGACTGCTAAAACATGGTTGCTCTTCTTCATAGTAACAAACATTATTATGAGTAAAAGAAATACTATAGTAGGATTCTATTCTCTATCCACAGGCACAATCTTAAGGTGATCAGAAATTTCAGAGATCAAGTCCAGTGGACTGGCAAGTTTAACTAAAACTCCTGTAACTAAAAGTTTATACATCAAGCTGGAAGATGTGTAGGAAAAAGGTAGGGAAGTGTCTGGGGTTTCAGCAAGTAACCAGCATGCCGCATATACAATAACACTAGATGGCTGCACAGTCTCCAAGAAACTGCTGTTGATTTTGCAGCTTGTGCACCTGAAATACACACGGTGAGATGTGTTGATCAGTGGGGTGTGTTTGTGTGCCAGCCCCTTTGTGTTAGTAGGCAATCCAGTTCTCTGAGCTGGCAGGAGAGCTGCAGGGTGGGCATTTGCTGACAGCTGGACTTAAGCATCCCACTAAATGACACGAATATCACACTGTGGTGGGGCAGCCTTCCTCCAGATTTGCTATGTCCCTGTCACCAGGAGCTAAAGCACATGAGAAGCAACTCCTGAGACACTCATTTCCAACCTGGCCTTTTGAGAAACCTGATATCCCCAAAACTGCCTGACAAAGGGTGGAATATGCAGAGAGAGGCAGAAACCTCTGTGGCCATCTATCTTTAATCAGCCATATTTGTTTGTTTACAAGGACATCTTAATAATCCTACCCACCATTCTGCTCATCACCATCCCGAAGATTTCCAGCATACAGCTCTCAGTTTTCTAGCTCCTGCTGCAGCACGTAGCCCAGACCAGACAGAGCAGAATGAGGGTTGTCAGGGAAAAAGATTGATAGAGGGATGTTAGGCTTCAGCAGGTAATCATTTCTCTTTAGGGGCAGGATCCTTCCTTAAAAGGTGCTGCAAAAGTGACAAAATAATTACCATAGAAGTCTGACAGTTTCAGCAAGCTCTTAAACTGGTGTTTGAATACACAACTTTTATTCATATATAATGTGAAAGATTGCTTGTGTTTTCTCACCATGACCAGGTCTGGATGTTTCAATATCTCTACTTGTAACTGACCATACAACATCTGCTGAGAAATGATAGTTTTATCCAGCTCATCACCTAGTCCAAATCTTTCAAGCATAATTTCTGTCAGCAATGTGTTCCCTGGCTTACATTTGGGTAACTGTCACAAAATCCCCTTCTAGTTTCTCTGCCCATAATTGTTTGGCTCTGTGCAATGGTTTGTGGCTGTACATCCATGCAGGCACCAAATTAATGCACAATGAGATCTAATACCTTCTGCTTCCAAATTACATTCTGCTCTCCTATGACATGTATGCATACTAGGATCAGAGCTTACAACTTCATTTCAAGGCACCCCAGGAAGGTAAGGTGGAACCAAACCCTGGAAGGTTGGTGCTAACCATGTTGTACAAAGCTCCTGCCTGGTACATAAACCACTTCTTTGCTTGTGGCTGCAAGAAATTAAAATGTTACAGCTCAGGCAGAGAGAAAAAGCACAGAAATTCTTCTGTGCTTTAGTTTGCTACCTGCCCATCAGTCTTGCCAATTTGCCAGTGAAGCCTGGAGATCCTAACATCTCACCAACTGCAGCCTGTGACCCACTGGATATTGGGAATTCACAAACTAAGGGATCTGGAAAAGCTGATAAGATGATGCAGCTTTGCATGTGCTGCACAGGAACCTACAGAGGTGTGAGCTCAGGGAGTCCTCACCTCAGTTTGAACATGCCAACTCCCTGCTTCTCCCCACAGCCAGAGTCAGCTCTAACCAGGAACGATTACATTTTAGAGTGTCACATGAGACAAAGAACTCTAAGTCATACTGAAAAAAACCACCCCTTGTGAAATTTTTGCTGGTAGGCAAAGGAAGAGCACAAACATCTGTGAGCTCAATGTATACCAAACATGAATGTTGAAATCTTACTGCAGGTTGAGAGCACAGAGTGGGGAGACACATATGCACAGGCAAACACAGCACTGATGACACGAGAGTGATCAGAGCACCTAAATGTTCACTAAACTGTCCATGGGTAATAAATCAGCTCCTTTTGTGGGTTCTGATTGCAGGGATACAGCTGGTTTGCATGAGACAGTCAGCCTTGCCTTTGATAACTCCTTCAGAACTGGGCTAGCTACAGTATTTATCACCAGCTAAAGTTTTTTACTCATTTCATTGTTATTACAAATATCAGGAAATGCTGCACAATCAGCAAACCCACGGTTTAACCCCAGCAAACAGGAGGGCCAGATTCACATTCACATTGCCTTCTTAAAGGTTTCTAGAAGCACAGCCATGGTAGTGAGTGATCTGTCAGTGCCATTAAGAATTTCTTTTTTTTCCAGGAATAGTCAACACTATTAATAAACTTAGATTGTCTCTAGGGGAATGTACTTGGTACAAGGGTTGCCTGCAATTGTATTAACTAATCTGATTTATTTGTGTTTTGCAATATAGGTTTCCAAAATTCAGTTAGTTCACAGCACACAGACAGTAAAGTTACTATCTCACTTAAAATCCCATTCCTTCTGATTCCTCCATGCTTAGTTTTTGCTGACTCATAAGCAACTTCCACTATGCAAGAGTATGCTGATCTTCAGCAACAGGCAACAGCATACACAGACACAGAGTCTCCAGCCTGGTAAGTCTAGCATGTGTCAGAGATGTGGGATCAGGCAGCCACAAATGGCTCCTTGCAACCTTGGTGGGGTGGAGAGCCCAGCCCTTAATACATGCTTTTAGCCTATCTGCTGAGAATTGAAACTCCCTTCCCTTACATTCACCACAGCACAAAGGTATTTTGAATCCTACAAAAGGCATGCCAAAAATCAATTTTTTCCATCAACAGAGAAAATGAAGAATGTGTGTATCTGGTTCATTGGGCTGAAAGGGGGAGACAATTAATCACCAGCAAGGGAGGATGACTGTAGATGGCAAGTCAGCATCTCTAAGTATTTTGCTTTTCCTCCCCATATCCCTTTCTCCTTTTAAAATGAATTCTAAGAGATTGTTTACTGTAGAGTCCCCTCTGCATGCTTTGGCATCTTGTCTGAAGTCAGCAAGTCATATCCTTTCTGCCAGCATTCAGAAAACACTCGAACTAGAGAACAGAACCTACCTTAAAGACAAACCAAGAAGTACAGTGTTTCAGGAGGAGCTGTTGGTGAAGCCTTGGAGAGGGACTGAGATGGCCCGTTAAGGGTAAGTGAATGGAATCCCAGTTTCAGTGAACCCACTAAGTATTTTGCCCCATCAAAGTATATTCTTTCCTCAGCAAATTTCTGTCAACATTCTCAGGATTTCACCAGATATTTTTTGCACCTCTAGAGTCTGCTGTTGATGAAAGCTTCTGCTGTGATCCACTCAGGCTGTACAGTCCAAGAATTAATGACTCCACATAAGGGATGAGCAGAAGACAAGCCATGATAAGTGGTGTCCTAGTGGTGCTGTGCTTTTTTAACCCCCAAGTCACAGAAAACATTACAGTACAAACCACATATGGAAACAACACGGGCAAACTACAAGACTTGTGCTAGTGAGATACTACACTTGGATTTAAATGTAAAACTGAAGTTTTTATGCAACTACAGTCATTAAGAGTCACATAATACTCACTGAATAATAGAGCTGTTAATGTTTGCACCCAGACAAAGTTCTTGCTCAGATCAGTTCCTGCCCTATGGTTTCAGTTGAACACACTGTTTTCCATTTTGTCTTAAACTCTTGACTGGAAGTGAGGTATTTCCTTTAATACTGTAATATTGAGACCAAGATCTATGTAATTTATAAAGAATTCCAGATTCACAGGGAATGGGGAACACTATAAAAGTATGAAAGAGCAGCCTTTTCCTCTCTCTTTTAGGTAATAGAAGAGGCAAAACCCACTAAGCTTCTTTCAGAAGATTTTATGCTGTAGTTTTGATCCTGAATAGGCAAAAATACTAACAAAGCCAGTGATTTTCCTCCAAAGGAAAGTTTTTAAGTAGTTTTGATGAAAAGTGTACATACAGCTGGTTCTCTGGTACAAAGGTGTTCTTTAACCTTAGTGCTGGGTACATGGGGAGAACACCCACGTACAGATAATTAATACAGACATTGCAGAAGAGAGTGGTGCTGGGTAAGAGGTGGTCCACTATAGATCAAGCACCCTCTATGGTGCAGCCTAGGGTGCTGTGCAATGTAACACAGGCACTGCAGGGATAGCACTGACCTTTCTTTCTTCCAGAAACACTAAACATTGGCCCTAGGACCTAAGCAGGAATAACCAGGAACCACGAACAATTGGGACACTAGTGGGGAAGCCATATGAGTGCAGCTTATCAGTCACTATAGTAGTGCTCATGTGGAAACAACCCCACATCAGTAAATCTGGCTTGCAGCAAAAAGACAAAGAAATCTGAGCACTGGGGACTGACATAAGGAGGTTCCAGTAGGAAGGTTCAGGACATGTTGTGCAGACTATTTGTAGAGACATGTTTCTGGCGTTCTGAGTCCATAAATAATGTTTACGAAAAGGTATTAGATACCTTCCCCAAGGGCTGCTAGAAAAAAGGAATAAACAGACCAGAAGGAGCTTAGGCACATTCCAGTCTGGGGAGGAGAAAGAGACTGTGAAGACAACTCTAGCAGACTTATTATGGTACCCTTATGAAATATTTGCCTTTTTTACCTAGAGGGCAGGGGTGAGGGAAATATGATTCCTTGCTCTGACAATAGTGGAGATCGAATGCTGTATCTGGATGGACTGCACTCTCTTGTCTTGGAGCCACTCGTGCAAAAATGTCCTAAACCAGACTGACAGCAGCCAGAGGGGTTTCTGGCAGCTGCCTATATCCCAGGAAAATGGCAGCTATATGAACTGATCTCATCAAACTTTGGTAAAAGCAGGGAATGAGGAAAATACTTGGATTTGCACAAACAAATTTTGCCTTCCTCCATTCTTATTTACAAGGTTGATCCAGGACAAAACATCACCTCTTCAACCCAAACAAAGCAGCACCATGCAGAGAGCGCTGTGATTCTGCTGATGTCCTTGCTGTGATCTCACTGGGGCTTCGAAGCACGCTCACGGTTTAAAGAAATGGATTGTGATGATAACAGAGAATTATCTTTGCTTTACCCTCATATGCTTAGTAAACTCCCATGAAAATGTAGCAAATTCCCCCTGCTACTTCCCCAAATGTCTGTGCCTCAGGCCCAAACTCAGTTATTCCTTTAATCCTGTGCAGGAGATCCAAGATCAAAGTTGGTGGGACTTTGTTTCATCGCAGCTATTCCCAGCACTATCCCTGGAATTCAGACAGCTGCTGGTTTTCATTCCTCAGCCATGGGCTAGCCAGATCTGACACTTCAGTGTTAACCCTTGGTTTTGGCATGAATTATGAACTGGAGTCTTGTCTCCTGAAAACCCCTGCTCTGCAGCAGATGACTCACCTTTACTGTGGTACCCCATGGGAATAAATTACTTATTGGTGTTTGCTTCATGGGAACCCAAATTACAGTGGCAAAGGAAGGGATCCCTGTGGAATCTAGGATCTTCTGAGATGGAAGGTGATCTCTAACTGTCCATTATATTATCCCTGGGAGAGGAGGAAAATAATTGAAAACATGAACCATTTACTGGAAAAAACAAGACCAGCCCTGTATTTAATCCAAACATTTTGTTTTGTTCCACTTATAATTATTTCCATCCAATGAAAAAATATTTTAACAAAGAAAATGTCAGTTCCCTTCCATGGGCATCAAAATAAGAAGTCATGTTAGTGACATAATTTAATGCTGTGTTGAAATTGTCTTTAGTTTATCGCAGTAATACTGAACACATCAATTTTGGCTTAATGATCTAATTTCAGTGTTTGTTAGGGTAATGGTGAGAAAACCAAAGGGAAAAAAGCTGAAGTGACACTTCATTTCCCCTGAAACTCATGAGAATGTGAATATGAATACTGATTACACCCACATGATTGACCAGGTAAGAGATTCCAAAAAGATTAAGACTAACCTGAAAGCCCAGAGAATTATTGCCATTGCCAGATATGCTAGTACCTTGCTTTTTTTTTTTTCCTTCCTTAAATTGGAAACCCTAGTTTTCACATGGTGGAAAGAGGTAAACAGGAAAAAGAATACCCATTCTTGTACATTCTTCTTCACTCATACACTCAAATGTGTCTCATAATCAAGGCAATAAATTGTGGGTACCTTGGTTGTAGTTTATTGAGGTCCCATGCCAGGCAAAGGCTCTCTATATGTTTGCTTTAATTATCATGTTCCTTAAGAAGGTTTACTACAATACCAGACTACCCTGCCTTACCTGTGCCTCAGGTACCTGAACTTTGTATTCCCCACAGAAAAGTGGAAATTACCTTGGAGACATCTTAAAAACTGCTTCAAAACACATTGAGATCTACTGGTGAAACAGCAGTAGAAAAATATTGTCTCTTCCATATGCAATGATATTTTTTCCCAGAGCTCTCAGACATTCAGCATCACAGTTGCATTTTCCTGCCTAGAACAAGCCAACCATTCTCTCTTCAACACTGGCTGACTTCTGTGTCCAGGTGAAAAGGGGCCTGTAATTCATGGACATCGCTGCTTGCTTTTAAATGATTTTTAACCCAAGAACATTATCCTGCTTTCTTTACAGTGTCTTGGTGTAAGTCCTGCTTCCTGGCACTATCTCTGCATCTCACCCATCAAACTCAACAGGTATATTTCATACCCTCTAGCAGCAGATACTTTGTGGAGGAGTTAGTGTCTGCCAAGTGTGGTTTAATACTAATTAATTCAGGCTCCTTGCCATTTTTTCCTCCAACTCAAAACCAACAGCACACCAATCACACGTATTTTTCAGCAGCACATCATCTGACTGAATCAAAATATGCCACTGAGATCCATCTGCATGGCCCTTTGCTGCAGCAAAAACAGAATTCAGCTGCCTGCTTCCCAGACAGGTGTGACATTTCAGGACCTACCTGACAACATTGACTTAAATCCCTGTTAGTGTGTTTTGTGGCAGAGAGCATGGCTAGTTTGTAAGTGGTGGGAAGTCAGCATCTGTTCTGAGAAAAAGGGTGGTTTTGAAAAGGTAGAGGTCGCCCAAGATGTACCTACTCAACACAGGGAGAGATGTCTGGGAAGCATCACTGTAAGAATCAGGAGGCTGCTCTGCTGGGTGGCTTGTGGGATGGACCGAGAACAGGGCTATAAAGCTCTCCCTTGCAGGAGGCCAGCATCTTGGTAATAGAGGAAGGAATACTATTCCTTTCTTTTTGTGAGAAAAAAGCAGAGTGCCCAGGTCTTCACCAAAATACCTGGATGAAATCACAAATTTTATCTGAGATATTTAAACCTGCTGGTACCAAACCTCATATTACTCATGGAGAGCTCCACCTCCTCCTCTCTCTGGGTACTACTGACATTGCAAAATCTTTTGCTAACCGCAATTCCTTCCACATAATATTTTCTGTGCCAGCAGAGAAGTCTGATCTACTCTGGGAGGTCAGCATCATCCTTCTAGAGCTTTCAGCTACAAGTATGATGGCTTGCAAGAAATCAGCAGTTAAAACTGATCAATTAAACATAAAAGTTTATAGCTATGACAAAGAATATCCTTTAAAAAACTACAGTCAGCTACTAACTAGAACTGTCTACCTTGTCCAGCCTTGTCTGTCTTATATTCCTCTTTCTCCACCTATGGCTTTAAAGATTACCTTTCTTTCTCCTAGAGCTTTCTCAAAGTGTTAATGAGCTACACAATCCAAATCTATATTAAATTTCTGAAAATGTTCAGTTGTTCAGGTATAGGGCTTGGTTTATGTTCATATATCAAAATTGCCAGGTCATTAGCTCTCATGTGTTAGGATAGCAGGTGAGTTACAAACTCATGCCTACATGTGCCATGATGGATTTTCTCTAATTGCCTTTTTTCTGAATTCTGATGGTTGTGAGTCATTGCAGGCAGGAATTTTTATAGCTAGAAAGGTTAAATATAAATATATCAATCTATTGTCCACCAATAGAGACTAGTATATGAAGAGAAGAGCCAGGGATGTTCAGAGTTAAGGAATATTTCTATTCCAAGTGGACAAACATGTAATGCTACCTGCAAGTCTTGCTGATAAGAATGTGCAGACACTTAGGTTAATGCTGGAGCCAGGAACGTTACACCAAATCTGATGTGGAGTGAGGGTGCACTGCTGTGGCTGCTTTGCCCTCAGCACTCAGGAACACCTTGGCCACCCAGCACAGCTCAGCAGCTTCCCAACATAACCACTTGTGATCCCCTGAGCTTTTTTCTGTGCTGAGGAATTGCACTGTTCCACCTTTTCAAAAAGCAAGAGTTCTCTGCTAAAAAAACCCCTTAACAGTATGATCCTGTAGATCTGCTCTGTCTTCACAGGAATATCCACAGCAGCTTAGAGATTTCCACTGACTTTTGTCTTTGCTTGGGCCAAGTCACCCACAAATACAAAGACAATGACAACAAAGTCTTGCTGTTTCCGAGGTTCCTGCTGGCCAGGATGAGTGACTGCTGGCAGCACCCTGTCCCTTGTTCCTGCTATCAAGGATAAGTGAAAGGACACTAGTCAGGGGATCTGCTTTATCCATAAGAGTAACAGGGACATCCCTCGGTACAGCAGTTCCCTGTTGTTTCAGTTCCAAACCTGCCTTCAGCATGGGCAAACAGGGAGACAGTGGAAAGGGGCACTCTCTTGGCTTCCCACACCCCCTCCTTTTCCCTGCTCATTCCCTCACCAAATCCTCCCCCAGCCTTATCACATTCCCTCCATTCCTCTCATCGCCTTCTGAGCTTGCCTCTGAAACGCTGAGCCTGTGCTGCTGCCGTCCATGAGCGTCCAGATCCCCTTGCTCAGACCTGTGCCATGGGGTTCCTGGCCACTGCAGTGAGAGGGGTGGGGGAACCCTCACCTCCCACTCACTGTCTTCTGCCACAGCTCTAAAAAATATGCATTCACTCCCTATCCACCTCTGCTCTCGACAGCACCACACAAACCCCCCTTCTTCTTGATGCTATCTATTTACAATAACTCAGTTTCCATAAAATCTCCTCCACTTACTCCTCGCTGAAGCACTCTTATCTTGCAAACTGACTTGACATCAGGCAGTTTGCTGTTTATATGAAAAAAGGGTTTGGCTTTTAAAACAGTTCAGCAGCCACAAACAGAACTAGGTCTTCAGAATAATTTAGCCTGCATTTTTGGGCACTAAAATGAGAAGCCAGCTCTTCCAAGAGGGCTCTTTCTAATGGCGTGCTTTGAAAATATTACTTTAAATATCCCTGAAACAGTTAGATGTGGAGCCTTTGCTGAAAAGTCAGACTCTAGGTTGGTGTCTTCCTGGCAGCCAAGCTCACCTGAAATCTGCTCTGCAGCCCCTTGCAGCTCTTATGAGCCCTGGTTTCCTGCTGCCTCCTCAGCCTGCACAACACAGGTTATCAGGGCAAAGGTAAGGCTGGCCCCTGCAGATTTTGACAGACTGGAACTTGACTGATTCAGTTTGCAAACTTGGGACAATACTTTGTTGTGTCTTTGCAGGTTGCTTTACATTGAAACTATCTTGGGAGCAATCAAATTGTGCTACCAGACTTTAATTCACCAAGTTTCAAAGTTGGGTCATCTGGAGGTCAGGGGTTTTTTGTTTTGTTTTGTTTAAGAGCACTACTAAGAACTCTGGGGAAGGTACCAGTGAAAGCTGTCTTTTTACAAAACCACAAAAAATACGTATGCCCATTATTTTTACTTGGCACAGAAACTTGTGTGTCAGTTCAACTGTATTGGCTTTCAAAAAGAATAGTTGTGCAGTGACTGTTCTGGTGTACAACAGTCTGGTGACATCTGTCCTCCATCCCATGAGTCGTGGAACACCGCAAAGTCATTAAATGATCTATCACGAACCTCCTGTTATTTCAGGATACGGAAATATCTCCCAAGCGCTGTATATAGACTACGGATTCATCATGAGCCAACCTGGAAATTTCAGTCTGAACAGCAGTCTTAAATTAGTAAGCGCAGGGAAGTCTGCAGTGAAACAGCAGACTGTCTCCACTCATCCCACATTTAATAAGCATACAAACAGAAGTAGAATTTTGTAGATAAAAGCACAAATAGCACTGCTAAGATAAAAATCACAAAAGTCCCAATCTCTGAAAGCCCCGGTAGTATTTAATTTTTTACAGTGAGCTTAGATCAGATCTGAACAGAGGGAATGTAAATATATCACTGGCATTTCCCATATGGACCTAGAAGAGCCCTGCTTTGGGGTTGGTTTGGAAGAGAAGAAATGTCTTCATGACAAACTTGCTTTAGTTACTCTGGGAAGCCATGGTCACTTACTACTCATTGAAACAGTTTAATACAGACTCACAACTTTAATGTTCAGGCAGCTTTACAAAAGGCAAACAGGTTTTTATCCCCTTTTCTCAGCTAAGAGATTAAAAGAACACTGAACCAATGTGGTAAGGAGGGAGAGCACCTCAGTGCTGGTGCCATATCTGAGCTCCTGTGCCCATTCTGTCACATGAAAAGGTGCCAGATGTGGGGACAGACAGCAGCAGTCACCTGGTGCTGCACACAGTCATACACAGACTGTGATGTGAGATCCACAGTCACGTTACCAACCTCAGTTCAAAAACAGTGGAGCCACAGATATCCTCCAGGATGTCCAGAGGAAATACACACCCAAGAACTGGATATCAGAGTTGTACACAAATGAAAGAGCATTGATTTGGCTTCAGCAAGATATTTTTTAAACAACAGGTTTTCAGAAACACATGCTATTTGTAAAGTATATCCAGGGGTCATCCAGACGGGCCCTTGACTACTGAACCCATCTGCTCATCAAGGACAGTTGTTTTCAACATTTTTCAGCCTGGGAAGCCCCTCTATACTTTACCAGTGGAGGTCAGGTCTCATGCAGTATATTTAAATTTGCTAACAGTCAGCCTGCTTTCCTCAGTTATTCCTTCCCAGTACTGGAGCAGCCAGATCCACAGGACCTGACAACCACTGCTCAAGGCCAAGCTTACAGTATCTTTTTTCAGTGAGATCCCATGTGGCAACTCTTAGTGCTTCTGTCAAATCCCGAGACAACTGAGCTCCATCATTTCACTGAATGGGGGAAATGCAGGCTCACATGCTGCATGTCAACAATCCCTATTTTTTTTAGAAGGTGTACAACAATGTATACCCCCTACAAGCAGGAAACAGTAAATTCTGTCATCAAACTGTGGAGGTGCAATTATGAGTGCAATTAAGGTGAAATATAGCTCTATTGAAGTTGGTGGGAGTTTTTTTATTAACTGAAGTTTCACCCCTGTGTTTCAGGTGGATAGTTATCCTGTTCAAGCAAAGAAGCCATTATTTAATCAAAATGACATTTATAATGCAGTATTACTACCATATTCAAACACTCAAGACATGTCTACTTTAATCAGTTCTAATTAAATTGTTATACAGGAAAAAGATCTAGTCTACTGGTGAGTGCACATATATTCAAAGTGAAAGCAATGCAAATTGTCCAGGATCCCATTAAGTGCTATTTGTACTTCTTAAACTCTGGTGATGTTTTAGCAAGTCACATCTAACTCTTCTGTTCTACTCCGCTGAAAGGGATTGTCCTAAAATGAGAGTGAGCATTTTCAAACTAAAGCAACTGCAGCATTTACAATGGTGCAGCATTTGCAACAAGGTAAATGAAGCAGTGATTGCCAAACCCTCAGCCCCATTAATTGCAAGGTTTAAGCAGCACTTTCACAGCCACTGGGATTCTACAGGCATTAAAAGCAAAGAGGCTGAGGGATGCTCCGGATAGACTCACACCCCATTTCTGGGCCAGGATACAGTGTTGACACATGCCTGGCAGACCCTGCCCAGCCTGACTGCTTCCCAGCAACAGATCAAGCAAGGGTGGGGAGTACCCATTTTTCTGCATTGGGCAGTCATGATGGGGATAGAAAATCAGACCAAGCCCAGGCCTGGCTGGAGCTTTGCAGGCCGGCTAATACCTCAGAGAGTGAAAAGGGAGGCCTGGGTCCACAACACCACTCTTTTGAGTTCCTCATCATCATCTTTTCACACAATTTCATGGTGGAAAACTCCTCGACCCTTCCCTCATATTTTCTATCTTTTTTGTCATGGTCCCTTGGATTACCATTTAGTTTTACAAGTCTCTTCATGACAAAGCAGAACATGAAAGTATCCTGCCCTTCCAAAGTGACCCTGATCATGACTTGTCCTTTATTAGGGCCACAGAAGCAGCCCCCTGGCACTCCTAAGACACCAAGGTCCCAGTAGAAGAGTAAGGCACCTCCCGCTCACCCAGCTCAGCTTGCTTGCTTGCTTCCTTCTTTCCATTTTGCCACTGGTCCTCAAGCACCTCTACTACTTTTCCTGCTACTCACCAGCATCACTCCACTTTCTTCCTCCACACTTGACTGCCTCACCAGTGTATAGCCCCAAGGTGCTCACCACCGCTCTGCTGCCCATCCCATCCCAAACCAGACACTGTCCTCTCTTGGCTGAGACCTGGTGCACACTGTCTCAGACACTCACCTGACCTAAAACCACTGGTGGAGAGGGGTGCAGGTGTTGTGGGGTGAGGAATTGCTGATGGGGACCCCCTCAGTCCCTGCATTGCCACCATCCAGCATGAAGCATCACAGAAGGAAAACATAGGGTTTGGGGTTGTGCCATAACCCAGAAAGCAGCCAGCACAGCACAGTACAAAGTTTAGCCTGCCTTCAGAAGGTGTTGATGAGCTATGCCAGCTTGCCCCTTGGCTGACAGAAGTGTGGACCCTGAGGGTAGCTGGTCCACAGGAAAGTGAGGGGAACTGTCCTGGCTCTAGAGACCAGTGACTGAGTTTAAGCACTTGTTTTAACATCTTTTGAAATCAACCCTTCAGCCCAACTCAGTGAGCACAAAGGTGCTTCCATTGTGCACCAAAGGAAGTAATGTACTTGGCAAGCCACTGGCCCTGGCTTCCCAGGGCAGAGTTCCGGACAGCTGCTTCCCATGTGGTTCACCAGGGCTCCTTTCACAGCAGGGTGGAGTGGGGACCACATACCTGCTCCAGGATCCAAACACACTGGACATTTGAGCCTTCTCTGCTCTTAAAAGGCTGGTGGACATACCAACAAGCAGAACTGGTGCTGAACTAGGTGGCAGCTTTTTCTCCTGCTCTATATTTGGGGAATTCCCTGGGGCAGCAGAATCCTTAAGAGAGGCAGAGAAGATGCAGAGGGATTTTGCTTGTATAGGCAGGGTTTGCTCATTTTGAGTATTAAGTGTTAATAAGTATTAATTAAGTGAAGGAAGAGCAATGACTGAAATATATTTAGACTATGACAAGTGTCTGGAGCAAGAGACAAGATTTGCAAGAGTTAACTCATTACCTCTAACAGAGTCAAGAGCTACTCACTACCCCAAGAAGCTATTTTTTGCACCATAAATGCACTGCAGTGAAACAACTTCCTCTTACATGACCCCAAACCTTCACCTGGACAAGCTGTACACATGCAGGCCACTGCCAAGTTAGCAAGAGAACCATTTCACAGGAAGCTGGAGTCTTCTGGAAACTTCCATTTATAGGAATGCAAATACTGTGCAATTCCTCTTTGAACCCACACCTCTTTTTTTTTTCCCTTGACCTGTCCCTCCAGCAAGGGGCTGCTGGCTGAGGCAGCACGGTCTCCCCTGAGCCATGCCCACAGACACCCTGCCTGGCACTGGGCTCAGGAAGGCAACAGCCCCACAATACCCCCAGACTGGCCCTGACACCCTCATGCAGAAGGTGCTGCACGTCCTCACTTAAATGACATTAATACTGCACTGCTGGCATGGCTGATTGGGCAAAGGTAGCTAAAACCTAAAAAAGAAAAAACCCCATACAGTCACCCATTGGGCACAGGTCCAAGCCAGCCCTGATGATGTAGCACAGAACAAATCCTCCCTGTCCTTTCTCAGCTGCGGGGGAGTACCCCTATAACACAACATTAAATCCACCCCTTTTCCCACACTGTCACACAGATTTCCAATGTCCCTCTGAATACTACTTCCCAAAACCTTGCTTGTACCAGAGTGAAATAAAAGATATTTAAGTCAAGAAGGTGATTGCATTGCACAGGATCCTTTTGTGCCATGCTGCAGGTGTACAAAACAAACCAGGAGGTAATCAAGCAATCTATCCAGATCCAGCCTTTAACTAAGGGGTTAGGGAATGGGATGGAAAACAAGGTCTAATATGTATGTATGATGAAAGGTTGACAGTCATTTCATTGTGTGCTTCAGTGTGAAAGCCACAGTGACAATGATACTGGAATGTTTTTCATCACCACAAATGCCTCATGCCGGGTGGAGAGACCTTTTACATGCATGAGAAATCCTGTGCTTTGGGGGCCGCACAACTTAAAGAAGATAGGCCCTGAAAGTACTTGCAAAAATCCTGTTCTCCCAGACAAGCTGTGGCAGAAGGAGATGAAGTTATTTGCATGTGGGACATGCCTAAAGCCAAACAGCAGAGGAGCACCTCTCCCAGCTGGGAGAGCTCCCCTATGCAGAGCTGCACCTGCTCAGGGATCTGTCCTGCTACTGCATATTTTGGCTCCTGGGGAGTTTTTTGAAACAAGGCTCACATTTGACAGGCATCCTCCTTTGCAACTGGAGAAAATCTCAGTGTACACTGTTGCAGTCAGCTTTATGGAAGATCTGGAATTGCACAGTAGTAATTGGGGCACAAGGGAACAACACAATGGCCCAAACAACACAATAGTTTTAGGAGTCACCACTAAATGTATCTCTCTTGCTTTCCAGGCCCCTAACTTAGGAATTGTAGTACAAACAGACCTCGCCCAACCCCCTCACCTACCCTCCTTGGTGCGGAGCATCTCCCTGTGAGCTCGTGCCTGACTTCTCTGCAATACAAAAGTACTCTCTCTGCTCTGAAGATGCTTCCCACAAGCTCCAAGTTGACAGAGATGACAAGAAACATAGGATGCAGCTGTACACCCATGGGATCCAGAGACACAACAGCTTTGCACACTTGTGGACTTCTTTGGGTGGAGAGTTTTCTCATGACTGAGGAAATTGATGCATCCATCAAAAACTAAGCTGATGCTAACTAATAGGTTTCTTTTTCTCTTTCTGTTACATCCTCTGCAGCTCAAGAGGGAATTTCCTGCCCAGTTAAGATGTGGAGAACACATCCCACACTCTCAGCACATGGGTGAACGGGAAGGAGACCGAGCATAAGGACTGGCAGCTGCAGGGAAAGGGCATATGTAGTGTGAGCCAAAAGCCACAGTGGCTCCAGTCCCCAGGCCAGGCTATCCCAAGTCCATTTCCCTTCCTGGCTGGTTCCTTCCCATCCTTGTGCTCTGTCCCAGGGCAGCAATGTACAGGTCAGCCCCAGCACTCCATGCTCCCCTTACCAACAAGCTGGACTTTAGGGAAAAGAAGTCATCCCTCCTCAAGACTCCCAATTAAATGGTGAGATCTGACAATACTTTCACTCCAGGCAAGACATGAAGCTGCAAGACAGAGGCATCTTTCCTTTCTTCTTGTATTCCAGCAGCAATTGGGTTCAATATACACAGGGAACATGATCTTTCCCATGTCAAGGGTGTTCACAAGGTTTAGACAAAAGCACATTAATAATCAGTTTCCCTTTCCTGCACTTTTTTCAAGCTTGGACACCAAAACCAAGCATCACTTTTGTTTCTTGCCCACGAGCTGTTTTTGATGAGGGAATTGGGGGTGTCTGCCCTTTGGAAGATTTCACTGCTGTTCATAATACGAGCACAAAATGGCAAAAATCTCCCTTCGGGTAGATGCATTTACACTGGTATAAAAGTCCTAAGCATGGTAATGCTTTTTTCTGATTCAGTGCTAAGCTATTCAACTGTAAAGCATCTTGATGCTAATATAGCAAATAAACCTGAGTTGAAAAAATACATAAAACACAGTTATCCTACTAAAACTTTCCAAGTGTAGACAAATATAATCACATGCAACAACGAGCAACAGCCTTGTGGAGCCCTCTAGACTCTGAACATTGTCATATATTATGCCAACACAGGGCATTTCCAATTTAATTATCAGTTTCATACACACAAACACACCCTCTTGTGAGAGTACCTAGAGCACTGAAATCTTGTGCTCATTGCCAGCCATTTTCATTACATGTTTGTCCTAGCCCATGGCTACAATACTTGTCTTGTACACATTCCAGGGGATATTTTATTCTTGTTCAAAATCTTACTGTCAGTGGGTTGTTTTATTCATTATATTTGGTAACACAGTCATTTCTGTTGGCCTCAAGCATTTGTTGAACACAAGGGGGTAAACCAAGCTTAGAAAAAACCAGCTTGAGACTCCTTAGGAACTTTGATTCATCATACACTTTGCTTACTACAAATTAGATACTTTTCAGAACACTTTGGGCTGAAGCTATTTACAAACATCAATATTGTAGCTTTTTTCCTTCTCCAGACTAGTTATTAAAAAAAAAGAGTCTCCATTTGGTATAGGAGTGTGTTCAGGAGTGTGTGAAACAATGGAGCTCAAAGGCAGAAAGAAAGGAGAGTGCAATGGTGTACGGGTAACAGGGCTGAAGGTGAGAGGCTAATTCTTTGTCCCCAGAATTCTTTTGGCTGTGCTACTGCATTCATGCTAAGGCATCTGTAACTACTCTTCTACTGCTCTAATAATTTAAGTCTGCCCACTGCAGCTGGGAGCTGAGAGCGGAGCCTGAGCACAGCAGCATGTCACACACCAAGCACACAGCACAGTCTGAGTGCAGGAAACAGGGACCTCCTTCCCCAAGGGAACCTACAGCTTTCCTTCTCACCAGCCCAACGAGCATGGAAAACCTTGCTCTGTCCACACAACAAACCACATTCTTTGGTTTCCCAGAAAAAGAGGAATAGGTGCTGGCTGCACCATGAGTGCCTTGAGTGTTTCAAGGAAATCATATGCAGCCCACAAAAACTATCTTACTGCAGTGGGAAGCCAAAGGAGAGCAGTAAAACCTTTCCAGCCTGAGGAGAAAAGATGCCTTTTGGTGGATGACACAAATTTGGAAGCAATTAATAATTAAATACAAGAGCAATGTGGTGGGAAAAGGGGCCAATTAGACACCCTACCTTTAAATTGTGGCTGGTGCCAAACAGCAAACTCTAATGACTGCTACAGCAAAAAGTGAATTCACCTTAGTTGATATTGGCCTGATGTATGTGGCACAGAGGCACAGGAGGGCTGGCACCTGCAGAGCAATGGGGCAACTGGACTGATCTCCCCTGACAGCTCCCCTCTCACTCACTTTCCCATGGCATTTGTAGCACCACTCTGTGATCTGCTTGGGGCCACTGCTCCTATGGACAGCTGAAGTCCATGGAATTAGGCCGGTTTAACCGGTGGAGCAGCACATTTTCTCCTGAGAGTGCTCATGTCAGCAAAGTCTGGATGGGGGAGCAATGCTGGACTGGTGCTCTCTTAGCAAGCAGAGACCCTGTATAGGTTATGGGGCTGCTTGTTGTGGGGACCCTGTACACCTTAAACCTAGCCTAGGCATGATTTCCCACACATTTCCCAAGACAACACTCCAGTGGGCTCAACCATGCCCAGGGCATCCCAGAACACTTCATGCCTGTCTTGCATATTCAGAGCTCACTCCAATAGGGTGACACTGCAAATCTGCCCATGGGAGCTTGCACCCGGGACAATCCTGACGCTTCCTTCTCTCCTCTCTTACCCATAGCCTGCAGCGCCAGTGACAGCTAAGGCAGTTTTGCATTATGAACACATAACACGCAGTTTAAAGAGAGAACAAGAAAAAACCTGAAAAGAAGAAGAAGAAAAAAAAACCAAAACCCAACAAACCCACTCTACTCTTTTACTCTCTCTCCTCCCCACCCTAAACATTCCAGCCTTTTCTGCCTCCAGAGAGGGGAGTTGTTTATTGATATTATGCAAGCACTTAAATATTTTTCTTTTTCTTCTCTCCTATCATTTTTTCCCCTCTCTCCCCCTCTCTTCTCCGAGGGTTGCAAAGGTAGTTCAAACCCCTGCAGTCATTTCGGCTTATCAGCCACAGGAGATACATTCCTCTGGGCTGCTCCCTTTATAAGTCAGTGCTGGCCGGGCGCCCGCCCGCNACCCGCAGCCGCTCGGGGAGGGTCGGCAGCGATGGCACCCCCGTTCCCGCGCCCCGCCCGCCCCTGAGGGCGGCTGCTGCCGCCGGGATGTTCAGCTGGCATCGGAGCTTCACCCTGGGAGCGCCCTGCAGGAGAGGTGAGTCGGCCGCTCCTCCGGGGCCAGCCCAACACCTACCCAAACCCGCACCCCCGCCACCCCCTTCCTTCCCCTCGGTGGCCGCGCAGACGATACTTAGGACAAGCCCATCCCGGCCCGCCCTGCTGCCGGGCCCCGCCGGCCGGGCACCGCGCCGCTGCCGCCCCGGCCCCATGCTGCGCTCCCTGCTCTCCGGCTGCCTCTGTCCCCTCGCAGGTAAGGCTGCCACAGCCGCGTCCCCTCTCGCCTCAGCCCCGCGCCGGCGGGGACAGAGATCGCGCTTTAGGAACCGCTCTCATTTCCTCTCTATGGGCTTATTTCGCCTTGGTAAGCGTGGCAATGCTTGGGAGAGAGGAGCAGGAGAGGCGGGAGCACTGTGGCTCCGAGCGGTCCGTGCTGCCGAGAGACCCGCACCGCTCCCGACACCGCGCGGATCCGGCAGCGCCGTGAAGCGGGTCGCGGCTGCCCTCCGCCCGTCACGGCACGGGCAATGGACATCGCCTCGCTTTCTAGGCTGGTGTATCCCCATCCAACAGGGACTGCCGCGGGTTCCAAGTGTTTTACTTGCTCACTCCTGTGCCGATGAAGTGACCCTGGCAGGAAAGGCAGATATAGTCCTGCAGCTGATCACCTGTAACTTTTTAAGCCTGTTGTGCGAACAAATTATGTGGTCTCAGTACGCCTTTCTCAGGCATAATGGGGCCACTATATTTTATGCCTTAGCCAGAGTTGCAGGCTTTGAGATAACAAGCCCCATGTGGCAGAATTCTCTTAACATCCCTGTTTACCCCTCAGCTTGGCTTGTGGCAGCTGTAAACGAGATCGGCAGGTTCTGTCTCATTGGCATCACTGCACTGGGCTGCTTTGCTTGGCATGGAGGTGGCTACAGACAGAGTTTGTCAGAATGTAAATGTAGTGTGCAGTGCAACAGCAGGACGGTAAAAATGTTGCAAACCCATGTGTTTGGGGAGGTTTTACCTGGGATCCTGACTTCCCACCTTATGCCAAACTCCTGCCTCCTTGGAGTGCTGCAGTAATTATTCCCATGGAGTCATCAGAGCTGCCACATTCTTGGGCATCCAGTCAGGTACTCTCTACTTGGATTGTGCTTCCCAGCTATCCTGGTCTGGGGCAGCTACTTAGAGTTCAGTGTGAGCTGGAGCCTCTGTGAGGTGCCCCAGCTCGGAACTGCTAAGCGCTGTTGCCAGCAAGGCTGCTGAAGCACGTTGCTCTGCCTGGGTTCAGTCTGGAAACTGTTACTCAGTGACATAAAGGGCTCTAGAGCAATGCTGCTGTGAGAACATGCCACCATTCCTGTAAGATGTGGAGGGTGCTTGAGGAATGTTTTACCACATGGTGAAAACTGCTCCCTTTTACCCTGGATGTAATTCAACCATGAACTTGTTTCCTCCAATATATATGGAGCAAACCTGATGGCAGAGTTAGGAGATGAAAGGAAGCTTGCACTTCCACATGGAAGTGTCCCTCACCACCCAGACACAGCAGTATTGTTAATGGGGTAGGTGAAAGCTTTGGTGAGGGAACAGTTATCCTATAGAGAGAGCACTGAGGGATCAAAAAGAGGTTCAGCTAGAATTTATCCAAATAAGAAACAACAACAGCACTCTCTAATCACCTCAGGTAGAAAAAGGCACCAAATATTATGTGTACCCTGATTTGGATGCTATCTCTATTTAGAAATAGCATTCTTGGCACTTGCTGTCACTGCAACTATAAAAGATTTCAGACATGCCAAAGTATGGTTACACCTGTCCAGTGCTACCTTGTTTAAGCAGAAACAGCTCTCCAGGGTTTTACCAACGGTCAGCAACGACTGCTCATGAAGAACGGGTTTCTTAATTTCAACCTTTCTAATACAATTCTCGAGTTCCTTAGGCTTCAGTTGAAGCACTGGTGTCTAAATGACCTTGGTCTTTGGGGCTATTGAACAGTTGTTTATCCAAGCTTATTATAGGCAATAAAACCTGAATTACTACATACCTGTCATCCCTGGGGGGCATGTTTCATCCTTGCAAAGGGCCTCCTGGCTCCTAGTTAATTCCTGGCTGAATAATCCTCTGTGATATGAGGCAGCCTGCAGATCAGATGTACAAGGAAAAGATCTACATTAGACAATTTTTGCCAATGTGTGATATATTTGTTTCTATTGTTTTCATTTTCTGCTCAAACATACCACTGAGCTGTGATATGTGCTAAATAATGTTTTGCTCTTATTCAGGGCTGCTCATGAAAGCACTGTTTCCTTTATTTAAGGTTTTGAACCTTTCTTTTGGAGGAACACATGGGAATTTCTAAAGAGAAGGATTTGCAGGTCTTTAATGGCAGTTGTTACCTCACAGACAAAAATCTCACAAATAAGCCCCATAGGTGCTTGTTGGGGCTGAACCTCTTCCCTCCCCCAACCCCCAGGAATGGCTGTATTGCAGAGTAGGGAGAACTTGGGCACTGATCCTTGTGCACCGAAATTATCCTTGGCCAGGGTTTTCCCACTGGTTCATAGATACAAAGAAATAAGTTGCAGAGTAAATAAAGAAACGAGTGGGAACAGCGCCCTAGCTGGTGCTATTGCACAGGGTCAGGTGTTGGTCCACAAGCGCGATCCCCAGCTACACGAGTAACTGATAAACCAGGTGGTGTGAGGGGACCTGCTGTGCCCCGAGACTTTCTGCCAGAGGTCACTAATCTATCAGACCTGTCGTTTGGTTTCGAAAACTTCACAGGTCACTTGCAATGAATTAGGAGCAAGCTGTAAAAGTGTCAAGTGGCCTCTCTACTTGGAAATCCATTTCCTCTTTAGTTCACCCAACTATATCAATCAGTAAACAATCAATCAGTCTCCCTCTCATTCCTCCTCAAATGCCCGAAAAGAGCTATAATTATCTCCTCTTGCAAAACATAGGTACTAAAGCAATGAATGTCTCCTCAGTCAGAGTCCTTGAACCTTGCTATCTTTCTCTCGGCATCTACTTTATATGGATTTATCATTACCAGCTGCAGCTGTGGGGATCTATAACATTTCCTGTCACATTACATTACCAAACTACGATCCTAAGGAACTTCACACACTTAAATAACATTGAGGCTAGAGACCACTTTGGAGTCAAAGGATCTAAGTACTTTGTGCTTTTTGTTCAAGGACTATCTGAAAGCTCAGCTTTGTCATAACTATTCCTTTGCATTCAATATTTTGAGCAAATTAAATTGTATATGTATGTTAATAAAATCCACGTGCATTTCACTTCTCCAGCTGGATAAATTGAAGTTGAGAGAATCGGGTCTATCATGCAAATACTGTTACGACATGGGAGCAGGCTCCCCTGTAAATGTGAATTTTTCAGTCACAACTTCAGTTAAAAAAAACCCAAAACAACAAGCAAACCCAGCAGAATAAAACAACAAAATCCAGACCGTTCCTCTGATAGTGATTTTCAAGACTTCACAAGTTTCTGCTGCTGTAGGTAGAAGTTGCAACTGATGCACTGAAGACAACAGACCCTGTGATAAGCTTTCTGTATAAAATTTTCAGCTCATGATCATCCTAATTATTTAGGAGAAGCCTCGCTCAGATCGGGCAGCCCAAGATCCAGCAGCACACTCAGCATGCTGCTTGAAAAGCATTGGGGAAGGCAGATAATTTGCAGACTTTTGGTGATAAGGAACACCACTGCCATTGCCAGGACTGGCATCAATAGTCCAGGTAGTCTGGAGATCCCCATCCAGTGGAAATACATGGCAAAACTGTGTGGAAGTAGATTTTTCTCACAGAGGGTCAGTTGGTGGTGATTACTCATTTTTTGGGGTGGAGACTATTTTTGTTTGTTGGATTGGTTTGGAGTTTTTGGAAGCGTAATTCAGTTCTTGTGAGCAGCGAGGTCTCGTCCGTGCAACGCCTGCCTGAGCCCCCAGGGCTGTGCTAGGGACAGCTCTTTCCAGCCGGGGAGGTGACACGGGGAGGTGACACGGCTCCCGCAGGCCCTGCCTGGGGGCTGCTGAGGAGATGCCAGCACAGCCTCAGCGCTCAGCCCCACCCTTGAGCACACGTGGGGGAAAGTCATCAGCAAAAAATGCCTATTGTTTCAGAAAGGAAGTGACCCCTTTTCTCTTAAATGCTGGGAAATTGAGACCTCATCATCGGTGAGAAAAAACCCCACCTCTTCGAAATGAAAGGGAAATACCACCTGAGTCGTCTTGCCAGCAGTGCTAGAAAACGTGGCACAGTGACAAAACTAAGGGAGTTTTTTTGTAAGGGAAGGAAGGAAAATGAGGGAGTGCAAGGACTGAATGGGACAGGCAGCCTTTGATTTCTAGGTCATGAGTTTGACTCTAGTGCGCTAGTCACTGCTATCTAATGATACTTCAAAAGGTGACAATCATCTCTTAGTCTGTTACTTGGAGGCCACAGTCCCATCGTAGAACCAATCCTCCATGGCAGGGTTTAATCCTTGGCACAGCTGGAGTTCCTAGGCAGGCTGTGTCCTCTTTAGGATACTGAAAATCCTTTTCTGGCACTTTGCATGTGCACCTTACTCCTGTACTCAGGGCTAAGCAGATTGGGAGGAGTGCTGTGGTTTGGCATTGGTCTTCCTTTGCAGGGCAGCTGTGCAAAGTCCCTGCTTCTCCAGCAGCCTAAGTCATTGGTGATGCCCTTTGTTTGTGGTGGCACAGTAAAGTTGGAAAGTACTACCCTTATGAACTGCAGTGTGTAGGATGTTGCATGTCTTGTGGCATGTGTGGCACAGTAGCAGGGAGAGGAATAGATTCTCTGAGTAACTCTGGGCTGTTCATCCTGCAGAAGCCTGCCAGCACCATGCACTGTGGATGGGCTCGCTGTGCATGTGGACCTTGCTGCAGTTCTAGACACAAGCAGAAGGCTGCCATGGCTCTAGCTCTGCTATCCTTTGTCAGACAGTGGCAGATGGAGATAAGCAAAGCATTGGCTCCAGTTGTGCCATGTTTAACAGAGATTCTCCCCATGCCAAATAGCCTAAAAATCAGGATGAACATTTTGAGAAGACAGGGGGGAAGACACTGGAAGGGAAGAGAGCAGCAAAGGGTAGTGCTGTTATGGAATGGCTCTCTACTGCCAGTAGCAGCACTCATTCCACTGCCAGTCTGGCCTCTTCCTGTCCACCAGTGCTTCCATTAGTCACATACATCAGAAAACCATGTGCTATGATACTTAAGTCAGTGCATCAGAGGCCACTGACCTTCTCAGAGATGTAGCAGAGTTTAACAAGTCTCACACTGAAGGAATTGCCAGTGAAACACAGCTTTGAGCCACAGGCATAGATGCAAAAAAAGAAAAAAATCAGACATGGGTCTCACTAAATTGGAGGATGGGGATTTGGATATAGACTTTGGCTTGGTTTACTAGAAAGAGGGAGCTTTTGCAGGAATTGGGCTTAAGCAAGATTGGAAATGTGTAGGAGTTTTTCCTAGGCAGTTTGAATTCATCTTGTGCATCCAACTTATTTGGGATAAAGAAATTGCTTGGAAGTAATTTTATGTTTATGTATCTGCCCTCCTTCTCCTGGTCAGAGAGCTCTGTACTAATACACCAGGCTGAGTTCTGGCAGCTACTAGTTATTGTGCAACTGGAAAAGTAACTTGGACTTAAAAGTCCCAAGAAAGGGAAGCCTTGGGACAGGAGCTGATGGGAGGGTATTTATTTTTGAAACATTTAAGTTGCTCTATTAGGCTATATTCCAACATAGAAATACCCTAGAAAGCAATTCAAACATGATGTAGAGCAAAGTTCTAGAGACTTCGGTGGGACACATCCATTCCTTTCACTCCCTAACAATTACCCCTAGATATTAGCTAGTTCACTGTCATCACCTCCTTGTGAGCTGGGAAGCAGTCTGATTGTCCAGCTTTATAGGCACAGGAAACACAGCTTCCCAGGCTACACATGATGACTTACCACCAGTTACAGGCATATATTTCAATCTAGGGAACCCTGTATATCTCTAGGGTGATTACAGAGCCATATAACTCTTTGAAAGGGCTACTAGGCAAGTAGCACAAGTTACCCTGAGACAATGTTTGGCACGCGTGTTGAAGAGGCTTCAGGAACCTGTACTGATTCTGAAGCATACACCCAAAACTTCATTCCTTCCCTGGCTGCACACCAGTGTACCAGCCAGCTTCCTAAAAGCTACAGCATTTTCTAGCTTACCCCCAACCCAGAGGGGTGTGGAAAACCGGTCCAGGGGAAAAGAAACAAAAAACAACAACAAAAATCTTGGCTGAATTCCCAGGAACAGCAGTGTCAAACCTGGCTGGCCTCCAGTACAAGTAAATACATCTTACCATTGTTAATGCCACCGTTCAGCTCTCTGAAGCTCTTCACACCTCCTTTGAGAAGCCCCTGTGCAGGATTGTTTGCAACCATACCCATGCAGCACACTCCCTCCAGTACCAGGCAGGAGTTATCTCCCTTCCTTGCTCTGCTCAGGGCCCCTGGTGTTGCTGAACAAAGCATTTACAGGCCAAGCCCTCAGCCAAAATTAGCTGACACAGTTCTGTTAAGGATCTTGGAAATGAGTTAATTTATAGCAGCTGAGGGTCTGGGTAGCTTTTTTTTTTTTTTNGGGGGGTGGGTTTTTTTTTTTTTTTTTTTTTTTTTTTTTTTTTTTTTTCAGTTTTCAGTTGCTCAGATGAGCTTTAATTGCACCATTCTGGTGTTTGTTAGCAATATGATTGAAAGAGCTGAGTGGTTTTGTATGCCTCTTTCGAGATCTGTAGCAGGAACAACCTGCCTGTTGGAAGCCCCATGGTTTAGATTCTGTAATCCGGTTAACAGAGAGGAAGAAGAGAGACTATTCTGTCAGTGAGGTGCAGCAAGAATAACTTGAGTTTCAGATCACTGCCTTAATCATTGGAGATCTTTCTGCTGTAGCACAGATGACATCGCTGACAACGGGAAAGAATTGTTGAGTGAATGAGGATGAGGTGCCTAAGTGTGTTGCAAAATTCTGTTGTCCTTTGCCACTATTCTGATCTTGTGGTAGGGGGATGATAACGTTTTGCCTCATCAGAGAGTGTTGAAAGAATAAATCAGAAATGCTCAACCACTGTGGTTTGCAGGACCTGACAGTGCTGAGAGCAATGGTTTGCAGCCTAGAACAGATAAACAATTTTTGTGAAACATGTTGCTAGTGACTCCAGTACAGGGAGAGCAAAGAACTGTTGTTGGCATCAACTGTTGTTTGCCATCCCACAGAGGGTCAAAGATTCAAAGATTTCATCTTATTTTCTATTTTTTCTACTCCAGCCAAACTTCTTGTTCACATTGCAGCTCTTGTAGTCCTAAAAGATATGTAGTAAAGCATTTGGCATCTCCTTCTGTAAGCAGAAAGACCTAATTTTAATACGCTGCTTCCTGATTTTAGACAAAGCAATATTTGTGTAGGCCAGGTTGAAACCAGTTAAGCAAGAAAAAACAGGGGCAGATTGAAAGAAGAGAGAGAATCTCCAGTAAAAGGAAAGCATGGCATGATTAATAAGTGAGAGCAATCAGTCTGTGGGAAAGAGCTACCATTGCATATTGTAATTCCTGGTAAGAGTGACAGCTGTATGGTTTGTTCTTAAAAGTTGCAGGAATGCAGCTGCTCTCCTCCTGCCTCTTGGTGGTTGTGTTGGCCAGCTGGGGTAGTGATGCCATCAGAAGAGCCTGCAAGCCTTGTATTTTTCATGCAGATAAAACATTTTGTCTCTGCTTGCCAGGAGGTGTTTGCAGCTGAGCAGGTAGATCCTCTTGACTCCAAATCAAAATTACTCAGTTCCACCTCCTCCTTCCAAGACCTGGCACCCAGCTCCCTCTTACAGCTGATGTTTTGCTGTATGGGAAGCTACAAACCAGTCATCCTATTCCTTGTCCTCAGTTCAGGGTCCCTCATGAATATCCCAAAAGTGGAAGAATAACAATAGAGCCTAGCACAGGCAACTCCTGATGAGCTTTCCTGGGTAATGTCTTTTTCTTGTCCTCCACCACAGCAACATCCTGGTGTTGCACTGCTGAGGTCTGGCACTGACTGTCCCAAACATGGTCTTTGCACTGGGAAGATGCCTGTGAATCCTGCTAAGGGATGCAGTGCAATTCTGTATATGATAAACAAATCTTATATAACGGGTATTAGCACTACGTACCACAAAAAACCCATCAGATTATTTATCACTGACTGCCCTTTATGAAAATCCAGTGTAAAATATTAAATCAGTGGGTGTCTATGAATAGCAAAGGGCATCTTTCAGTAGTATCCCAGGAAATTCTCAAGATCAAATGGATAGAATTCAAATAAAGTAGAAAATTATCCATGTAAGAATTAGCTTGTCCTTAATGAGTAAAAGTCTCCCTTGTCTAAGTACATTGCAGAAAGCAAGCTGGAGGAGGTAAAGCTGGAAGATGGGTTATTTCTGGGAGCTTTCTGGGTTTCCACAAAGGAGAGCTGCACAGCAGAGCTCTCCCTGATCCACTGCTGGTGGGGTGGATCCAGGCTTTCCTGCCTACCTAGAGACATTTTCATTACTCAGGGTGAGTTTGTGAAGCTGCTGCTGGTCTGATTCAGGCAAAAAGAAAGAGTAGAGGGGAATTAAGTAGAAAGTACAGCAGCCAGAAATGTGTATGCATTGTAGCCCTCTGAGGCACTCTGGGTTGGGCACTAAGCTAAAAGATACCACAGAAACAAGTTTTGTTCTGCATCATTTCATGGATCCAAATCCACAAACATACATATTTGGGGATGACATGCGCAGTTTGCTAAAAGGTACATGCAGATCTTTCACACTGGCTCTCATACCATCGTGATCCAGAAGTTTGCACTATGAAATATTATATTCAGAAAAACATTAAGAAAAACCTGGGAGCAGCTCTTTGACTCCTGAAGATCAGCCTTTCATCCAGAGATTGTTCTATCACATTACTGTGTAAAATAATTGCGACTTGAAAACAAGTCTTCTTTGTCCATGTGCAAAAGCTCTTGAACAAAGCTGCCCTCATCTCTTTTGTCTTTACAAAAGAGGTAGGAGTTCAGTTAAAGACATTACTTCATAGCTAAAACCATACAGGGAGTGAAAAAAACTACAGTGCCTTTTACATTTGCTTTTCTTATCAGAACTTGATTTTTGCCACCTGTATGTGAGCAGAGAATACTGCAGAGAATACCAGTTTGCAAATTGCTTGTTGCAACCCCAAATTCATTTAAACCTGTGGGAAGACTGATTTTATTTTACTCTTTTTTTTCTGCTGGTTCAGAATTCATTTAATCGGAAAAAAATATTGGAACTTTAAATTAATGTCTATCAGGCTGAAAAAACACGTACATCTCTCCACCTATGCGCAGATAATTACTAAAAAGTCACCTGCCTACATATGTTGTTTTCTACCTTTCTATCAAATCAGAATTGTGCTTTTATGAGCCCCCCTGGAGGACTGCAGCAATGAAACACAAGGCTTTTGTTGCAGCAAAGCTTCATATAACTCAAGAAAAACAAATTAGGGCTGTCCCCCTCTACTACCTTGGTATAGGCAGTTTTACATTCCACATCCCTCAGGGGATGCATTAGACACTGAGTTTTGTGGCCTCCTGTGACCTTCTACTTGTTTTCTTTTCAGCAGGTAAGAAGAGCCCACCTGCTGAGGACAAAGTTGTGTTAACACACATGAAGATACTGAGCAATGAAGGAATTCAAAACCCAGGGTTAATCCCAGAGGCTCCAGCTGACACAGCCTGCACAGAAGAGTCCCATCTTCCTGGTGCCAGTCTCCCACAGGACTGCCTGGGAAGCCCAGATGCAGCAGATGCAGCAGATGCAGACTGTGTGGACGGCCTGGCAAGCACCGACTATGTAGCCACCCTGCCTGACCTCAGTGCCTTTGAGTCCAAGTGCCGGCTTCACAGATTCTCCAAATTTGAATCTGAGGACTCGGGAGTTGAGTTGCCAAGCGGTGCTAATTCTCCATCAACGCCAACAGGCTCAGAGAAGAGCTTTGTGCTCCACAACAGAGACTCATTCTGTGACTCAGGTGTGCTCAGCACCTCCTCTTCTCCAGAAATTGACCATCAGTTAATGAGAACATGTAAAGAACATGCCAGAAAAGTTAGCCTCCAAGATCCAGAGAGCAAAAAGCAAGCTGATTACTACAGTCAGGAGGCAGATGCTGTGCAGGATCCTACAGCTTCCCTTGAAGACTTCAATGTACCTCAGGAAGAAAGTCCTGATGAACATTTTGACCAGGGTGACAAGCAGCCTCCAGAAAAGGAACCTATCCCAGAGATGGACCTTTCCAGGGAAAGTACTCTTTCCACTCCAGGTCCTACAGAAGAGCCAAAGACAATTGCTGACAACTTCCCAGAGAATTTTGGCAGCATGCAAGACCTTCAGATCCATGAACATCAGCTGAAGAAGTACCCCACAAGTGACAGTCTGGATGAATACATGGATGAATGCTGTAGGCTGAGTGAGGTGAGAAACACCTAAACTGAATCTTAAAACTAGGCCTGTCCAAACACCCCAGTGAGTGTTCAAGTCCTGTTTGTCACAAACTGGACACATCTGAGTGAGTTTAGAATATCTCCCCTAAAACTTGTAAGCAGTAAAAAATGGTAATTGATTTTTAAGATTTCTTTTCATGCCAGTAAAATTCTGAATTAATTCATAAATATCAAGTCTGGGTAAAGATGACAAATGACTCATTGAGATCTGATGTTTCTAAAAGCCCTAGATGAGAGGATGGGCTTGATTCTGGTCTCGAAATGAAGATTATGAAGTTAGTCATCATCCTCTGATACATGGAGTGGGGGTCAGAACATAGGTTTATTTTCAAGACCAGGTTATTCCTGTCTCTGGAAACAGTTGGCTTACTTTTGGGGTGCTGAAATTTGTAAAGAACTTGTCTAAGGGTTAATTCATCTCTGTCCAGGCCTGTTGTGCCCTGTTGAGTCAACTGTCACAAATAATGCATGAGCAGGGAGCTAATTCACAAATTAAGATTTTTGTTGGGTTGGAGTTGGAGATGCCATTTTAACTTGCCAGCGTAGCTGTGATGGACCAAACTGCAAAGACCTAATTTCAGCAGGTTGTCCCACTCCATATTCCCTCTCTTTCCCCTTGCTGGGTACCCTGTGCCACTGACAAGAATGAAAAGCCCTTCTGTACACCTTCTCCCATAGCAGGTGCAGGTAAGCACTCTCCCAGTTCTTTGCCTCGTGCTGCTGAAGTACGGAGAGATCGCTGCCTTGCTGCAGTGGGTTCCAGGAACCAGCAAAGCAAAGATCTCAGTGGGGAGCTGATTCTTGACAGACAGACAGACAGACAGACCAAAGAGCCCCATCAGCAAAGGGAAATGATAAAGGCAAACTAGGTGAAGAGCGTCATGAACACACAAAAGCAGCAAATGGTGCCTAGCGGGGATTTTTGGGGGGCATTCACTGTGACAATAGTGATGAATTGGAATTGGAGATGGGCAGGAGGAAGCCAAGTAACAAATGATGTGTGCTGTGCAAATAATTTACCTATGACCTTGCTGCCCTGAGCAATAGGGCACTGGGTTTCCTCTCCAGCATGCCGAACCCTCTTGAGCAGTGAGGAAGGTCAGAGATGTTCCATCTCTGTTAACATTGCATATAAAGGCAGTACAAGCAACGCATGATCCATCTGAGCAGTGTTTTCCTCCCCAGAGCTATCTCACACATGGCAGAAGACAGATGTCTATTTTGCACAAATCCCAAACAGACCTGGCCATTTAGCAGAGTTCAAGAAAGGATGAGAGCAGCAGAATCAGACCATAAGGAGACTTCATAAAAAGTTACCTAAATTCTCTGTTACACTCTGAGAGTTTGCAGCCAGATTTGGTCTGACAGCTCTGTATGCCCATGAAATTCCTTTAAATCCTCGGTGAAATGGAGCCTCAGTTTCCCAAAGCAAAGCATTTAAATAAACAAGAGAATAAATTAGAAAGAAGCTGAAGAGGAAATGAAGCTCTTGGTGGCTTATCTCCCCTCCTTTTTAATATCCTCACTGGCTGAGTGCTAAAGCTCTGTGCCCTAGAGCACTTTTCTTTGTTTTTTGAGCTGTGTAAACACAGCTGTGACCTAGATGCTGGGGAAGTTTGCCCCTCTTCACAGCACACCTCCAGGCTGCTGTATCTCAAGAGCAGCACTCCTCAAACTGCTGGGATGCCAGGGAGCACCAAAGTTGAGTGGGACAAGAAATGCACACGGGCTGCTGCACAGCCCTGCAGCAGCTGCTGCTCTGTGTGCCTCAAGCACCAGGACAGCCTCTGGCAGATGCAGAGCCTTCTGCCCTCACCAAACTTACACCAGGCTGACCTGTCCTCACTGCCATACAACAAAGACCTGTTCAGAGGTGAGGTCCAGATGATCATCTCACCATACAGCTGTCAGATGCATCTTGGTTCATCCCATCTGAGGCTCTGCTCCAGGCTTTCTCTGTGGTTTTCACATTTGCCTGTAACCTGTCAAAATGGTACCTAGAAACCAATCTCTGCTATGGCCTGGTGTCATCTGAGGGACTCAGATACCCCTGGAAATCAATCAGTGTTGCCTGAAAGAAAGCAGGCCATCACAGTGTATTCCCACCCTGCTTGGCAAGAACATGGCAAACCAAATTGCTCCATCAAATCAATTCCTGCTGCATTAAATTAATGTTGATAGAAATGCAAGAGTGCCTATAGTGGCATAAGCCAGTATATATTAATTATAATGCTCAGTGAGAGCATTAATTAGTTATAGGTGACACCTTCTTCTTCAGTTCTGTTGATGGTTTTGGGAACTTTCAAGTACCAGAAGAGCAGTTGAGTTTTCCCAGCCCACTGGCTCTGGCAGTGTCAGCTGTGCTCACTTGCTCACCACACCCAAACAAGGATTCATCTCTGGATGAAGTTGTCTCTTGATGCCCTCCTGACCATCTCTCACTGCTGAGGCCACTTCCAGGAGAACAGGAAGGAAAATGCGGAAAAAGAAGGATTGGAAAAGACCAAATGTTTTGACCATTTGGTGAATGGCTTCGGCTGAAAAATATACATCAAATCATTTCAGTCCAGCATTTTTAGACAAAGCTTTCTGATCTTTTGTTTTGAACTGTCATTATTTTAAAATGTGCCTACATTTTGAAAGATGAAAGAAAATGGAAGCTGTCAAACAGCAAGAGAAAGAACTTTGAAGCCTAAATAAAAGCATTTCCTTTTAAGCTTGAAGTTTGAAGATACATAGCTTTTGATGCTTTTGCTTTACAACACTTCCTCACGCTCCATAAAGTTTACACTTAAAGTCAGCTCAGCCCATACTCCTAGAAGAAGTAAAAGGGTGGGAGCATAGTCATCATTAGATGGAAAAAACCTCATTATTCATGCAGTGCTATTTATCCTCGGCCAAAGCAGTCAAAATGTTTCTCTAGAGTGGTACTGTTGAGGGAAGGGATAGGGCTACCTGTGATGTTCAGCCCTTGGCCTGTGCATGCTGCTCAGAGGAAACCAGAAGCTATCAGCAAGCACAGCCCCTCCTGGACAGCAGGGTGGAGCCGTCAGAAATACACAGCACGATCCCTCTCTTTCCTGTTATTCACTAGCCTTTCAGTGCTGTCAGCTCCCAGTGACAAATGCTTCCCTCTCAGCCTGTGGCCTCACCAATTGGTTGCTCTGAGGCCGAGATGGGAGGTTTGGAATTGCATTCCATGTTGGGTGGCACAGTGACCGTGCTGCCTGTACCAGCCATGCTCACATGGCAAGAGCGCAGTGAGGGATGTATGGCAGGATGGAGCATAGTATAACCCAAACATATCCACAAGAAAAGTGAAGAGCATTGTGTGAAGCACAGAAACCTAAGGCAATGCAAGATACATCAGTGAGCAATTGTATGAACAAAGAAAAGCTTCCCTTGCAAACTGCTCATCATCTTCAGCTCCTGCTGCCAGGTCCAGCCCAGGACAGTTCTCCATTGAGCCCAACTGTAGAACAGCACATCACATACATCCAAGTAACAGATAACGGCTGAAATGAGGCTGGACAAAGTGCTGACCAGATGATCAGACATGTAGATTTTGATTATACATCAGTTAGACAAGAGACTAGAGAAAGCAACTCTCATTCTTGCAGCTCCCACTGTACTTCAAATCTTCATAGTGATCAGATGCTGCAGTGAGCACAATGTTCCCCACAGACAAGAAGACAGGCTCCCACCTTTGTGAGCTGGGTAGCTGCAGAGGAAAAGATGTGATTCACACCAGACAAAATATTGACTAGATAAGCCAAAGTTCCCAGTGCAGATACCGATCCTGTATTTTTAAGAATCCTAAGAAATCTGTGGGCCAGCAGAACTGTCATGGTTTATTGCCAGGGACAGACATACTGAAAACGTGTGCCCAAAACTTAGTCAGGTGAGCACTGACAAGGGCAGCGATCCCTCTTTGGCTACTACAGTCAATGTAGTGCACCTTAACTTCTCCGGGTCAAAAAAACATAATGTGAATAACTCAACATAGCATAGTTGGGAGCCTTTTGTTTCTTCCAGATGAGGGTCTGGCTCAGTCTCATGCTGAAAAGGAAAATCTGGCACATATTTATACATTAAGTTCTTACTTTCCTAGAGAAACACTAACCATTTGATTCATAAATTGTGTCTTTATGATCCTCCACATCTTCACAGAAAAGTAGGCATGATATTTTTCCTTCTTCATAGGCTTCATCTCCAAAATGGGCACACAGCTTTTGTTACAACACTATTTGACAATTACCATGTGGAGAATAAGACAAATTTCAGTCATGAAGGTTCAACTGGGAGGACAAAGAACAGAAGAGGCATCCTGGAAAATGCTTGCAGTTTTCCTGTGGTTGCTAACTCTTCATTGCTTGCATAAAACTCTCACAGATGCTGAGAGGAAAATATTTAGACCAGATCATGACAGACCAGAGTCTATGCTGCACTTCAAAAGATAGCTAGGGCTCTTTAGGTATTTCCAGTCCATGAAAAACCAAACCCTTTGAAGGGCTCCTAAAGAGACCCTCTCTGTGCAATTGTTTGTTACACAAATATTCTTTATAGAACACCTGCCATATCTGAGCAATCCTAATGCTAAACCAGCCCTGTGGCAGGGTGAAGCACACCCCTAAAAGTTTTTACCATTGCACTGTGACCACAGAGGAGGCCGGCCCTGCAGAAATGTGTGAGCCCTGGAGGCTCAGCCTGATTTGTGCTTTCTGAGATCACTTCAAGAAAATGCAGATGAACTTGCTGTTAAATAGGCCAAACTGCCCTAAGCAGCCTCTGAAGGCTGGCTGTGAAACATGGATCTTCAGCACATCGAGTCTAACCTTCAGTCTGGTTTAGATCCTCTACAGGGGTAGATCCACCTTGCCCCAAGACCTGAAGCAACTACTCTACACCTTTTCCCTCTCATTTTCTGGGCACCTGTATTTACTCTCAGGAGTAGGAGATTCTCTCTAACTTTTGCTAAGAGTCAGGTTTTTTCCATGCCTATCCCAAACATACCTTTGTCTTCCAGTGCCTTCAGCCCTAGACACAGAGCACGGAAAATAAGAACCTTCTTCTCTCCTCCCCCTGCCCATATTGCCCTACAAACCCAGCAGCCACAGACATGAAGCAGAACTGTATAACATTAAGCACAGGACAAATATGGAGCAGTGAAAGAGGTTACAGTCAAATGCTTCATTCTTTTTCTCCTTGTGTTTCTCCAGCTATAATGGGTTGGATTTGGCTCAGTGTCTGCTTAGGGCAGTACAGATATGCCAGCAGTCATGCAGTAGCATACTGGCAGGAAGGGGAGTTGCTAGATGTGCAAAAAGAGGGTACAGTGTGGCAGAAAGCTTATATTTTCAGGGGTAATAAGGAGCTTCTGACTATTCATTGGAATAGTGTACAAAAAATGACTGCCTGTTTTGGGACAGCTCAAAATGCCCACATTTTCAGAAGCTGATACCCATGTACTTTCTGAAAATTGTGCTTCTGAAGCTGGGCACCCCCAAATCCCTAGTTGCTTTTAGATACGTTGGTTATGGTGCTTTTGATTCAAGCTTTTCCTACCAGATAGCACATAGGCTTTGTTCTCCCTTTGGGTCCTGGGGCTGTTCCCCTTCCCATTGCACAGCCACAGTAAATACTCACTTTTATGGCTGAGTAACTTTTGTTATGCCACCACTTCTTGCAGGGTCTGCCTGAGAGGAAAATAAAAGTCATTAAATGAATGACTGCTTGACTTGGAGTCAACAACCTCTGTCCCAACTTCAGACACAAAAGCATCTGGATTTAATAATACCTGTTTATAAATAACGTTGTATCATCATTTGTTTAAAAAGAAGTAAATCCTAATGTTGATTATTTTTGAACACACCATGAGCTTTCTGACATAATGAAAAGACAGGAAGAGTCCCAGGGCTGGCATTTCCCCAAAAATGTAGATTGTTGTGGGAAAGGAGACAGAGTAAGCTTCCTGCTTTTGTAGAGGGAACTTATTTTTTGAAGTAAGATAAACTTAGAGCACTGCTTTTGTAAAGACTGAGGCTTATTTTACTCCCTGATATCACACGCACATCAGCAGGCAGCGCCAAGGTGGAAGTGAGCCCCTGCATGTGTTTGTGAGCAGCACGTTCCACAGCGTCTGATCACGGCACAGGGGAGCACACTCACTGTGCATGGGGCAGTCCTGGCACCAGGAACAGGGAGGTGCAGAGCAGGAGCCTGGGAAGCATCACAGCTTCTCTTCTGCCATAGGATTACTGTCTGTCTCCAGCACTGCCCTTGGCTGAGCAGCAGTGAGACTATGGCAGGTCCTGGGTGAAGAGAAATCAGTGCTGGAGATTATCCTTCCACTTTTGCTTTGCAAAGTTGATCCTGCAAACTTTCTTCAGGCATCTCTTCAAGACTGAGAAAGTAGCAGCAGGGATGTAAGCTGGGATCTACTAAAGACTGTGGAAAGATGTTCTTTCAGTTTGGCAGCTTGATTCAAGTACGTTTCTCTCACAAACACCCCAGTGATGATGGCCAGAGCACAGCAGACAAAGAGTACCCCAAGTTGGTCACAACTCAGCAAATCAATGCACTCTGCAGATATGTGCCTTCGGGTAGGAGCCAAGCCCAGCTTCAGTCACATAACTGTGACTTGCACTAAGCATTTTGGGCTAAGTGAGCCACGGTAGCCCCAGCCATCCATAGCAGTAGAACCATATTTATTTGTAAGGCTTCTGTGGCCAGTAAAAGACAAAAATTAGCCTGGGAGGTGGAAGTAGAGATAGGCTGTCACAAGGTTTTCCTCTGCATCAGCCTATGATCAGTCAGAAGAGTCCCTCTGACAGTGGAAATTGCTGAGTAATCCAGAAAAGAGCTTCAGCAAGTGATTCTGTAGCTCAAATCTGTGGAAAACCAAAGCACCTTGCAAGAGGAAGCCTGACTTTATCACAAGATATGACTGTAAGAAATGTGCAGGGCTCTCAGCTCCTAGTAGGAATTGCTCTGTTGTTACTCCATGGTCCAAGATGCATTGTCATTGCAGGTGAACCAAAGTAACAGCAAAGCCCTGGGATCTGGTCTGGGATACCTAGAACACATCTGCCAGCTGATTGAGAAGATTGGGCAGCTTCAGGAGCACAACCTGCGTCTCCAAAAACAAGTGTGCAGCTTGCAGAAAGAACAGAAGATGAGTCAGATAAAAGAGGTAAGCAGACACCATATATCTTCCATTCAGTAATAGAGTAATACATCTAAAATAATAAACTCAAGGCCCAAACAGAAAGTTCTGTGTGCGGGAAATGCCAGTTTACTACATCCAATACTCACCTGGTCTTCAGGGAGGCCTCACCCACCACAATGGGTTTAGTTTCCTGAGGCTGGGCTTGAGTTTTTGTTCTTACTCAATTTTGTTCCCAAAATGTGCTTGCTTTTGTTGAGTTAAAAAGCACCCTTCTCAACTCATGCAGCAGCCTGCTCCAAGTCAGTAACTTTTTCTTTCTATAGTTATAAACTTTCTAAGAACGCATCTCTTCTCGTCAATGCTCTCAGAACAAAATCCACAGATCTCCTTAGCAACTGTGTTTTGAATTAAAAGATCTTTTGTTTCCTTCTGATTTCAAACTGTCAAAATCCCAGAATTTTTCACAAAACAGACAGAAGGGGAAAGAGAAACAGCAATACCATGACCCAGCTCCATGTTTTTTCCCTTTCCAATCTGCCAGATGAAGAATTTCTGACATGAAACCATTTCAGTGTTCCCATTTGTCATTTTTATCAGCCAGAGCTAGCTGGAAAATTTGACTGAAATTTGCAAATAATTTTAGGGTCTTCCTAGCATTTCCATCAGCATTTTTAGCATATTTTATTAAGCTCTACCCCACCTCTTCTTCAGTCACACACCAGATTTCCATCTTTTTTCTCCCCTGCCTTTTTGTTTATTTTAACACTCCCCAAAGGAACAAAAAGGGTTTATCATACTCAGCTATTTCTTCCCAGCTGTGCTGTGGGGAGTCTTTTATTCTCCTGATAGCGTCATTGTTCCCCTGGTGCTGCTCTCCCACCTGCTGGGACTGGATCTGCAGTAGGTGACTGACTCCTCCTCAGAGCCAAAGCCAAGTTCTGAGTCAAGTTGCAGAGCAGAGTAGCTTGTCATTTCCATGTACCCATCTCTCACACTCAGAGGAATGCAGCCTCCTACATAGAGCCTGGGAATTGTTAACACATTTCCTGAAGCTTTGCAACTGTGAGTCATTGCTCACTCAAAGTAACTCTTCCAAGCTGCAAACTCATCTGGTGTACATGCCCCCTCCCCAGCTCCCACTGAAATAAAAGACACTGTGCTTTCCTTTAAATATTTGAAACTTTGATCTTTTTGATACTTCTGAAGGTCTCTCAGCAGTGTTTTCTCAGATGCATTTGTCTCACACTGTTCAGTGGGGAATTGGATCCTCACATGTAACATTCAGTGCTTGCAGTGCAGTCTGCAAAACTGCTCTCAGGTATCCTGTGGTGTCTGCAGCTCCTGTATTTGAGCAGCTCTCCATTTTGTTCTTCAGTCACAACCCCTCTGAATAGAAGAGGAACACTGCTGCCCCATTTGCCACAAAACCTGAAGATTACCATCCACAATTTGGAGGGCGTCCAAAGACTCCTTTATAAACCACATACACTCTCCATGTAGATTATGGGCATGGAAAGGTTTCCATGTCCCAGACATGACTAGGGAAGACACAACCCCCAAAACATGGGGTTAGCATAGTATTAAGAGCTGGTCATGAAGATTGTAGATAACCAATGCTGTTCTTGAGAGATGCACAGACATCACACTGAAATGATGGCGTTGATGCTGGGACACAAAGGGAACACTGCTGCTCCACATCCTTTGCTTTACAGGGAAATCTATAATACCATGGGCCAAAAGAAGCATCTTTCATCAGATTTGCCAATCATCTCCCAAAGGGATAGGTAATGCAAAGTGCCACACTGCTGTGACAACATATCCAGATGAGAAGTGACATTGAAACTGTCAGTTGCTTGGGGTCTCCAGAGGTGCTAAACTGGTTCCAACACCAGTAAACAGCTTGGTTCCCTTTCTGCTTCAGCTGGATAAAACTCTCCTTCCTTCCTACCCTACTAAACTCTTCTGCAATGTAGTTGTACAAGGCAGAAAATCTCCACTTCCTCACCCCACCAGCAACAGCAGAAGTACAACATACAGTCAATCTGGCTGGTAATACTCAAGAAAACTGCAGCATCCCATCAATAAAAATACAAGATATTGTTGTCTGTGCGTGCTCCAAAACAAATAACATCTTAAAATATGAGTCATTGTTATAGCTGATCTGTTTATTTACACTAATGCCTTAGCTAAGCAGCTCTCTGTTTAGAAACTTGTATTCAATTCCTTCTTGGAAACAAACTGAAAAGATGCTGAGTGTCAGGCAATTTAACTTAAATGATAATGAAGCCATGGGACCTCTGCGTTACTAACTACAGGCTGTTCAGACTTTCAGAGAATTAAATAATTTGTCTGGATTCTGGTAGGTCCTAGGACAGGGATGGACATCCCTGGGCTGGAATGTTTACAATTTCTCTGTAGTGTTGCATCACCCATTACCTTGGGCTGTTGCAGCCTGACAGCCTGCATACTTTCTTTTTGTCTGGTACAGGAATATCTTCTGCAGCATTGCTCCTGTGGAGCTGTCAGTATCTTCCTTAACTCATATCAAGACATGAAAACAAGTTTTGCTGGGAGGAGCAGACCTCACAGCCTGTTGGTTCAGACTGGAAACCCTTCTGATCTTTCCATCATCCCAGAAATAGGAGCAAACACTGAGAAGCTGAGCAACTGCAATGGTGAGTTCAATTACCTCTAACCCGCCTTTCTGTTTGCTACCACTTGGTCAAACAAGCTGAACAGCCACTTTCTTTTCCTTAGGAAAGACAGTTGGGAACAGAGCAAGGTTTTAGTAGAACTAAACCCTAGCTGAAATCCAAGAGAAGCAATTTAAAATGCTCTGTTTATACCTAGGATTTTAATACTGGCTGCTTCATGTGTGTGAATCAGGGGGTTTTGCTTTGCAGCTCTGGCTGTAAAGATTAGGACAAATGAATTATAAAATAGGTCTTTTGGAAACTAAGCATCCCTGAATGAGACCATTAGTAGAAATGAGGTTGATCAGTTTATTTAAAACCTTGGATTTCAGTTTGTTTCTAACACCTGGTAAAACACAGAACAACTTCGTCGCAGGATTGGAGTCAGGGCCTTTGGCATCACATGGGGTCTTATCCTGTCTTTAAGTCCTTAGGGTTCTCATCACATCTGAAGTCATAACTTACTGCCAGCACTGCACAGAGGCCACCCTAGCAGGACACTGCTAAGAAGTAAGTTCTTGCATTTCATTGCAGGAAGTGAGAGACACTTGGAATCAGGAAAGAGCCAGCTGATGGTGGGGCTCAGGAAGTCATCAAATAATAGGAACAACAAGGAGAATGAGTTCAGAGAAGCTGGGAGTATGGCTGAGGGACAAGCTTTTCTGTCAAAGGATCCTGCAGTAAGAAAGGTGAGTAATGAACTTGGAAACTGACTCTGAGTGGGACCTGTGGGAGAAGAAGAGAGAAGTTCTGCCTAGGCAGATCAGAGTGAGGTGCCAGGAGAACAAGGTAACCTTGTCTGCTACCAAGTGGAGCTGGGCCAGTAAGGGTTAGGGGGGGGTCTGTGTCTCTCTGATCCCAGCCTTAAGTGAAGAAGGACTATGTCTTTATGCCAAGAAAGGCACAAATGGATCAGTGGTGCAGGGGAGAAGAACACTGCAGATAGCAGCATGGGGTTTAGTCCTCACCAACTCCAAATAACTTACTGTGTGGATTCTATCATAACTATCTCCACTACTCATGCTAGTAAGATTTAACCAAGCATTCATTACCACTAATAAAAATTTTAGCAGATCAATCCTTAGCTGGCCACAGTTATTACCAGACTGGCAGCATATCAATGTAATTAGCTCCACTCCTCAAAGCATGTTCCAGGGAATGTGTTTCAGCAGATCTGTGTCACTGAAGTCCAAGAGAGCAAGGATGAATGCTTTCCTCTCCCTTTCTTTCCCTTTGTTTGTATCTGCCTCAGCACTTTCATGTTCCGGTGGGGTTCAGAAGTGCTGAAATGCCAGAGCAGAGACTCTAATCAGAGTATTCCCAGCCCTGCAAACAGGAAAGAGGAAGGAGTAGGTCTCTCACGGGAAAGACCTCATGAAATTTCCACCCTTAGGTTGCAAATAGGTCACAAACACTTCAATGAACTTCAGAACCCAAATTAAGGCTGAGGCCTGAAAGGTGCTTCATGCTCTGCCTTGGGTCCAGCCAGCTTCCAGAGTATTTTAAGCATGTGGGAAGTGCTGATGACTTCATAGGACTGTAGAACCAAGATCCACGCTCTTTAAACTGAATCCTCATTGTCTCTTGTTACATCACACCTTAGTATTGTCACTTCGTATTGGATATTGTACCCTGAACATGAAATCCCCCATTTATTCCTACAGTGCAGGCACTGTATGGGAATTCTGTCTGTTAAACTCCTCCCCAGGCTACCAGGTACTATGAACATGAACTGGCAGTTTAAAAGTGAGGTGAGAGGTGGAAGGAGAAAGAAGGGATTATCACACATGTGAGGGACTCAGTCTAAAAAGAGATAAAGGACGACCAAGACTATGGGTGCATTCCAGGGCAGAACTGAGAACAGAGCCTAGTCTGTTGCAAACGCTGGAAGATGGTCTCACTGTCTTGTTATTTATCAGTGTATTTGCCTTTTGTTTTTAGGCTCTGGACATCAGCAAGAACATCTCGGTATGTACTGCCTTTGTAGAATATATTTAACTTGTGTCTACATTATCAGAGAGTAAGCCCACGTAGTGCACAGCATTGCATGAACAAAAGAGGTTTACTTATCCCCGAAGTTTACTCTCATGAACCACAGGAGCATCAGCTGCTCAGGCTTTCTGCAGTATCTGCAGTGCTTGCTTGTCTGAGACAACACCAGCACAACGAGGGACTAACTGCTGAGGCCTCAAAATCCTTCCACAGCACACATTAATCGTAGCAGTAAACACAGAGGTTTGCTATTTCCATGCGTAAACAGTCTTGCTTTCAGGCAATTAACTCAATAGCACTGAATCAGGTGTTGCAGTTCTCAGCTGAGCCATGACCTCATCTGAAGTTTTGAACTGAAAATTTAACAGATTCCCAGGAAGAGCTATTGCAATAGGCATTGCTGGGGCTGGTAGGTGTGGCTGGGCAGTTGCCAGGCTGTGCTCTCAAGGTGGCCACAACCCCTGTAGTTATGGCTCTGCTGGTGGCACAGCAGCACCAGCACACTGGAGGATGAACCTCGGGACAGGGCAGAACAAGGTCAGGAACGTGACAATGGTTTGAGAAATTCACTTAAATGGGAATAATTTCTCTCCATTATGCTACTTCTGGGACATCATAATTTTTGTTCTGTTCCCCAGGTTTTCCAGTCATCACTTTAGAAAATTTAAAACAATACCAGGAAAAAAATCTTCATTAAATTTTTTGATTCATAGCTCCATTTAGTTCACGGGTCCAGATGAGCCCGGGCTGGAGAGAACAAAGATTAGAGATGGCCTCCTGAGACTCCCTGACCTGATAATCTCTATTAGCATTTCAAATGTAAGGGCCCAATAGCTGTGCCTTGCTGGTGTGACAGGGAAACAAAGGCTTGATCTCTTCTAATTCATGGTCCACAAAAGCTACCACCTTAAAAAAGGCTGATAACAATGCACCTGGCCTAATAGAAAGGATAAGAGAGTCAAACTGCTTTTTTGGGTTTTGTTGTAAAGGCCCCCTGGTTACATGTGAGTGGATAGGAAACCAAACTGATCTTCTCCTTTAGCACAGCATAACAATGGGGTAAAACGTGCCCTTAGGCAGCTACTCAGCATTCACCAGTGAGGCACCCTCACTCTCTGAAATCCTTGGTCAGAAAGGACAGCAGAGTCCTTGGCAGAGAAATGTTACCAAACAAAATACAAAAAAAAGATGGTGTTATTCAGAGTTCATCAATCTTGTCTCCTTGTGTCCTGTATAGGTACAGGCTGGCCACTGGGCATCACTGCAGTGTTAAAATAATTCTGTGGGCCCTGACCCCTATCTGTCTGAAATAAACTTGTCTCTTCCTACTGCCCTGGAGTACCCCAAAGTATCTTATGTTGACCAGATTAAGTCTGCCAGCAACTTGCCTCTGGTCCTTTAAGTTGTGCTTTCTTTTTGCTCCCTAGGGTGAGAACCATGCTTGGAAGAGAATGAGAGATCTTATGAGGAGGACACGATTGACAAACCAGAACAAGCTGGGGCTGTCCTCTGCTGCTCTGAAGAGGTCCTGCCCACAGTTGTATAGGTAAGAGAAAGCCGTGGGAGATTTTCACTTAGTGTTGGGTGGAGGTGGTAGAAGGTTTATCTCTGGTTGTTGCTGGCTGAAAAAGACCACTCCTTACCTTCTTTCTGTTGCACAGGCTGGTCCTGGCTAGCAGTCACATTTGCTTCTTTAAGTGCCCAGATGCTCTAGGATCCCAACTGGATGTTACCTGTGTGAGAATCATGGAAATATTAGGGTCCCTAAAATAAGGTGCTTCTCCCCAGTAGGACAAGGGGATGATGACAATTAGCTAGAGCCATTCTATAGCCTAATTATTTGTTTTTCTGTTCCGTCCTAAGCATTGCAGTCAGCATTAATGGTCTCTTTTGTCCACTTTCCCACCTTTCAGGTGGGACAGACCATATTGTATCTGATGTTTGTTGGGATGGGACAGTCAGAATCAGCTGGATGTTTTTGTCAGAGAAAGAAGAGATGAAGTTTGCTGAATGTGTGCTCATGGGTGGGACCTGTTTGTTGCTGTAGATGAATATTTGGGTCAAATATGAGGTCTTATTTATATTAAGTGATCCATGCTGCTCCCTTGGGCAACTTGGTCTCCTTTGTCTGGCTGTAGCCTGGCCTCTAAGCTAAACTGTTGTGCATGTCCATCTGACAGTTCTGCCAGCTACCCCTTACACAGATATTCCCTATGCACTTGCCAAGTCCTCCCAGCTAGTCTGGTGAATTTGGAGTGTTTGTGTACGTAATCAGGTAACAGGAAGAGCCTGGGTATCTTAGTCACCAAAGCAGGAGCAGTACATGGAGCTGTGCACCTCCCTTTATGTTTTTTCAGCTGAGGTCTCAGTAATGTTCAGCGGAATAGCTAAAATGTGCTTAAGCCTTCCTCTGGTTTTAGAGGGGGTGATGGTGGGGAAACAGCAGTTGCTTAAGCACTCAGGAATGTCCTATTGTTCCCCTTAAGACAGCCTGTACCTACCTTACAAAATGCATAAGAGAACTGGGAGTCTTATAATTACAGCTGGAAAAAAAACCCCTCTGTAATACATGGAATGATTTTTCCAGCTGGGAAAAGGTTGGTTGGGGTCCAAGCACACGTAACAGGAGAGCTTCCTCCTATTGTTTGGGAAACTGAAAGAAACACAAAGCAGAGAGAGATCAAAGAGTTCCATCTAAAATAGATGGTGAACCAGCTGGGGGAAAAATACAAACTCCTGTGAGCCTTCCCTCTAAACTGAATAGAACCAGCACTTTTATTTGGGTTTCAGAAAAGTTCTGTTTCCATAACTTGCTCTTGCCCCATCTCCATAGCACAGAGGACAGAGCCAGCACTCCCTGCATGAGAATTGAAAGCTAGGTCTTCAGGTGTCTAAATTAAGGTATTTCCAATGAAGGGTTAGCCCAATAGCTCCTAGCAGAAATTCTAGCTCCCTAGAAATTAGTCTCCTAGAATGGACAACTACTGCTATCATGGAAATGCTGTACAATGAGATGCCAGACAGACAGTTTTTTGGCCAGCTGTATCCTGGCTGCATCTCCAGAGCTCTTGTACACTGATTTTTGCAGGTTTTCAATAGCTAATGCATGTCCTTTTCTTCTACTAACTTTCTCCTCCCATATATCTACATAAAACCCTTACCTCCACTGATGCCCATTATCTCCCTCCAGTTGCTTTTCTCCTTCATTCTAGCTCTTATTCTCCAGCCCTATCTGTACTCGGTCTTGGTCTTTTTACCCCAAACCCAGCAACAGCAGTGTACTAACTCTGTCCTTTTCACTGGTGTGTGGAAAAGTTGGGCATCTTGTTCAGTGGCAGTTTGGATATGCAGCTGCCCTCAGTCTCCTATAAAGTCAAAGGTTAGATTTTAGTGGATCAATGACAGACCAGCAAATGCTGCCAGACAGTAAGACAGACCCTTCCTGCAGCAGTACCAGAATGGTAAAGCAATATAGTCTCACTCATCTGCAGCTCTTGGCAAAGCAAACATTGAAACCCTGATATTCTCAGCATTTAAAGCCACTGTCTTTGTTATAATTTATGAAACATGTTTGTCCTGGCTCCTGGTCCTGTTTATACATGCAGACATATGGAGTTGGCTGGCTTTTGCTTATCCGGGCTTTCTTGGGCTCCAGGTCTGGCACTAGAACAGGCTGGAGCCTGGTGCCTTGTATTAACATACAGCTCTGAAGGAGCCAGATTTGTTGCTTTTGACACCCAGTCCCACTTGAGTCATTTGGGCAATTAGAGAAAGTGTCTTTGTTTTGTAACTAGGTCAAAGCAAATCCTCTTTCATGATCCTACTCTGTGTATGATGAATGATCTGCTCCAGGGTGGTTGTTTTCCTTTTCTGTCTCTCTCTATTTTTTTTTTTTTTTAAACATTCACAAAAGAATTCTCATAGCAGAGAGAAATCGGTTCTTCTAGCAGGAGAGCGGGGAGGCCTGCCAAGGTAAACATACTGGCACAAGACTCAGTGTTTTGTCATACATTGTTCTAAACAGGCTCAAGTTCTCATTTCATTTTCTTTTTCCTCCTAATACATTTGCTCCTGCAAAGCAACATCTATTCTGTATAAGGACCAGAACAGATGGATGACTGACTTCATTATGGTGTTGTGAACTTAAGCAGCACACAGTCCTCCACTTTCCAGGGCAGAATCTAATGTAGGAAGCTTTGAGCAACCCCCTCCTGACATTCCAGTGTAGATATACCCACCTGGGTATCTATGGGAACTGTAGATTTAATGCAGATGCATGAGCTAACCTCAAATACAGTGGTAAAGATGATAGTTTCAGTTTGAAGCCACCAAAAGCTTGCTGCTGTATGATGCCCACTTTGTGGTTAGTGTGAAGTAAGTTACCAAGGACAGTTCAGTTCTACCATTACAAAACCCCATTTTCAATATTGTGTAGTAAAGGTTGAAAAGGGCCCAAGAACCTCAGACTCAGATCTGAATGATGCTCTTCACATGGAAGATTAATACTAAGGTATTTTCAAACCTGTGCTCAGGGTTGAGAAACCACCAAAAAATTAAAGAACATCAAGGCAGAAGATTGACTAGTCCATTGTAAAAGAACTAAGAGCAGAACAGAACATAGAAATGTACGACATTTAAGAAAAAACCCAATATAGTAGTTCGCAAAATAGAGTATGGACCACATTATTAAGGACTTTGAGTTGAAAATTTTTCAAAGTGAAGATTTGAAGTAAATAGCTATTAGCTATTTATTTTCTGTAAATAACTTTCAAATATTGCTTTAAAAAACCCAAAAAACAAATGACAGCTTTTTTTTCTTAAACAGAACCTATTTTAAAGACATGTCTAGAAAGTGTTTCAAAAGGTTTGTCTCTCATAAGCCCTGGAGGCCTGAGCTAACTAAGTAATTTCAACCTAACAGGATATATTATACTTGTTTCAATCATATGTAATAAATAAACAAAAAATTAAGCTGGAGACAGTCCACAGCAGCTAGTTTAGTTTGCTCCTCAAAACACTTCGTTTCCTACTTACTATTTTAGACCAGGAATTTTAACTTTCCTGTGATATTCAGCCATAAGTTTATCCCCCATCTTCCAGCTGGGCAGAAAATACTGGTTGCTCTGAACAAAATTATGTTTGTGTCCATCCATTACAATGTGGCTCCCTGCCAGATGCTGCATCTTGTGGCTCTCTTTTTGGTTGCTGCCACAAATATTTGGACAGCATCTGCTATGGAATTTCAGACTGGAGAGAGGGAGGCTGCACTGGGTATAGCTTTGATACATATGCACAGCATATTAATGTTAAGAACACACCAATGCATTCTGGTCACTGTCAACTTCAGTTGTATTTTTCTGTTTGTTAAGGCCAGATATTATGTCTTCAGAGCTGAGGAAAACTGAGAGGAACTCCATGATTGTTCTGGGACAAAATACAAAGAACGAAAACTTATGGCCTTTCTGATAACCTGAGTCAAATGGAACAAGGTAAAGTAAAGCAGCATGTATTTCTTTGTAGGTTGGGGTTTTTCACCTCTTCTCAGCACAAAAACGAGGCAGTCCTGTTCCTTCACCCAGACACACCCCAGCTTACAATGACAGAAAACAGGTCCAATCTTTGAAGTTCAGATGATGTAGATTGACGCCTACTGAGGACTAGCCCATATATCTTCATTTTAATAGTCCCCCAGCTTTTGGTTTGTTGTATTTTTTTAGCCCACAATTTAAAGGCAACTGTAGTTATACAGGCTACATCACAAAGCCTTTTTACAAAACATAAAACTAAACTAATTTATCTGCAGTCAATCAAAATACTTCCAAATAATAAGCCAACAAGATGTCTTGGGAAAGAGCTATTCTGTCCATAATAAAGACTAAAAGAAAACCAGCCTCAGCTTCATCTTCCATCTTCCCAACTCAGCCCATAGACTAAATACAGAGGAACTCTAATCTCACATTCACTGCACGTTTCTGTTTCAGAAAGTCAAGGCAAGAACACCAGAGGACAAAAAAAAAAAATAAAAAATCAAGAATCCTGGGGTTACTCTGCGCAATCTACATCCTACAATTGTCAACAGAGCAACTCTGAACTGAGTGTTGGAAGGGAAAGAAGGGGGATGTTGAGAAGGGTCTGTGGGCACATACGTGCTCAGCTATGTATGGCTTTGCTCCCGAATCTGAAGTGTACTTTAAAAAGTCAAACTACAGATGAAAATTGCTGTTAGCATCTTGGCAGCACAAACAACAGGAACTTCTAAAATTTGGAAAATCTTCCTCTTCTCTGGGTTGGGAACAGAATTACCCAAAACACTGAAGCTTTTAAACTATCATTACTTTCTGGGGACTTCTCCAGATGAAATAAACATTAGTTTTATGGGACATAGCATCATCTAGAGGAGTGCCAGAGACTCATTGCCCAGGGCAGAGGTGGCTGTTGAAAGGACAGCCTCCTCACTCTGAGGAACCCGAGTTGCAGTCTCTGTCCCCAGCACAGCTCCTCCCTTCAGAGCAGCCTATGGCCACCTGTGCCATTTCACTGGAATCCAACAGGAAAACAAAGTATGTAAACCTAAGGTCATTCCTGAATCCATTACTACCTTCCCATCCTGTGGGCCTGCTCCTTCTGCAGATGTTCCTGGACTCTGGTGCTACCCTGCACAGAAGCTGGCATTGTATACACTCATTGTAAAGACCAGAGTAAGCAGCACTGCAGGAATCAGCCTTTCCACAGACTGGAGGGGGCAGCCAGGGAAGCCTCTGCCCCAAGCCCAGCCATTCCATTCTGTAATCAATTTTTTTTTTTTTTTTTTTTTATGGAAAGGACACCAGGCTTCAATTCTACTTTAAGTTCCATTGAAGTGCTCTATCTGTGCAGGTAGGGCAGTCTTACTGCTGTATGGCTGTGTCCACACTCTCTACTGAAACAGTGAGGAAAGCCAGGCTGCAGGGGAAAATAATTCAAATACATCCCTTATAAACTGGTGCTCTTTTGGGATACACTAACAACTGTGTAATTCTATGACTGTGTGTGGTGGCTGCCTTATTGCCACATGTCCACTGCTTCCTGACTTGAGGAACAGGTAGTGCATGCTTCTGAATGTCCCATGGCTGCAGAGGTGTCTGCACACTAGCTCTTACTGGTACTAGCAAAATAATTAATACACATGAAGTAAAGTTTTAAGTAAACTAGCATTGCCTCTTGATATAGAGGATTGTTCTAACCCATAAATTATAATGAAATTACAAGTAAAGCAATTACTGTTTAAAAATCCCTCCCCACCCCCAACTTGCCTGAGAACCAAGATGAGACAAGCTGGCAGGAATGGTCAGCTTCAGGAGGCTTAGTCTTTCAGCAGCAGATGCTTTCTCTTGCTCACCCACATCAGCTGGAGCCATTGGAGTCCTCCAAACCAGAGCAGGATCTTTTCTGGGATTCGGAGATCTCAGCCATGCCATTTCAGGGCCAGAATAGTTTGCAGGGATGAGGAAGGGCAGAGTTCAAGTACTCAGAGGGATTGCTACTGCTGTTACTTAGCATCTCAAAAACCCACACAAACACAATGACCAAACCCCACAACCCAAACCCCTATTAAAAAGAAAAAAAAAAAGGCTGTGCTGACTCAAGGTTAGCACCCTAAAGTAGGTGCTGTGTTTAATTTTTCACTTGTAGCTGCTGCTGCAGGACTTGGTTATTCACTGTATATCTTGCTAGCTTCATGCAAAGCTAGAAAGATTTATGACTTGATTATTCTGTGAATATTCTGTATATCTCCGTAAATACAGGGGATAAAAATCTTACATTACTTATATCCTCCATTATCCCTCCAAGTTTTTTTACAGAGACTGTACAGAATGTGAATCAGTGTAAACTGAATTTAAAGTGTTTTAAGATATAGCATCATGAACTAGTATTTTCTACAACCCTCTCTATTCATGGTATAAGTTTTTTGGGTGTTTTTTGTTTGGTTGGTTGTTTTTACTAAGATAAACTAGCACTCTTCTTTATTATAGCATTATATTAAATATGTTCATGTATTTTCAGAAATAAATGTATTTATAATGTGTAATATACTGTATAGTTCTCCACTCCAGGATCCATTGTAATCCAAGCATAATAAATTTAATAAAAGTATCACTATTATGATAATTATTTTCAGATATTTTATTAATGAACACCTGGCTTGTAGTATAGCAACTACCACACCTTTAGGGTGTCAGGTGAGCATAGCTAGTCAAGAAAGGAATTGTTACCTCCAAGCTTTTAAAGAACTACTTCAGCTTTGACAAAGAAGCAAGTTTGCTCTTCGGAAGCAGGTGCTGTTCTCAAAGATCTAGAGGATGAGGAGAGCCTTTTGAAAGTTCAGGTATGACAGAACATGTTAATTTTGAGCTGCCTTATATTAGGTGCTGTTGCTGGACTTTGCTTCCAAGACAGGCAGCACATACAGCACTTCAAAGAAAAATCAGTGAGAGCACTGGGACAAAGCGTGCTGATGCTCAGCACTGGAGTTTCTTTCTGAAAATACGGATTCAGTAGCAGCACTACACAACAGCCTCAAATGAGAGATCTTAGCTGCTCTTCCTCAGCCTTGATTCCCAGCCAGCATCTCCCTCCTGGACAAAGCAGCTTCCTTTCCCCTGCAGGTGCCTAAAAACTGTGTACAGCACCCCCCAACAGCTTTACCTGTACTGTATAACTAGGTGAGACAGAGTGAAGCTAAACAGGGTGCACACAAGAATTCACACACAGGTATTCAAAAGAAAATAATGGTGGGGGAAAAAAAAAAAAAATCAGTGAGACTCAACTGAAGAGAAGCCTAGAAAAAGAGTAAGCCAGAAGTGTATCTGTGAAGGTAGAAGGGAAAGAATATAGTCTTTGCAGAAGCAAATATTGCATAACAGGAACCATGAGAGCCATTAACACCCCAATGGTGTTGGAGAATAGGCAGTGAACACAGGACCAATGAAACAGAGGAGGCTGCCTTTCACTCTAGTAGTGCTTCACAACAACAGCTCATCTCACTGTTGCTCACAGCCTTCCTGCCAGCTGAGGACCAAGTATCAAGACTTAAACATAGAAGGTTCCCCAGAGTGGATAAGGGAATTAAGTTTATTTCTTTGCTCACCCACCTCCACTTAGCACTTGCATGTACCCCGCACTAAGCATCATATCAGCCTCCTACACACAGCTCTGCGCCAAAAGGGACAGTCCCTGCAGGGGAATCCATGCAATTCCCATAGGATACACACCCAGAGCTCCCTACCACTTGGGATGGTTCAGTAACCCAACAAAGGGCAGCAGAGACTTGACTCACACAGCCGCTTCAGCATCCACAGTCATCTAAGCTCTCTAAGCCAACATTTCTGTCTCCCTTACTGAGGCATAGGAAGGCTCCAGTAGCAGGCAGGAGGTCTTTAGGTCTTTGCTTACACACACAATTAAGACCAATGCCAGAGCACCCTGCCTGGTGCATGGAAGTGGTGTGCTTTATATTACTTCTCTAATTGCCCAGTTAATTAACATTACAGACTGCTACTAAAGACTTGTCATGAGGCACATTATGAGTTTACACTCAGCTTTCTCAGACAGAGCTCCACCTGTACCAAGGTCATTTAGTTGCCAGAGGCCTGCTCCAAAGAAGGAGGCTGTTTGACCTATCTTCAGATGATGTTATTTTCCCAGCCTATGATCTCTTTCTCCCTCCCACCATACAACTTGGAACTTTTCTTCTGCTTAGATTTTTGATAGCATGCAAGATGAAGATCATTGGTTAGCCTGACAGTATCAGAGAAAAGCATTTCTACTAGAAAAATAAAAATATAATATTACTCCTGAAATTTCTTGGAAGAGGAAAGGAACTAATACCACTCGTTAACACCCTCCAACACTGTGCTGATAGACACAGCAGCAGCTAATTAAAAAGAACAACATCTGCTGCCTCAAGCAAGTTAGTGATAGTTCTTTGCTTCCATGTGTAAGTGTGACTCCTCCCTTTTAAAGGCCCCAAAGCAATACAATTAAGACTTCTCTCCTGCCCTTAACAGGAAGAATTTCTAATCAAGTCTTAAAGGAGAAAAAGAGAAAAGCATTTTTCCTTCCCCTCAAGGACTACCCTATCAGCTATAGGCAGATCTCAGTGTAAGTGCAAGCACCAGAGCTACCCCAGGCTGGGCAGGAAGGAGGGTGTGGAGCCCCATTTCCCCTCTACAGCCTGCAGAGTTTTGCTGTATTGTTTTCACCCAGGACCTCAGAAAGCAGAGGGGTACTGCCCAGCTGCTGGGGCTGACAACACCACACTGAACTGCTCCTGATGCTCAAAATGGCAAGTTTTATCTCTCATCTAAAAGAAGTAAGTTTAAAAATTAATAAAAGTACTTCTATGCCAACACTGATGTCAAATTAGCTTTAATCCAAGACCTTTGAAGACTCCTGCCTGTTGTTATATGAAGGCTTAAGATTAAGCTCTGAGTAAAGTTTATTTTTTTCCCTGAAGTTCAAACCACCTAGACACTTTTTTTTCCCAGTTGGAATGATATTTCCATGCTCTCATACACCAGAAAAATGCCACCTTTTCTGTTTCTAGGGCAAGAAAGGCAAGTACATGCACAGCATCTTTAGGAAGGCCCATTTGTGCAGTGCTTTGGCATCCTTGCTTTCCAGTCCTGCCACATGAGCACAGCCCTAACTTATCCAGTGACTTAGGGACAAGTGGGCAATTCCTAGCTCCTTGGGGAGATCAAAATACCTGCTCTGCATCCCCAGAGAAGTAGCTGCAGTATCTGCTTTTAGTGAGTTTTGCTGCATTTCTGCTCAGTATTTGAATGGAACCTGGGTCACTACTTTTGAGAGCCACTATATTCATTAACAGAAATGCCAACACCAGCCAGCATCAATCCTGCCTCAGTCTGCCCAGGCCTTGGCAAGGTCTCCAGTTTGTCCAAGGCAGACAGGTAACACTAAAACCAGAAGAATTCCAGAGTGAGATTAATTTGGAAAGCTTTCACAGCCACTGGGATAATTTTTGCCTTGCAAATAAATCTTACAGTTAGGATCTCCAAGGGGAAGGGTACAACCAACCAAATGGGTTTGGCAGTCACTTTATTGCAATCCATTGATTTCATGTGTTGCTGACACCTTCCTTTGCCACAGCACAGAAACCACAAGCACCACACACAGAGCTGTCCCAATTGCCACAGCAGCAAATCCCAGAGTCCAGGGGGCTACAGGATGCACAGCTGCTCCTGTGGGGAGAGACACCCCAATTAATGCTCCCCGGGAGGCACAGGGATGCCTCAGGGGTTCAGCCTTTCTATAGAGCAGCTTAGACCAGCCCCCTTTCCTTGCTCTGCTCCACACTTACTAAGGCCATCCTTGGCTGAGTCGCGTCTTAGCTCATCCTGGAGGAAAATCACAGGGCCTTTGCTGGAGACATGGGAAGTACCTTCCTGAAAAGGATGCTCAGCACTCCTTTTAGCCCCTAGAAAGCAACGTGAAGGTTGTAGCTAAGAAGAGGTATAGCCTGAAGTCAGCTTCTCCACACAGAGGACACCACACTTTCCATGTGAGTTCACACAGAGTTAAGAGCCCATGAAGACCACTGTCTTTTTGGCATAAGAGCCCTTGGTCAGTGGAAAGCAGCAGGAAATGCTTTGCCAAGCTGTCCATGCCTCAAGGGAATTACTCCATAGGCTACATGTCTCCTACTCCCCAGCCTGGTTTCCCTACTCCCTTGCTGCCCTTTTGGACAGGGAAGCAGAAGGCAGGACACTTACTGACTCTGGAAGGACACGTGGTGACACAGGACTCCTTCACAGACCGGTGGCACACCGAAGCACTGCAGTGCAGGTACACCTAGAGAAACATGGAACACAGCCTGAAATCCCTCAGGCAGTGTCTGGAGATGGTGATATCCTACTGTGGTACACTGACCCCGGGCAACAGCTAAGCACCCACACAGCCACTTATTCACTCCCCTACTCTGACCCAACAGGGCAGAGAAAAAACAGGAAGAGCAAAAGCAAGAAAACCTGTAGCTGGAGAGATGAAGACAGTTAAATAAGTGAAGGAGAGGAAGAAAACAGAAGAAAAAAAACCTAAAGCACACAAGTGATGTAAAGGCAAGTTACCTACCCTGCTCCTACAGGCAGGCCAGTGCCCAGGCACTGGAGCATCAGCTACACTGGAAGATGAAATCGTGCAGCATGGAATATTCCTCTGGCCATTTTGAGTCAGCTCTGCTGCCTCCCAGGTTCTAGCCTATCTTATGCCTACTCACTTGGGGCTAAGAAACAGCAGAATGAAGACAAAGTCTTGGTGTTCTGCAAGTGCTATTCAGCAAAGAGCATGAATACCTGTTCTCAATACTTTTAGCGACAAATCCAAAGCCACAGCACCATACGGGCTGCTATGAGGAGAGTTAGCTCCATACCAGCGCACCTGGCTCTTAAGGGAAGGCAGGAAGGTCTGTTCGCCTTGTTTGCATCCAGGCTGTAGCCTTGGAGCCCTCTGCTGTCCGCTCCAAGGCAGCTTCCAAACCTTTACACCACACACTCTCAAACTCGGTCAAATCCAGCATTACAGCACTTCTCCCTGACAGCTGGAATACTGCTGCCCAAGCACCACCTCACTCTGAACCTTCTTAAGTACAGCTGAGACCAATTTTAAGTATTAGTTGATCCCAGGAACGCTGAGCAAACAGTACAAGGCAGGGTGAATTTCACATAACTTAACTGGAAGAGTTCAATGAGATTCAGAGCCCAGATGCTTCAAAAGGTACTCAAAGTTATTTCCAAGTCATTTTGGCAGAGAAATGTAGTTTAGAGAATATTGATTAGCAGAGCCAGAGCACACACCCTAAGCTAATTCACCAGACAAGCTAGCACTTGCTTAAGTAAACTACTACCCATCTAGTAGTCACATATTCTGTCACATCCCTCCAGTGATGTCTCTTACTTCTACCATATTCACTTCAGGGAATAAGGTTTTGGAATCAATCTCTCCCCTTCTGTTTCACCAGGGATTTTCCTAGTCTTTGCCCCACACCCCCAACAGGGCCAAGAGATTCAGAGTTATGAAGTGGTTCTTATTGCTCACACATTTTACTAGTCTTCAGTATGAAGCTAGGCAGTCAGGACAGGATCTTACCAGCCCAGAGAGTCTCTTTTGGGAAGTAGAGTCCACAAAGGTGAATGTGTAGAGGGTGAAACGCTGGTAATGAGAGGGGAACAATAGTCCTGAGGTGAAACTCAGAGGCATCAGCTGTGTCTGGTAGCTGTCCCCTGCATAAGGGCACCTGAGAAAAAAGGTAAGCAGTGAAAAAGGAGCAAGTTATTCCTGTGACCCAAAGTTTTTTACAAGTCACTTACCCATCCACCAAAATTGGCCACTGCAGCTGTTGCTGGGGGTTGGTGTTTGGTGTGGCCCAGCAGTGGTGCAGAGCTAAAATCAAGTCTGGGTCTGTTCTCTGAAGGATCCTGACTTCTGCATAAACAGGGTCTCTCAGAGTCTTCACAACAGGATAGTCACTGTCTGTATAGTAGGAAGTATAGCTTCCATCTGGGACAGAAGAAACCCAAGAGCCATTTAAGAGCAGGAAGAAACAGGAATAGGCATCCTTTTCAGCCAGATCAGTAAGTTCCCACCATGGCAGGGAAGCAGTGCTGAGTTAGCCCATCAATACTCCACTGTTACTCATCAGAGACCAGAGCCCTGCACTGAGAGGCTTGAGTAGGTCCTGCAGACCTCTCCTACCTGAAGCAACACGCAGCTCCAAGGACAGAGGACCTGTTTGGGACACAGCAGGGAGTGGTGGCAATGTGAAGACCTGAACACTCAAGGGAACAGAGTTCCCACTGATGGAATAACTACATCGGACATGTAACCTGGTGGGAAAGGAAAGCTCCAAATCAGGCAAATAACAAAAGCCACTCAGATACCCCCTTTCTCCAATATGGCAATGCATCATCTACTTTGATTAGTTATATCCCCTTTCTTCCAACACTTTCTTTCAACAAATACTTGAAATTCTCTTTAGTGTTTAGATTTGAGGATCTGCAGATTGTCACTGATCAACACCAGCTTTATTCCTCCTAATCCAGTGCCCTCATGTGAATTCAGAGCTTGTGACAAGCAGGAATTTCTCTAGTGACACTGAACACAGTGACACCTAGCAACATCAGTCCCAGGGTAATACCTGAAAATGCTATCCCTAGTGACAGAGCCAAGGCTCCCAGTCTTCACATCCCTGCTTGCCACCAACTCATTCTCATATATGGCCTGGTCTCCAGCCATCTGGAATGACAGATAGGCACCATTACTGTGGTAAAGTCAGGCTGAATCAATATGAGGCTGGAGAACAGCATTTGGCCTCTGGAAGTCTGTGAGATGTCCATTAAGCAGCCAAAGCCATGTCAGGTTGTTTCCAGCTCTTCCAGCCTTGCAACAGCTGCAACTCTTACCTGAAAAGAAGTACCACAGGCAGAGAGTGGAAACTGGTACACAACAAAGGCATTGTTTTTCAGGACAGGGACACAGCCAGTACTGTGCCCACTGGCCAGTTGCACTGAGTCCAGGGCAACAGGTGGCAAGGTCACATCTCGAGAAACAGCAATAGAAAACTGGCCATCTGGTGTGCAATGAGCTGTCACTGGAGAAAGAGACACAATTAGTCTTGAGCTCAGAGATAAGAGGGACGGACAAGAGGCCCTAATATCACAACCAAGACAAGACCAGCAAGTCCTGCAAGCTGACCTGCCTTTAACCCACAGAAAAAGTGCTAAGTATGGCAAGACAAGTGCAACCAGTTCCAACAACACCACTGATGCTGGGCATAAAACCAGGTCTGTTGCAATACAGTGGAAAATACTGGACACTTCACTGGGAGATTGTTTCTTGATAGCCAAAAAACATAGCCTTGAGCCACCTGCAGGAGTGGTACACACCAAGCTTGACCTGCCAGCAAAGTGAGAGATCCTGTTTTGCAGCATCTCAGGGGGGAGGGAGAACAGCTGCTCAGGCTTACCTGTGTTGCCAAAGTAGCAAGGCTTCACCCTGTCTCTGGGGTCATAGCAGCAGCCTCGTGCTTCACAGTCTCCCTGGCTGATGGGCAGAGAGGCACACAGCAGCCGGTCCTGGCTGGGAACAGCTGAACAGACACTACTGCTTGGAGCATCCAGGGCTGGAAAAAACAGCAGGGGGACAAAGACATGAAGAACACAGGTTGAAGATGTCCTGGTGGCTCTGCATACAAATCAAGGGAAATGAGAGTCAGGTGATGGTCAAACACATGGCCTGGATCTGGTATGGAAGCCTGCTCAGGAGGGACCTCAATTTCCACAGAACGGAGACTCCCCCTGAAGCCATGTACAGGAAACTGGATTTGCATTGGATTCGTCAAGATAAAGCATTCTAGATCAACTCTTGGTAGTTAAGAAAATCACTGTACCTAGTCTCCAGTTCAATCCCTGAACTTCCAGGAACTCATGTTGCAAGAATCTGGCTGGGAGACAAAACAAACATTCACCTGCTGACCCTGCAGAGAGGCAGAAGTCCCCAGCAAGCTGCTGGCTCCTATGTCCAGACTCTTTTACATGGAGTTTTCTGCACAGCAGTAGGTCCCCTTTCCTAGTCCCAAAACTGACTAGGAACAGCCAGCTGAACGGAATGGCACTCATCTCCACAAGATTCTGACAGGTACTTGTATCTTACCAGGAAGGTCCATAGGGCACCTGAGCAGCGTCTCTTCATAAAGAACCTTTTGCCCAGCAGCATCTGTTCCTTCAAGCCCAACCAGTATAAGGTAATTGTGATCCTAGGGGAAAGCCACACCAGTCAGGACAGCCAGAGCAGCAGTAGTTACAGCCCCAGCAGAATCCCTAAGGTCACTCACCCACTCAAAGATATAACAGCCAGCATAAGAGACTGATATTTTCCTGGAGCCATCTGGAATCTCAGATACCAAGAGCCCACAGCCAGAGTCATTCTGCAGAGCATGTGCCTTCCCTTCAGCATCTAGGGGAAGAGGACACAGCAGCAGGGGCTTCAGAGTCCCACATTGCAGATTAGACCCACCACAATCCAACCTTTCTATAGGAAATAGAGACCTAGCCAGTATTAGGATCTGGAACAGCAGTGAGAGAAACCAGCAGCCAAGACACCTAGATCCAGGCACAGCACTTCACCAAGGTCTCGACTACTGTGTCGTATAAACAGCCCCCTGATTATGCAAGATGCACAGAAGCTACTCAGCAATAATTCACATCAAAACCTATTCCTTTCTTCTCATTCAATACATCTCTTAATTTGGGCAAAGATAGGGCTAAAATTGCCTCTTGATATTGCCTCACCCCAAGTAGCCAGCATAAACGAAGCATTCCCTTCCCAGCCTGGAGGTAAGATGAGCTGTAAGCTTTCTTGGCCACAAGTCAGCAGGGTAGGATCAGAAAAGACACTGACATGAGCCCCCAGAACCAAGGAAAGGGGACCAAGAAACACCCAGAAGAGCATAGCTCCTGATGCAGCCCTAGACTGCCCTACAGCACCCATCCTACTCTCTTGCAAGGCTCTTAGCCTAGTCCTTTTAAACTGTGGAGCCAGCTGGCACCAGAAATCCCTGAAGTATCCAGGTGGACCCAGCCCAGCAGTTTAACACCTATTGCCCTCACCTGAACTCAGCAGAGTCTGCTTGCACTCTGAAGAAAACCAAAGGGCAAGAGTTGAGCTAATATCAAGAGATGGGTCTTTATTCATACTGCAGAGCCCCAGGAGGGTTTTCAAACCTTTCTTCCTACCCTAAGTTCTTCCCACAGTTGGGACATGCAGGAAATCTGGTTGCTTCTCCCCATGTACCCTATTGGTGCTCTAATTGCTCCTTACATGGCAGGAGTGCAAGAAACTCAGTGACAATGCTCTTCTACTCTTTTAAAGATTATATGGGTTCAAATGCCAGACACAGGGTGCTGACATAAAAGCACAGAAACAGCCCTCCTCATAAAATCTGTGAGAAATCATGGAGCTCGGAAGGCTTTGCACACCTTAACAGTGGTGATTCCCCATAAACACTCTTGGCTGGGGACTTACAGCCCTGTTTGCAGTGTGGTTATGTGGGGATAGCTGCAGGACTGGTTCAGGCCCGGCTGCTAAATGGCAGGCTGGTGTGCTTTCTGGGACCCCTACCCCCAAAAACTGGCCCCCCAAAAGGTGGGCCCCTGAGATGGGCTTGAAACACAGGGAAGGGGAGCCCCTGTGACCCCAGAGAAAACTCAGCCCGCCAGCAACCATTGCTGCCTGCCTGCAGCTGCAAGGTCTCATGGAGAGCCTTCCCAGCCACACATCAGGCAGCCACACCAAGTGAATGCCTCATTGTCCATCTTTCCATACACGTTTCTGCATTCATACAATGGAACTGTGAATGTCTCTTTACACTTCTGCCCTCAGCAGACCCTCCAGCTCCTGCATGTCCTCACAGCACTGTACAGCATCAGGACACTGGCCCCAGCCAGCCCTCACCACAGGCATGGTGGGCAGCATCAGTCAGAGGGAGCATTTCCTTTGCTCTTCCACCTCAGCCCACAGCCCATCTTTGCTGCACAGCTGTACAAAATGCCATGATCCCAGCTGTTCAAGAATGTCACTACCTCTGCAAGTGCCTATCTCTGCTAATTTCATGCACCAACCAGGATGGCTGCTCCACAAAGTACAAGACCTTGTCAGCAGCTCTGCACAACAGGAGAGGCAGACAATGGATGTTGACAGGCTGCCCATGTGGCTGAGCCTTGAGCAGCCCTCGTGAGCCAACTGTGCTCCCACAGTGCCTGCCTGGCACTGGACAGCAACAGTGGAGAGACACCCAGGGAAAACACTTGGACTTTGGCAGGGAGGGAGGCTACATCTCTTTGGAAGCTGAGTGCTCTGTACACCCAAATCACATAATCACTGCATGACTACCAAATCCTTCCTTTGACTTCATTACCTGCTGATAATTGGATAAAAATCACTAAAGTACTTTGGACCTAAAGAGAAACACTTCTATTACACTTCTATTACACTTTCACCCATAAATACTTTACTTATGCTGAGAGCAAATATGTCTACAATTGAAGAATAATTCCATGTGAAACCACCTTGGAAATGCTGTAGATCCACCTGTGCTGAGAACAGTTTCAGTAACTGCCCTTTCCTAGTTCCTACACAGACACCAAACAGCTGTGTTTGATCATGCAGCAATGGAAGGCTCTTCAAATGAGCCTGAAATTCATGGAAATTTAATGCTTTGTTTGAAAGAATTTATTATGGAAAGAGGAAAGCAGCCTAGCTGAAATGAAACAAGCAGGTCTCTTCCTCAGAAATTTTTCCTCACCCATTTGGTAGTTCTCATGCATTACAGTAACCCAGCTGTAAGCACCAGTATAGATAGCAGCCAAGAGCACCATGGACAGGAAGGACATGCAGAGGATGAAGGCAGGTGAAGAAAACATCTCAGTTGGCCACTAGTCTGATCAATGAGTGTCCTGGGAACAAGGGAAATTTGTAGACAAGGTGGCTAGGCCATGAATACTGGTAGTTGACAGCTACCTCGTGGCCACACAAATAAACTCTCACGAACTTCATTTGGTCAAAGTCCATGAACCTACCTGAACTTCCATGAACTGACCTGAACACATCTGCATTGATGCAGGAATTTGGCCAGCAGATCACCAACTAGCCAGAAGTTGTTGGCAATTCAGTTTTCCCACCTAAGTATTGAGTATGGCTCTCCAAAAAGTGAAATGAGATTTTAAAAGAGCAACTAGAAAGTTATTGTACCTATCCAAGAGAACAAGGATGTCTTAGAACTCCCTTCAGTAGAGAAGGTACAAAAACTTTGCAAGGGATGGAGACCTTCACTAGCTCCTCTGAGTGAAAGGGAAACTCACACTAACACACTGTAGAGCAAACACAGCACGTCCCAACAAAGCACTCAGTTCACTCAGGCCTCATGCTAATTCCCACCAAGTCCCATATCCCCTATCCTTGTAATACCTTCTGATCAGTTTTGCCTGCAAATGTGCCACAGTTCAGGAGAGCTGGAGGGTTGAGGCCAGCTTGAACAAGCTGAGCACAGCCCTGAGGGTTGTTTCTACCAGCCATGGCCACTGCTCTTGGGACCCCACTGGTTCACAGCCCCTGAGTAACCTTGGGCAGGAAGCCTCCAGCTCTTTTTTAAGCCCCTGCAATCCACCAGACATGCTCTGCTGTCTCCCAGAGCACCTAGGGAACTTCCAAGGCACATGTTCCTCATAGTGGAGCCAAACATGAACAAATCAAGCTGTGCATGCCAGCTTCCAGCAGTAGGTTGGATGAGCTTCTTTGGTTAGTGCAAGGACTAGTTGCCAGGTTGCCATAGCCTATACCCAGCCTCAGAGTACTGCATCTCTGTCCCAGTTTGGGAAGTAATTTCCCAGAGACTTTCTCCCAGAGACTCTCTCAAGGTCTGGATTTTCCTCTACTCTGTCTGGTTTTTTCTCCTCTAGGAGACCTTGAAGAGGTCAGAGTCTCAAGGTCTCGCCCCTTTTTCTTACATCTTCATTTTGTCTCATCCAGAAAGTCCTTTCTTGTGTATTGTCATGTCTGGAGACCTTTCTGGCCTTGCTAGATACACATTTTATATTTTCCTCTCTGGTGAGGCCAGACACCCCTAGAGAGAGAGACTGAGGCTATAGCTGTGCACTGAGGAAAACACAGTCGCATGTCCTTTGGCAAAACACACGCAGTGTGAACTTCACTAATAATGTCAGCTTCGAAGATTTCAGGAACAATGAAGGATGGTGTCCTAGCACGACTTTGTCATGTTAAATTGTATCCGCATTTGTCTGTTTAGCCCAGAAATAAGTTTTGTACCTTTAAGGCTGTATTTGAGAGTGAAGGAGGGGGGAGGAGAAGCAGTAGAATGTCTGAGGTGGTTGTTTTCAAATCACAGAGACAGGAGTTCCATCCTCTCGTCCTCCTGGACTGTGTCACCGTGGTGGACAGCAGAGAGAGCTCTCCTTTGCTTTTAGTTAGTTTCTGACTAACTGAAGCAGAGAAGTTCCCCAGAAAGTTTTTTTTTTCCTTTTTCCTGGAATTATTTGAACCTGCTCTGGCCTGGGGACCCGGGGGAGCACCAGCAGCTTGCACCTGCGGCCACCGGGGCCTGGCCTGGGCAGCGGCATTTTCCAGCGCCGGAGGGACTGGGAACAGACTGAGCTGAGCTACCACCCACAGGAGAGAGACCTTCTGAATTTGTCATCTCTTCAGAGCGGGTGGTGAGAGGTTTTTTTGTTCGGTATTGGGGTTTTTTTTGTGCTGTGCCTGTTGAATAAACAGGTTTTGTCCACTTATCTCTGAGGAAATGTCTTCCCTAACCAGCTGGGGGAGGGGCCACTCAGGTTTGCTTCCTGGAGGGAGGGGGGGCCTTTGGAAGTTTTCTCCCAAATTTGCCCTAAACCAGGACAGATGGTTCACACCACTGAGGGCTTGCACAGTCAGTACTGACGAACAGAAAACCTAAATGTCACTGGAGTACTTGGAAGATGCTCTTGTGACAGTGAATATCTGTGAGCACCTCAGTAGGAGAGTTTATTTAACAATTAACTGTAGGTAAAGCAAAAAAAGTTGTATGAGCACATTACCAATTTCCTAATCTCTGTTGGCAACTGCAGTTGTTTGAGATAAGGCGTGTCTTCAATGAATAATTAATACCCATAAAAGTCTTAATTTCATAACAGAGGGCAATCTAACAAATGATTGACTAGTGACACAGATTGACTCTGCCATGTGACCCAAAACCTGCTCTTGAACTAACACAGACCTTCAGTATATAAACTCAGATTCTGAGAGCCAGTCACTCCCTCCTGAGCCACAGAAGAAAATGGAGCTCCTGGGAGGAGTCATAGTTGTTCTCCTGGTTTGCATTGCTTGCCTGCTCTCCTTTGCAGCATGGAAAGGAAGGTCTGGAAAGGGGAAGATGCCTCCAGGACCAGCTCCCCTTCCCATTCTAGGTAACCTGCTGCAGGTGAAACCCAGTAACTTGGCCAAAACCCTCCAGAAGGTAAGGCTACATCTTCTTCTCTCTTTCTGCTGTGGGTGAGAAATGTGTGGGACCTGTGGATGGGGTCAACCTGTGGCTGTGGCTCCATGACTTGGAATTCCAGAGGAGCAGAAAAGTCGTGGGGATTGCAGCTGCTTCCCCTCGTTGCTGTTGCCATGTTGTTCAGGCTGATAAGTGGGACCCATCTCCACAGCCACATCTATCATGAGAGAACCAAACCTTGATGTTACCAGTGTGTGAGACTGCCTGCTGTGGGAGGCAGCAGCAAGGAGACTTTCCCACTCTTCCTCACTATTTGCTCCATGGCCATGTTTCCTCTTGCATTTTTACAGCTCAGTGAAGAGTATGGATCAGTGTTCACAGTGCACCTGGGCACTGAACCAGTGGTGGTGCTGCATGGACATGACGTGGTGAAAGAAGCTTTGATTGATCGTGCGGACGAGTTTGCTTCCAGAGGACACATGCCAATTGGAGACAGGGCTAACAATGGATTAGGTACGTTTGCTGACTGAGCTCCTTCTGAAGCAGAAGGGAAGGGCTGGGGACGTGTTCAGCACATTAGAGCCCGAGTGTACCTTGCATGAGGGAAAACTGCAAGGGGTGGGTGCAACCCACCTGGAGAGGGGAAGCCAGAGAGGGCTGTAATTGCTGACTTCCACCACTCAAAAGCTGTGAGGTAGCAGAGAATGGGAGCCAGACTGTTCTCAAACATGGGCAGGGAAATGGCAAGGGGCAGCAGCCACCGGCTGCAGCAAGAAAAACTGTGTATGGGTGAGTGATGAATTATTCACAAGGATGTTGAACATGTAGTGGAGAAGGCCAAAAGCAGACAGTTGGACTCCAGAACCTCCAAACCACAGTACACTGTGATGCTACCATGTCAGTGCTCTCCAGGGACAGGATTCACTGTCACCAAGAGCTACTGTTCATCTCACACCCAGCATGCCCAAGACAGTCTTCCCTCTTCCTTTTTCCTCTGCAGGGATTATTTTTAGCAACAATGAGCCATGGTTACATGTCAGGCGGTTTTCTCTCACTACTCTGAGGAACTTTGGAATGGGGAAGAGGAGCATTGAAGAGAGGATACAGGAGGAATCTGAATACTTGCTGGAGGAGATCAACAAAACAAAGGGTACCATCGGTTTTTACTATATTTTATGTTTGAAAAAATTAGGCTGTATTAAGGGAGCTCACATCTTTAGCAAGGAATGAAGTTCCTATGGATTTGGTCCATTTGGCACCAGCTACCCCTCATTACAAAGCTGTAATAATTTTGTGATCATGTTCTGTTCCTTTTGGAGGACCCTTCTGTGTCACTCAGAGACTGATCTGATATTTCCAGTAACAACCAGAGTTCAGATTACCCACAGTAGCCATTAGTAGACACACAACATTTAATGGGGTACTTTTTATAGTTTGTAACTTTTCTGAAATCACAGGAGCACCTTTTGACCCAACGTTCATGCTGAGCTGTGCTGTCTCCAATGTCATATGCTCCATTGTCTTTGGGAAACGATATGATTATAAAGACAAGAAGTTCCTGGCTCTAATGAACAACATGAACAACATCTTTGAGATGATGAACTCCCTCTGGGGACAGGTACATTCAGTAGGCATTTCACAGTGGTAACATTCTCCCAGGGGAGCACAAGGCCTCCTTCCCAATGAAGTTCCATTCACTCTTCTAATTAGGACCTCATCAGTGCTCTGCTGCACTGAAGGTATTTCATTCAAGAGGAAGAAACACACTCTCCAAAGCTGGAATTGGCTTTGCCAGCTGAGTGCAGCTTCCCAGTAGTCCTGGACACCCTTCTTCTCCAATTCTAAAGTTCCTCCTATTACTACTACTACTAAGCAAGCCCTGCCAGATTGTCCAGGCTCATATCCTTCTGTTTGGCTCAGCTGACAGGGGTGTGGCTTTCCTGGGCTTTTGGCTAATATCAAAGAATGGGGCAAATGTCATACTAGGGACCTTCCTGTTTCTTTCCTTCCAGCTCTACCAGATGTACTCAAATATCCTGGATTACCTGCCTGGCCCACACAACAACATATTCGCAGAATTTGATGCTCTGAAAGCATTTGTAGCAGAGGAGGTGAAGTTGCATGAAGCCTCCCTAGATCCCAACTCCCCTCAGGATTTCATCGACTGTTTCCTCAGCAAAATGCAGGAGGTAAGGAGACTGATGGCCCCAGCTTGTCCCCAAACACAGCTAGGCTGAGTCCTTCCCTCTCATGAGTAATACAGGCATTGGGCTGACCCTTCCCAGTCAGCTGTGCAAAGGGAAAACAGCAACAATACCCCAGATATTGCCTGTATTAGAGCTTATAGCTCTGGGTCTGCATGCTCACTAGCCACCACTACCTGCAGCTGTTTGGAGAGGGAGAGCTTCCTCTGCCTTCACCAAAACACAGGGACTTTTTCAGTTTGGTCTTGCAGTTCTTTCACTGGAAAGCAGTTGGCAGAGCAAACAAGCAGTGGAGTGCCATTCAGTGCCTGGCTTAAAAGAGGGTTGGTACTGAGTTTAGTGCTCAAGGTAGCACTGCAATGCCCCAGATGGCTTTTGCATCTTAGCAGAGAAAGGCAACAGCTCTAGGAGAGAAGGAAGGTCTGGGATGACATGAGAAAGGGCCACTTCTCTCAGCTCAGCCAGAGAAAAAGCAAAGCTTTTTCCTTAGGAGAAAGATCGTCCCAATTCCAGTTTCCACATGAAGAACCTGATAACAAGCACCTTCGACTTGTTCATTGCTGGAACTGAGACAACAAGCACCACTATACGATACGGGCTTCTGCTTCTTCTCAAATATCCAAAGATACAAGGTACCAGTTTGTGACCTCTTCCTCTCTAGCTAGTCCCCTGGGCTGGGCACATGACTAACATCACATCCTTCTCCCACATTTTCCCCTGATCTCTCTCTGTGTCGTATCTGACAGTGTCCACATCTTTATTTAGCCAAATCAATAGAACTGTCTTTGCATGGGCAGCAGTGGAGCTGTGTTCCACTCAACATTAAAACCAATGCAATGCTTTGGCCATCTGTGATTTGTAAACAGCACAGGGCAACCTATTTAGATAGGTTTGGTTTTATTTACCCATTTGATGGTTTGTGTCTCTCGTGACAGAGAAAATTCAAGAAGAGATTGACCAGGTAGTAGGACGATCAAGAAAACCTTGTGTGGCTGACCGGACCCAGATGCCCTACACAGATGCCGTGGTCCATGAAATCCAGCGCTTCATCGCTCTTATTCCCCTGGCTCTCCCTCACACTGTGACCAAAGACACCAGCTTCAGAGACTATGTCATTCCTAAGGTTAGCTCCCTCAAGTTCAGCAGTTCTTAGGTTGTCACTTACAAGACACAACTTAGAACTGTTGTGGCCTGACCTTGTTTTCACCCTGCCCTTTGTGAGGGTTTTATCCTCAGGCAGCTTTAGCTCCCTTGCACTCCCTTGTTGGTGCTCCATGGGCCAAGACTGGAACAGTAGCTCTGACCAACACTTTTGTTCCCTTGTTCTGCAACTTTACCTATTTGCAGAAGCACAGTGGGTTCGCAAATACCCAGAGCAGTGATTCTTCACACAAAAGGTAGCAAAGTTGAGGAGCTGCTCACACCACCATCCAGCATAGTGCACATGCTTGGGTGCAAAGTCATTTACTGGTTATTGAGCATGGAAAGACTCTGAGCCACAAAATGCTGTAGTGCATGTTTGCATTGAATGGAACAAACCAAACCTGTTTGCTCTGTTCTAGCACACTTCCTGAGGCACTCTCTGCTGGCCACTGCCAGAGGCAGGCTGGTGGGCTAGAGCAGCCCATTGCTTGACCTGGCCTGCTGCAGCAGTGCTCCTTGCTCTTCTGGGTGGCTGTGGGAAGCTGGGAAACAGCAGCACATGGGCTGCTGGTGATGTGATTTCCAGCTGTGTAAAATCATAAGGCAGGGCCCAGAGAACTGCTCAGCTGCCAGCAGAGAACTCTTGTGCATCACTGCTGAATACTCCAGCCCCTGTTAATGGCTGGCCAGGAAGTTGGAAGATAGAGGATTGCAGCAGGAGAAATTTGTCAGGAGAGGGAAATTCCACAGGAGCTTCTTTTCCACAACCTTGTGTGCTTTGGATGTTTTGGACTTTCTGAAAGAAAAGGGACATAGTGCATCTACAATATTGTGAAACACCAAGAAAGAGAAGAATTAGGTGGGGTGTGCCCTGATGACCAGAGCAAGGTGAGGATGAATGTTCTGGAGATGAGAGGGAGAATTCAGGAAGAGCAGGCAACAACTGCTGTGACATTCAGTAAGGTCTCCCTAAAGCTGCCTCCTCTAAAAAGAAGGGAAACCAAAGGCACTGGTAGGGTTATACAGGGAAGCACAATCTCAACTTGGCAGGCAGTCAGACTGAGTGATCTAATTTGCCTTTCATGTTCTGCTCTTCTTGTGTTACACTTCAGGGCACCACGATTTTCCCTGTCCTCACTTCTGTCCTCCATGACAGTAAAGAGTTTCCAAACCCACATGAGTTCAATCCTGAACATTTCTTGCACAAGAACGGCACCTTTAGGAAGAGCGACTTCTTCATGCCCTTCTCAGCAGGTAAAGCACAGGCTTGCTCTTTTCTCTCTGTCAGCCTCCACCTCTGGTGGCTGCCCTGCCTTTCCCTGCAACACACAATTGCCTCTTCCCAACACGGTCCCACTGGTGCTTCCTTGGGGCTCACTGCTCTCTGGATAACTCCTCCCTGCTGCTCCCATCTCCAGTGGCATCTCCCATCTTCTTCAGGCCTGACAGCTTCTCTAATCTACTAGGAGTTGTTAATGTAATGATGTGAATGGGATCCACTGGCACTGTCTAAAATACAGGTCACCTTCCTGCACAACAACCCAAGTTGTCCTGAACAAATCCTTTTGTGATAGCTCCACTTTTTCCCAGCACCTTTTAAGTACCTCTTAGGTTACATGCAACCATTCACCTTTCAATGGGCCCAACCTTCCACTTTCTCACCTGTGCTTTGTCACCCTGCCCTCTCTCATCTTGACTCCTTGACGTTGGCTCCACAGTTAAGTCTTCTCCTGCTCCTGTTCTTCCTGTCAAGAGCCTTTTGCCAACAAACTTCTCTTGAAAATGTCCTCAGTAACACTGACAGTCATCTCACTGCTATGGCTGTGTGTAGTAAACAAAGCTGTGCAACGCAGCTGCTTAGTACAAACTCTGGTCTACTCAGAAACACTCACTGAGTTCTATTTGCTGCTTTCACTTTCAGGAAAACGAATATGCCCTGGAGAGGGCCTGGCACGAATGGAGATATTCTTACTTGTAGCCACCATCTTGCAGAACTTTACTCTGAAGTCTGTTGTCAAACCCCAGGAGCTCAACATAACCCCAACTCTGAGTGGGACAGGCAATGTACCTCCTTCCTATCAGCTCTGTGCTGTCCCCCGCTGAAAAGACTGAACCACTCTCCAGTGTCCTGAAACTGGCTATTCCTTCACATCTTCTTTACTAAAATTAATAGCAGGAGCACTTTCCCAGGCCTTCAGGAAGGCAGTCCAAACACAGGTACATGGCACTAAGTAGTGACCTCTGAAGCCTCCCAGAACTCCACCATCCTGGAGGAGGCCCTAGCATTGCAGCCTCTTGCACTGATGTTCTGCCACTAGATCACTGAGCACAGTGGCTGCATCCAACAGCTGGTTTTGTCACCAGCACAGCTCCCATGGCTGCTCCTGCAGCACGTGTCCCACCAAGACCATGCTTTGCAGATGGAGAGTGCTGCATGTGTGTACATTCACAATCCAGTAAACAAAAATCTACTTCTGAAGGTGTGAGCTGTTGTTTATTTTGGGTTGGGGCAGGCCCACATCTACTGCTACACTGCAGAGTAGGTCTGCAGAGCCTGTGGCCAGCACCCACTGGGAAGGGCTGTCCCTTCTGGACAAAGACCCTGCCTTTGTCATCCACTGTGCTCACTGCTGCTGCTTGCAAGGAGCTCCAGAGCAGTCATAGCACAGCACCAGTTGGGAAGGCTCCCAGTGCTGGAGGGGAAGGGTGTCCTGCAGCCTGTCAGCCAAATGAAAAGAATGCATTCATGATTTTTGCAGGCCATTGCAAGGACATCACTTACCTGAGCATTGAAGACTGCAACCAACTCTCTGGCAGCTCTTTTTCTACCATCAGTATCACTGCAGGAGTTTAGATGTTCTTTATTAAAATGAGTTAATTTAAGAAAAGGGTAGGGTCTCTTATTTCTGCCCCCAGCTACAATTTGGGGCCCTTCTTTCAGTTAAGAGACTGGATGGTTTTCATAAAAATATTCCACCACAGAGGACTTTCTTCTGGGCTTCTTTGTTCCTGTGGCCTTTGGCTGTGTCTGGATGTTCAGATTTTGTTTTTGTCTTGATCTTCATGCACATCAACACTTGCTGTCCTCTGCATCATGGCCATATAAAAGTCCTAGTGGTAAAACAGAATTTCTGTGATTGGTTGTCACAACGCACTCAGAGACCATGTGAGTACTGCAGAGAAAACAGTGTGCAAGAATTCCTACCTTCTTTGGAAATGTTTAGCATTATTTTGACAGAAATATCATATTTGCCCACATCTCAGGTCCATCCCTCCTTGTGCCCCCATTTTTTCCTTTGAAGGCTAGAGCTCTAACACTTGTGTACTCTAAAACAATGGCAAACCATTGCTGACTGCTCATCTGGGATTGCATCAAATGGACAGACATGCAAGCAGAAACAGCAATCATGTGTGAGACCCAGGCACAATGGGGAGGAGATGACCTTGAGGTTTTCATCAGTCTAAGGCTGCCCTTAGAGCCAGTCATGTATGTAAACTCAGTAGCATGCATGCTTTGTTGAGAACAAGTTTAAAAATGGTTCGCATCTGGAGGTCTTGGAGGGGATGATTCATATTCATGTCCTTCCTGCTGATGTTGATTCATCTGAGGTCATGAACAAAACCATGACAAACAACATCTATCAATAATTCACAAACAACTGCATGAGAAGCACAGGGCAGTGAGAAAATATTCTCTTACTAAACAGCTCGAGAACAAAGGACGTGCTCAGGGGATAAATAACCACACAGGGGATAATATTTGGGATAATAGTCAACATATCCTAAGCTGGATACAAAAATGCTCTTTCATTTGGAACAATGACAGGGTCCTCTTGACACCTGCCCATAAGAATGACCTTGCAGGGAGAGCACCAACCTCCTCTTTGCTCCAGCTGCCCTAAGACCAGACAATACCTCCTGGACAGAAAGGCTGGGGGAAGATGCTAAAATCCAAGCAGGTATCTGAAACCATCTCTTGCACTGTAAGGAAAGGCAGAGCTAACAAAGGAGTGAGTTTGATTGATCTGGTTGGGGCAGAGAACAGGAGGGTTAAACAGCCCCAGGGAGCTTTTCAGGCGATTCAGGCAGTCCAGTGGCCTCTGACCTCCCTCCCTACTCCCATCCAAAGACCCAACTCCCACTCATCATTTCATGCTTCTCCATAAAAAAATCCCTGCATGCAGTAACAGCAGATTGCCCAATGTCAAGGTCAGTGCTCGTTTTGGGATAAGTTTCTCTTCCTGCTAATACATGCAGGACCTGCAAAGAGGAAGAGATGATGGCATTTCTCTTGGGCTGACTCAGACAAACTGACCGGGTCCCAGCACATCCAGGCTCTGGCATACCCTGGGAAGCTGTGCTTGAGGGCACTGAAGCCTCCATCTCTCCTCTACCAGCTGCATGGCAAATAAGGTAGCTTCTGGCCCTAAGAGTGTGCTTAAAATGAGGCACAGAGGGGAATCCTGCTTTTGCTTTCCAAGGCTACCACCTCATCTGCCAGAGCATTTGCTGGAAATGCCAGGACCAAGTGGAAGATTTCTACTGGCTTGATGCTGAGCCAAATGAGCCTGTCTGGTCTGAGGCATCATTCTTTGTCTAAAGTAAGTCATGGCTCTGGGTCATACTATGCCATGGTACTCTGGTGCAGGAGGCTACATGGGGATGCTTATTCCTTACTTCATCTCAATTGCTGCTTTGCCTTTGGCAACAGCTGGGAGGAAATTCAGATACCATGGAGGTTTGGGTAGCTGTGACACACACCACAGGAACTATTCTGGGTGGTGGGATATAAATTAATTAGGTGTGTGTTGGGGAAAGAACAGACGTGGTCCTTAGCAAACAGGGTAGACATCAAGCAGTGGGCAGAAAGAGGAAGAAAAGCATTTTATGTGCTGCCTTAGCAGTATTTTGCTGCCACAGAAAGTGGACTAAAATTTTGCAGTAAGGAACATTTGCCTTGTCCTGCTGTCCTTCACACAGGAGTTTCATATTGCTGGGTCTTTGGGACCTGCTGCTGAAGGCCATAGCTTGTAATGAAGTAAATGAGCTAGTCCTTTGAAAAATACTTAAGGACTGATTCCCAGATCTCTGATACTGATCACTGCAGACCTGCATCTCAGCCCTCTGAAGTGTGAGCAGCACATGAACAATGCAGCCCTTTGGCTGGCCAACTTGTCTCTCTGCCCCACTTTCTAAATGCTCCCTGGATTACAACAGCCAATACAAACCTAAAGGCCCACAGGAAAGTTCCTGTTATTAGCAGTACACACAAACAACAGTTGGCAGAACAAGGAATGTAATAAGAAATTTCCTCCCCTTGAGGAAGTGGAAAACGCATGCATACAACAGAATGTGCAACTGAATCCACAGTCTTTAATGAATGCAGAGATTTTTTCTGGGCACAGGTACATCTGTGACTGTCCCCACACCCTCTTCTTCTTCCCCTCTAAAAATTATTTTAGTTAGTGAAATGTAAAACCACAGAAAGACCAGAATACATATTCACACACCAGAGGGTTTGACTTTTTTCTTAAGAAAATTTCACTCATTTAGAATTATTGACTGTTAAGTCCAGTCAGTACAGCAGAAATATTCTACATAGATCATTGGTTGGAATGCACAGAATAACATTTGTGAACACACTGTCACAAAAGACACCTGGATGAGCACTAACAAGTATAGTAGATATGTCAAACCACATTGCAAGCATCTGCATCAAACCAGTCTGGGATGGATGGGAAATTACCAGAAGGTGGAACAAAGATGTTAAAGTACATGGGAACCTGCCACAGTAACTTTTTCCTAGAGCCATTGCTGCCACAAAAGGTCAGGAAACTTGAACTGCTGCCTGACACCTGAAACTTTGCTTCTGTTTCATAGGGACTGATGCCATGCTTTTATTTCCAGACCTGAGTCACTGTAATTTTGCTTGAACTGCAGCAAGGAAGAGAAGGACAAACACACATCCCATCGAGCAGTGCTCACTTCCCCAGACTTGCATGGTCAAACAGATTGAGATCAGAGGTCTTGCCTGCAAAAAGGCCACAAAATTTGAAAAAAAAAGAAACAAAAGCAGAGCCAAAACAAAACAAAACAAAACAAATAATAAAAACCAAAACAGAGATAACAGGATTTTGTACAGCCTGCAATAAAGCTATAGTCAATGGTACAGAATTGTTCACATTACACTTATTAAGGCTTTGACTACTCGTCTTCTACATGCACATTTTATATACATATAATCCTCTGTGTGTGTGTATAAATTACTTTACTTTTCTTGTTCTAAGCAAGAAAATATTTTCATGCATTTGCTTCTCCTAATATTCACAATACTTGGACCATAATCTATTCAAGGATTTCTGGAGAGGGCTGGGTCTATTTACTACCCATCTGAAAATGCCCTTATCTCCAGGAATGTTGTTTGTGCCAGACAGTGGTACTGGCCCCACACTTCTCCACAGTCACAGTCTCCACAAGAGAGGAGGTGCCACTCCAAAGCCTGACAGCACAATAGTTATGTAAACATAGTAATCCTTGGATTATAAATACTTTATTAAAGCTAACATACCTCAGCTTTTAGCTCATAATTGCCCATGAGTGCCTTAATGAAACATTCAGAATAAAGTATTTTTTTCCTCCCATGTCAACTGCTCAGTTACAGTGGTTCCCCTAAAACACACTTTTCCTTATTTTTTCCTGAAAGAAGCACCAAGCTACCTGCTAATTCTTCAAGCCTGTGGCTGGGTAGCTTTCATGAGCAAACAAGAACATGTCTGAGCCTTATAGCTCTGAGCACTCTAAGTCAGTCACCATCTCACTTGCATCCTTGCCATGAAGTTAGGAGACTGGGCCACGAGTGACAAACGAGGAGGAAGCAGAAACCAGAAGAACTCTTCCATTCCTAGCACCATGCCTGCAGCTTGCACATGTTTGACAGGTTCCCAGAGATCAGCAAAGCTGTAGCATGGCCTGTGTCCCTCTGCCTCAGGGACACCCTGATTCTCCCTACCCCAGCGTTTCCTTCAGTGAGATATTCTGGCCAGCTGAAGTCACAGAGCACTCCTAGGTTTGACAGGGACCCCTGGGGAGAGCAGTTCCCTACCTTCCCTGTGAAAAGGCAGGGCTCACAGGGAAGTGGTAGTAAGGAAAGGAAGCAGCGTAAAGAAGGCTGAGAAAGCAGACATGGGTGGAGTGAGAAGGAGACATTCCTTATTTAAGACAGGGCCTAGACTGCTGCCACAGCCTCCTGAGCTGCTTTGCACAGTGGTGTAACTGGAGCACGCTGTCAGCACTCCTGTCACTAAGCTTTGCCACCATCACACAGTAATGCCTTGCATCCCACCACAGGATTTCCGTGTCAGCCACCACCCTTCCCTTGGGCACTCTGCATTGAAATACTTCTGTTCAACATATACCATGACACTTACTACAAACCAAACACTGGGTCCTTCTCATTCCCTGGAATCCAAGTAGCTAGGAGCCCAAAAGAGACCGTCCCTGTCCCCTGCCTTGCTCTCCACTCAACAAGAAGCAAGACAATAACAGAAAGGACAGAAAGAGTGATGCAGGCACAGCCACCTGATTGTTCTCTTATTGCACAGAGTAGTTGGGGTAAGTAGAGGAGAGTGGGTGGCTCACAAAGTCCTTTGAAAAAAATCCTACTGGTTGTCTGTCCAAAAAGCCTGCTCCAGAAAACAGTTCAGACAGCTCATGTGGATGCTTGGGAAATGTCACCTAGAAACAAGGTATACAAGAGACGAAGGCTATTCTCAGTTCAAGTTCAGTCTTCATTCAGCCCCATGGCAAGTTGTGCAAAATACAATGTTTATGCCCTGGAAGGTATGATTAAAAGATAATTTTTTTGGTCCTGGGTAGATTAACAAGAAAGGGTCATGCTAATAATTGCAGAGGCAAACCTTTGAGACTGGATTTAGTTTTAGTTACAGAAAATACTGTACACTGCTTTTGGCCAAGTGCACAGAAGCTTTAAAAAAAAAGGACAAAGATCACAGCTAAATGTCTCAATCTTCAGATGGGGAATATCTGTGAGGAGCAGTCAAACTATTTTCTCATGTGCAATGCATCCTGAAATTTGGTACTTATGTATCGGGCATAGAATCCTTTCTTGTTGATGGTGTCATCTGTATGGAATCGAATCATAATGGAATCCCCTGCAGAGTAGATTTCTTCCAGAGGCTGCAGAAAAGGAAAGAAGACAGTACACAGTGGTCAAGTATGCAGACTAAATAACTGTCTGCACCATGATACTAGAGTTTAAGCCCACAGTGAAGACAGACTGGCCAGTAAACATGAAGACTTGAATGCTCAGTACCTCCTGCCCTGATCTGCCTTCCTAAGCATATTCCTTTGCTCTTTATGTTTGAAGACTGGTGCCAGTCCACTCTACAATCCCAGTTCTTCCAGTTACTTTTTTCACAGGCCTTCCTGAATATTCTTGTTCCAATCTTCAGGTTTAGTCTAATCTGTCATTTTCAGGGGATGAGACAATACAAACTGGAACCTGTTCGGCAGCTGAGACTCTCCCAGGGTTCAAATAACTCAGGTACTTATCTTACATGACAATTCTGGTTATGTCCCACACTGTTGTGACCTGCTGCAATCTCCTTGTGCTTCCCTTTCTCAGCCATTCTTCATTTGTCAGTGTGCAGGTGGGTAGATTACTACCCAGCTGCCCTCCTGAGCTTCTTCACACCAAGCTGCTATGCCTTTGTTTATTTTCCAGACCATTTCCACAATTTGTGAGAACTTTTTTCACACACCTGCTCCCTGATTGTCTCTCTTTACATTCAATAAGAAACATCTCAGTTTCATTGCTGAAGGCCTAGAGAAATCAAACACAGACCCTCTGATTTCAAAAACCACACACCATAACTCATGCTAGAATCACTCCTGGTAATGGGGATGCAGGTGACAGTTTAGGAGACAACGTGCCATCCTAAAGGCAGCAAGCATCACACAGCTCTAAGTTCCTCTACTGTTCACCCTTGCCATAGCCTGGCCACAACATAACTTGGCTTGAGCCAGGAAGCAACAGAGGATGAAACTGGCCTTTGGAAGCTATTTCCCACATTTATACAACACTTCCATGGCAGGGCTGGGGCACAGCAGCGTGGCAGTTTCATGCTGCTGTATGTGGCCACAGGCTTAAAAGGACAGTCAGTCAGCAAGAATTTTCCAGCCAACACTGTGCATCACATAAAATGGCTGTGATGTCCTGCAGAAGGGAAAGAAGCAAAACCCAGTCACAAAGCATTCTCAGTACCAGTTTGTGACAGCTGCCCCTCTCCAAAAACAGTATGAGGATACTTCTTCCTTGCCACCCTCAGCAATCCCTCTGCAATCACCACTACCATGGCTTACCCCTGAGCCACAGAAGCGTCCCAGACGGGGTGCGGTGCTGTCGTAACCATCATAAATCTCCATGTAGTCGTACCCACAGTCAGCCTCCTCCTCTATCTCGAATATCTGGAATATTAGCTCCACCCCATAACCATCTTCAGCTACAATCACCCATTCACAGTTGGCTTGACCTGGGTAGTTGTTGTCCCCAAACTGAGCATGGGAATACAGATCCTTAGCTTGTACTTCAGCTTTTAAGAGTCCACCACACTCTGAAAGGAGAAAAGGACACAAAACAGTCTTTGCAAGTCCTTATTCCCAACAAAGACTCATCCCACATTTGGGTCAGTCATGAGTAGAGAAGACCTTCAGCTTGAAGTACAGTAGGGAAGGTAATTAAACACTGCACCAAACTAAATAAACTGGTGAATTCTACCGTCACCCATGAACCCAAAGACCCATAGAGCTTAGAGGAACTTGTATTTTTAGGTACAGAACATATATGGAAAGAGGTGATCAGTTTAAACTGGCAGGATAGGGTTCTTGACACATACTCTGGGAAATTGTATTGGAAAGCAATTGCTTTGTTCTTTGCACTTGTCCTGTAGATGAAATTCTGACCCCGAGTATTTTGTCAGCAGGAAGCAAAGACACATCAGAAAACTGGGGACCAAAACAATCCTTTTCTGGCCACACAATGCACAAAAGTAGCTGTGTTTTGTGCAGAACTGCTTTAGCAGCGTTTTCCCATAGCCAATGAGGAAGACTTTTCTTCACCAGTGCCATGTGCACAGCCACTTATTTACAGTGGCAGGGATTTCAAAGAAATGAATGTTGGCACAACACACACACCTCTGTGCTGCCACAGACAGCAGGCTCAGTCAGTGTCTGTCCACAGCAAAGCTCTGCTTCTACTATAATCAATCTAACATGGGCCTGTTCTGAGGGTGGGCTAAATTGCATCACCTCCTTTTCCAATGGTTAATGTGGAACAAAACAGATTGTTGCTCAACCAAATACTTCCAATTTAAACAAAAGAGCCTGAACAGGAATGTTTAATACCAAGAGAATTTTGAGCTGTTATAGGAGCTGGTATGTATGGTATGGTACTGGCAGCAGTCTGGGAACAGAATGCACGCCACTTAAAATTTAGGCTAAGGTTTATTTAGGAGAAAGGTGTGTCTGTTTATACCTAGTAAATAGTGTAGTGAGACTTGATGGACATCTTTTGGCACTGGGGTATTGGCAGGCAACCAGCTTACCTGTGCTGTGCTTTGCCTGGAAACCTCTCCTTTGCACAGAAGCATCAGAGTAAAACCTGAGGAACATCTTGTTGGTAGAAGCCACTACAGGGTCTGGTTTCTTGCTGCCACAGAAGCGGCCAAGGATAGGTGACTTGCTGTTGGGCCCATCATACACTTCTAAGTGGTCATAGGCACATTCTTGGTGCTGCTCAATCTCAAACTCATTGAAGGTCTAGAGTAAGAATATGGAGAATTAAGACAGCTGTAAATCTGAGTATGCAATTTAGCATAGGGCGAAATGCCAAGTGAGAAACAGATCAAATGGTACATCGGTCCCACTCTCCCCACCAACTAAAACAGAATAATGTGCTTTCAGACCAGAGTGATCTCAGGGTGGCAAAGATCAGAATTCCATGTCAGTGTGCTGCTCAGCCTTGCTGCCTCACATGGGTGGTGCATGACTACAGTTATCAACTGCAAGCCTTATAACACTTATTTTTCTGGATCGAAATTCTGCCCAGCACACCAGATGGGCTGTTCTGCAATATTACTTCCACTGAGCACAGGGATTATTTCCCCCAATACATGGGCCATCTGCACAGCTTTGGGCATGTCCTGCCATTTGCATCAGGCCATGCTGTAAAATGGGCCTGACACTTCTTCCTCAGAGGGGCTGGGGGATGGCTCAGCTACCACCTTATGTAGATAACAGAGTGGCTCGGAAGGAGGGTTAGGGGTGGGAGGGCATTTATGCCATCTGTTTACAGAGGGCAATACTCCACAGTTGTCATCTGCTGGATCTCCTCCAAGCTGGATCTCCTCTGCTTTGTGTCATCCCTCTGAGACCCTCTGCCCTTTTGCAAGCCAGGGCAGCCTCCCAGGAAACTCTCCTCCAAGAGCCCCAAGCAGGACCTGAGGGCATCAGCATCCCACTCACACAGTGGTGGTGGGAAGTCACTTCAGCTCCTCACAAGCCAGCCCACCCCTTGCCTCCCGTGCCCACTCTGTGGTTACTCACTACTTTCACCCGGTGGCCAGGTGTTGCAGAGATGTCCCAGGTGCACTCTTTCCGGCTGGGGTACTTGTCAGGCCAATTGGGACTGCTCATCATTCCCTCTGCACTGCTCAGTTTGTGCTCACAACCAGCTTGGGAGAGAGAAATCACATTGGGACAGGTCTCACATGGCAACTCTGCAGTGTCCTACATGGTCCTCCCTGCCCACTGAGACCCTCTACAGGGCAGAGACATGGAAGGCTTCAATCACCAAACAAGACCTTTTAGCATTACTCCACAGTTCTGGTGGATTTGTCCTATACTTTTTTGAGCTAACCTGGCAGATGGTGAAATGGACTATCTCACTCCCCAGGGCCTCATTAACCTAACCCAACACCCTAATCTATTTCTGCTACTCCTTCACCTCATCTGCCCTGCTCCTAGGGCCATGATGTCTAGCCCTAGTGTTGACTCTGGTTCTATCTCAGCCTTGCACTGTTTTGCCAATTTGGAGAGCTGTATCAGCTCATGGAGAGGTCAGACAAGGACCAGAGGCCATATACAGGAAAGCCATGGGAGCACACAGTAGGGATAGGGGTGCAAGAAGAAAGGTAGTTTTGGCATCAGGAAGTCGTTAGATCAGCCCATCCTTTCTCTTCTGACTCAAACACAATAATTAAATGAAGCAGCAGTGACCAGTCTAATGATGATGTCCCACAGCTGCTCCTTTTCCAAGTCCAATTTCTTATCCCCACTCTGTCCATCCCCTGTGGGCATATAGAGAGGAAGACTGGGGAATGGGAATGGTCCTATTTCTAGCCAGTTTTTCAGCTAGCTGGGGCTTTTTCAGTGCCCCTTTTCAGCCTGGTATGCTGTACAAACTTCCTTTCAGCACAGGGCAGGAAGCACCCTGAACCAGTGTTTGAAGTACCTTGGCTTTCCCAAGGGCAGGAGTGGAGACTTTACCTTCTTTACAGTCATGGCTGTTTTCATGCAGTATGAAGCCATTTCTGCACTGGCACATATAGCTCCCAAAGGTGTTGATACAGTCGTGCTGGCAACCACCATTGTCTTTGGAGCACTCGTCCTTGTCTGGGCAGGATCAAACCAAGAAACACTGAGTTGACAGTGACATAGGCTACCACAGTCACCAGCTGAGAGCCCCACACCCAGGCTGGCAGATAGCCGTGCAAACCTCCAATTCTACTGCTGGATTACTCCAGTCAGAGCTTTTTAGCCCAGATCCCATTCAACTGCCTCACATTCCATAAAATGCATCCCAAATGTGTTCTATTTTATAATATAAGTTTATTTGTTAAAGACTCCTGTCTAAAAGAAACCTAGAGCAGCCGATCTCATTCTTTTAAGAATAGAGTCCAGGAAAAGTATCATGCAAATTCACTAGCCAAAGTAAAAATCTACTTTATATTTTCAAGTTTTTATGTGCTCTGAGAGCCTCCATTTCTAAATAGCTCTGCCTGAGCACAAACAGTCAGGTGATGAAGATCTAAAGTCTGAGCTGCTCTCTGAAGCTGAAATATACCCCAGTGGATCTTGACTCCCGTCTGTTCAGGACTATGCATTCCTCAATCTTGCTTTCTGAGCATAGGATCTGCTCATGGTTTCCAGTCCAATTTAATTTATGAGAAGTTTATCTCCAATTTTTCTTGGGACAATGCCCTCCCTAGATCTCATTAACTTCATCTGTCTCCTCACTCCCAAATGTATTTCTAGATTAATCATACCCACCTCATCCTTCCTCCTCTTAGATTTAATAAGTCAAATCCTTAGCCCTGATTCTACTCTGCACCTGTCCTAGTTCAAGGCTGTTTTGCCTAATCATTCTCTTCAAAAGCATTAATACTCCTAGGACTCTGCTGAAAAGACAGAATAAAATTGAATTTTTACTTCCAAATGACATACCTTTAACCTCCAGAACTGCCTGCCAACAAGGTACATCACTGACAATGGACTGAGAACAGAGGATTAAAAACTTCCACTAGTACATGCTGCTTTCGTGGGCATGATTGCTATATAGAACACTACCGAAAATCTTCCAAATCTTCTAGTTTCAGAGGAAAAAACTTTCTTTTAATACTCTAGGGACAGAAATAACTTCTAGGGTTAGGTTCCACATTGCTTCCTGCTGTAGAAGGACTGGAGGCTTTGATGGAACTCATGCATTTTCCTGACACCACACTATGAAACTGGACCATACACTGCACTGAGAATCCAAGAGGAAGGTGACACAGAACAGCGCAACCAAGCTTTTAGATTTAATGAACTATGTCAGGCTCTGACAGGATGTTGAACAAAGTTCACCAAAACCAAGAGGTTCAGTCAGAGGAGACAGCTAAGCAAGTGAAAGAATACAGTCACATACCAGAGAAGTAGTGAACTTTAAAGCCTTTCTTGGAGACTGTGTTGTCTGATTTGAACTCCAGTCTCATGTTGTTGCCATATGACGTGATTACTTCGGGCTTCTCTGAGCCGCAGAATTTGCCATGTAGCTTGGAATCAGAAGCCAGCTCACTACGAACCTCAACATAGTCATACTTACAGACCTGCCAAGAGAGGAAGAGACTTCTCAGCTCTGTGGCCTTGAAACAGAGGAAGGGGACAGAGGCTTCACTGAGAAGGAACAGAAACATCCTCATACTCAAATGCACTCCGAACTTGCCCAAAATCTCCTCTGTCAGTTTTCTCACCCCTCTGCTTGCTGCCCTGATCTTAAAGCATGGATGTGTTTTTCAGAATAGCAAAGGTTCCATTGAATTTAGCAAAAGTAATTATTTCCACCTTATCCAAGAACCTGACAGTGTGGAATGAACTTAAGCAGTCTCCTGAATTATGAAGTGCCAGTGCTCCCATTTACAGTAGGGAAACTCAGACCTGAATGCTTTGTTTAAACTCCACTGTGCATGGCAGAGAATAGACTCTTTTCCTGTTATTGCCTTTATCCTTGAAGAACTCTATTTCATTGTTCATTTCCAACTATTTTCCTGCAAAAGCAGCACTGGAGAGGTATGAGGTGGGACATCTATTAGGGATGGAAAATACCTACAATTATGCAAAACTAGTAGAGAAAATAAGCCCACTGTGCTGGTTTTGGCTGTGGTAGATTTAATTTTCTTCACAATGACTGGTACTGGGCTGTATTTTGGATTTGTGCTGAGAAAATGGTTGATAATATCAAGATGTTTTGTTATTGCTGAGCAAGAGTTGCACAGAGTCAAGATCTTTTTTTGCTCCTTGTACTGTTCCACCAGTGAGGAGGCTGGGGGTGCTCAGGGAGCTGGGAGGGGACATGGCCAGGACATGTGATCCTCACTGACCAAATGGGTATTCCACACCACAGGACATCATACCCAGTATATAAAGTGAGCAGAGGGAAGAAGGAGGAAGGGGAGATACTTGGAGTGACATTGTCTTCCCAAGTAACTATTACTGTGATGGAGCCCTGCTCTCCTGGGGATGGCTGAACACCTGCCTGCCCATGGGAAGGAGTGAACTAATTCCTCATTTTTCTTTGTTTGCATGCGTGGCTTTTGCTTTATCTGTTAAACTGCCTTTATCTCAACCCATGATTTTCTCTCACTTTTACTTTTCTGATTCTCTCCCCCATTTCACTGGGGGAAAGTGAGTGAGCAGTTGTGTGGTGCTTAGTTGCCAGATGGCTTAAACCACTGCACCCATTTATAATAGAACAGCTTTAATCACTCCACTCTACAGAGAAAGCAAATGCAGACTTCAAGGAGAACAGGCACTGTTATTGGTGCAATTACATCGAGGGTGGGAAAACCAGAAGCTCCACCAGTCAGATAGAGCCTCCTATTCCTTGTACCCCAAGGATTTATCCAGTTCTGATTTAGCCAGTAGTCCCACCTCTGAGATGCAGGGACTGGTTACGTACATCATTGCCTTCCAGCTCAAACACTTCGAACTGCAGAGAGATCCGGTACTGGGCTGGAGCTACCACTTGCCACACGCAGTTTTTGTTAGTAGGATATTCCTTGGGCCATCCAGGGCTAGTAATGGTCCCATTGAGCTTGGTGATGAAGCCCCCACAGGCAGCTGGAGAGGCAATAAATGAACACAAGTTTTACTTGGTTCTGTTCAGACACACAGACTGGGCCACAGTGTTAACTAGCAAATGAACCAGATCCTGGTTGGTGGCACATTTCAAATCCCAGCCTCCAGAACAGGCTTAAAATGCTGGGAAGTGTGAAGACAGAAAGTTCACCTGCTGTAAATCACCAGTCAAACACAACCAGTGAGGCTATGGCCCTGAGAGCCACCATGTAGGAATAATTTCCTTTTAATCTCTGTCCTTGGGCTTACTGTGAATCAGTTGACTTGACAGGCACAACACAGTTGTAAAGGCCAGCTTGGTAAATTCACCTACATTCAGTGCTACAAACTTTATTTTTGCAAGTTTATCAGTAATGGAATAATTACAAGATAATGGAATCCTAGGGAAGACATTCCTGTCAACTCTTCAGTGGTTTATTATATTTGGACTGCATCTTCTCTAGGGAAAGTTGAAGGCAAAGACAAGACTTTAGCTTTATTATCCCATTTCCTTTAAAAATTTAAGACATCTCAGCTTCTTGCTCTTGTGGGAGGGCAGGGCTGTTACCTCAAAGGAATAAACTTCAATTTGCTGCAAAATTCTATTTGCAACAAAGCAATTTTTTTCTATTTTTTTCTTGCTGTTTCTTGAGAATAATGAGATATGGCCACATCTTCAAAACCCACAGGGATAAAAGCTTTCTGTGTCTTGTTCCCAGCATCATTTTGCATTAAGAGGGCTAACTCAAGGGAGCAGCTTCAATATAAATAGACTAGCAAGCAAGTGGTTTTGGAGAGAAAAAAAAGCAATTTATTCTGATGCATATTGCTACGGTTTCAAAGACTATTCTGTTTTGCCCACAAATGAATTTTAAAATAGGAGGTTAAGAGTGAAATTCAGAAAAAAATCCTGCCAAGTTATAGCAACTTAGCAACTGGCTTGCTAAAATTGCAAGAAATTACATAAAAGAAAAAGAAAAGCTTTCAAAAGCCTTTTGCACACACCTGACTGCCCTCACCAAGTTGACAGCACTCTTACCCAAATAGTTTGACAAAAGCAGAAGTCAGGGCAAACCAGGTGATGTCGAGAGCACTACTGATAGCATGTGGAGCTCCCTAAATACTCCTACAGAGACAGAGTTTTGATACAAGAACAATGGATGGATTCTCAGCACACCAACAGCTATATTGTTGGCAGAAGCAACACTGGTTGCATGAGATTAATTCTCTAGAAAGCTGACACAAACCACTTCTATTATAGACATGGGGTTTTTTTTCCTCCATAAAAAAAGGGAGGAAAATTCTCCTCAGTATGGAAAAGCCTGTTTTACATGCAGACAAAACACTGATATTTTATTATATGAAGTAAATTACTTTTAGAAAAACACATAAATTCAGCCTTAGATTTAAATACTTTTGGGCCACTCAGCAGTTAGATTGTAATGCCTACTTCCCTTATGTTGTTGCACTGTGGGACATCTAGTCTGAACAGCAATCTCTGGCCATGAAAGACAATTGTTTTTACGGATGTTTAACAGTATAAACCAGAGTATTTTCACGGATTTTTTAAACCAAAACTTGTTTTTCAATGGACAATGTTAAAAAAAAAAAAAAGTCGATTGGGTAAAATAAAGTAAAATAAAGAGGATGCAGGGGCAAGGAAAATCACTTCCAAGACTGTTCAATTCCATTTTTAGCTGTATTACCTATCCTACAGTCAGATGGCTCAATCAAGGTAAGTTGGCTACTTACCTTCACAGCTCTTTTTATCAGCTGTCAGCTCATAGCCAGGCTCACAGGTGCATTTGTAACTGCCCAGTGTGTTCTCGCAGTGCTGCTCACACCCACCATTGTCCGGCAGGGAACACTCATCCATCTCTGTCAGGAGAAAACCAGAGCAAGTGGCACTTTCGTGACCACCCCAACACCTGGAATTCCTCATGCAACCCTTCTGGACAGAAGACTGCTGAGCCAAGGCTGTGGGGCAGGCACTACAGCAAAGCTCACAGGTGCTGAAACACTCCAACACCAGAGCCATAAAGGACTACCATGACTGCTACTAGCCAAAAGTGCTGCTCCTAAACACAAGAAAACACTGTCTCCTGTAAAGACTTCACTGCCTTTTGTTCTCAGATGCCTTTATTTTGGCTTTGTTTTGTTTGCTTTAAATTCCTCACACTCTTGAGTAACTTGAGCTACCAGGAACCAACCCATTATGGGTCACACAGTGATGGAGCTGAGGGAGGTCATACCCCATGGAAGCTGGCAGGGCGCACAAGTAGTTCTGCCTTTTCACAGGCATGTGAGACTTTGAAGCCAGGTTCTTCAATCATGTCAACAAGCTGAACTAACATTTTAATATAAAGATAGCCACTGGCCTCTCACCCTGACCCCTGATTCCACATGTATCCCTTAACAGATAGTTTTATTAACATGGCTGTGGTGGGTTAGCCTCAGCTAGCAGCCAAACTCCCATCCAGCTGTTGGTTCACTTCCTGGCCTGCCACTCCCATGGAATGAGGAAGAAAACAGGAAGAATAAGAGCAAGAAAGTCATGGGTTGACACAGACAAATTATCCATCAATTACTGTTCTGTTCAAACAGACTCAATTTTGGGGAATTTAACATAACTTACTGCCAATTAATGTGAATATTTGAGTGCTGGTTTAGGTATGGGCAAACAAAAACTGAAAACAAATACATTCAAACACTTACAAATAACATCTTTCTGCTTCCCTTTCCTGACTCAGCCTCACTGCAAGCTCCTCTCTCCCTACAAGTTACACTCAGCCTCTTCAGCAAAGCCACAGGTGTGCAAAGGCAGGAGGGGATGGGGAGCCAGAGGCAGTACATGACCCTGCTGCTCCTCCTCATTCTTCTCCCTACTCCAGGTAGATGAACTAACACTTCAACCATATAAAAACAGGCTTCATTGATACAAACAATTTGTTGCCAAATTGAAGATAACTAATAAGAATAATCCTGGAGATATCCCATGAGATATACCTGACTGGGTGGACATGAGGTAATTGTTCTCCATACCTTCCTGGCAATGCATATTGGGTGTGACCAATGGCTTACCCTCTCTAAGGTGATTGCAGGTTTATTTTCTCTGAAAACTTCGATATTATCACTGCATGTTCTCACAAAGCATAGCATTCAATTCCATCCTTAACTCTGATTTTTTAGGCTAAGTTATTTTCTTTCAGTGTTGTAAGACATTTATTTGAAGCTCTATTCCTTTCATAATTCATTAAGGCAAGCTTACCCATTGCTCAATCAGCTATGAGAAGCAGTGTGAAGAATGCCTGCAGAGCCTTCTAATTTGCTCCCTTTGCTCATGGATTATCTGGTAGTCACAATCCCGCTGGTAGAGACTGCAGACTTCAGATTCCAGCTTGAAACTCCACATGTAGCCTGCACATGTGTCTACACAGCTTTTGCACACAGACATCAGCTCTGCCCACAGTTGCAAGCTGGCTAGAAATTGTGCTGCTATGACTTGATTCAAGCAAAAACACTTTGCTCCTCAGCTAAATTTACTGGCATGAACTTAAAAATGCTCTAACCATCCACAAACTACATGGTTTCTGGTTCAAACATGAGAAATCCAAGCAAACACTGAAAGAACCAGTCTGCCAGCAAAAACTCCACAGAAAATACCTGTGCCTCCAATTGCACTAGTGTGCAAGTTTACACAATTTTAAATTAAAAAAAAATTCTTTCTATCTATCACAGAGAAAGCACTTCAGGTTCAGGTGTATAACTTTCTTTCCCTACAACCTTGTAGGTGAAACTCAAATTTTAGAGAATTACTTGCTGTGTCTCCATGCAGTGCTAATCTCTGAAAAACAACTCTGCCACAGTCAGCCTGCACTGTTCACTCCTGAAAGGAGACAAATTATCTTCAGGAAGTATTCTCTGTGCCTTTATGGAACCTGAGAAATTTAAGCAAGGAAATCTAGGTACTGTGCGAGCTGTCCAGAGACTGAGATCAAATGCCATAGTATTTGCCAATGATCTTGCAATCACCCTTTGTCACAGTCCACTAAGACCTCTCAAATTTACAGGTCAATATAATCTGTGAATTTACTTTATTTACCTTTTTTTTTTTTTTGTACTTAAGTGCATAGTTTAAGAATTATGGGTTATAAGTTATGACATTTTGTGCCTTGAATGGTGAATAAGTGAATTCATAGGACAGACTAGTCTGAACCAAGGGGATTGAGCCCTGACATGTTTGTTTGTTGAAGTCTTAAGTTCATGAAATAAAGTTTAATTCACAGAGTACATTCTCCTGAAAATTTGAGAAACCTAAATGGACCATGACATCCTTAACACAAGACAAATGTTAAGGTAGAAATAAATAAAGGACTTATGCAATCCAAATATTGGCATTATAACCATTATTTCTGTACCACTGAAGTGCCACTGAACCTAAGACAAGCATGACTGTCTGCCCCGCAGCAGCTCCAGAGCTATTTTCCAAAGCAGTTAGATATTTGGTTCTTGCCTCTATCAAGTGACCAGGATGCTGGTAAAAGACCATTTCTAGGGTCCAGCTTTTAGGAAAAAAAATTAAAATCTTAGTCTTACATCTTCCTGAAGAGAATCTCAGTTTAGGAACACTTCTGTCTCCTAAAGGTCTCAGTATTCTTTTACTGGGACTCTACTTGCATTTAGATTTACCCTTTCTCCAGAGGTTCATTTTAGAATAGAACTTAAGCAGGGAGCTGTTTTTAACACTCCTTGTGCAGTATTAGTACTTTTTTGAAAATGTCAGTGTCCTCTGGTATGGCTAAATGGAGGTGACATTCCATACAGCTGTGCAACATTTATGCTGACACTAGCCCAGCAGAGTTGATTTCTGTCCTAATCAGGGAGGAGGTGTTCCTGCCTCAGCATCAACCCCCTCTACACTCTCAAAGCAATTTGTACATAAATTCGGTATTTGCAAACAAATTGTACAAAGAAATCCTAAGTACAAGTAGATAGAATGATAATGTGTGAACTGATAGATAGAATGGATTGATTTGTGGATGGCAGTAGCTTAAGGGATGAATTGTCCTCAGCTTTGACTGCAAGAGGTATTAGATCGCATACCTTTAAAGAAATTTGCTGCAAAGCCTGCTTTACTGATGGTTGCATCAGATGCAAACTTCATCCATACTTTGTTTGAACTGGATTTGATGTCTTCTGGCTTCTCATAGCCACAGAAGTGGCCGATGAGTGGGCTCTGTTCAGTGAGGCCATCTCGGATCTCCAGGTAGTCGTACGAGCACGCATCGTGCCATTCAATCTGCAACAGGAAAAGTGTGTGCCTCTACCTCACTAGTAAGAGTTCTTCCAGCCAGGCTAGTGACACAGTTAGAGCTTGGCCACAGACCAGCTCCCCAAACAACTGTGGCTGCCACTGAGCTCTTCTGCAGTCCAAATTGCATTTGAGCCTAGGCACACCTCAGTTCTGCCACTGTTTCGTGGCTATTCTGCAGTGAAACCCAGTCCCTGACTATCTGCAAACTGCTTTTGCAAGAGAAGCTGTAAGAAACAGAGCAGAACAACTACAAACAAAAAGATTCAAGGAATAGCTGTGGGGAGGTACTGGTGTCAGCCCTTTGGTGAGTGCACACAAGCCACAGGAGCCTGTGGGATAGATGAGATTTATGCACCAACCAAGGTCCTGTCCACTTCTGTCAGTGACTTAACATCAGCAAGCAGAGACTGATCACTGGCATGTAGCTAAGAGTGTAAAACATCCCATAACCAGTAGAAGAAAACTTTCTGTGAGCTCTTCAATGTCTGTCTGCCATCTGGGAACATGATTTTTCTTTGAGGAGTCACATCCTGCAATCTGACAAGTCCCAGTGACACCAACAAGAGTTTTTTGCCTGGATTGTGACCATTTAACCAGAGTGAAACTTAACAGACTCATGAGTCCCTATCTAACATCATCAACACTTTTGAGCTTCTTCTAATTCCTTCTGTCTAGAGCAACAGTTTTTGAAAACTCAGCACATTTTAAACTTCAAAAATCAAAATCTCTTAGCAAACATCTGGTAAGGTAAATGATACTCTGAAGTAGTAAAAATATTTTTAAAATTGTTATTGTTATTATTATTATTACTATCACTTTCTTCTTAATTTTAAAGGTTTGTAGAGGCAAAGTAATATCTAGAATATAATATGCAATGACATTTCTCACCTCAAAGGCTTGGAATGTGATTCCTATGTGAAAACCCTCAGAAACTGTGATCTTCCAGATACACTCTTTGGAAGGTCTGTAGTCATCTGGGTAGTTGGGAGATTGGATCTGGCCAGCATCTTTGTGTATTTCTCCACCACAAATAGCTTCATAAAAAAGAAACAGCAAACCCATGAGATTGCAAGTTTCTCTGCAGGTCAAGCCCATTCCATATGCACCTTTCTCATCAAAGCTGTTTCAGCATTGCTTGCAATACAAATGCAACGCACAAGTCATGGATGTTTTCACAAATCTAACATTTCATCTTATGATGGTGTTTCCTATCTTGCTGTGCTAATGTCCTCAGAAGGTGAGCTCTTTGGGACAAAGAATTTTTATACATTTTTGTTATTCATACTCCTTCATATCTGCTTGAAACCTGCTACCAGCACTAAGAACCAAGAAAAGTTGGGGGGAGGGCATGGGACAGGGAGAAGTTGCAAATCTAATCCAGCCACACGATGGCAATATTAACAAGCACAACTTGAGCTGATCACCACCAGACCACCAGGCTGTGCATGAAAAATTAAGTTTTAGTGCCAAATATAAGAGTAAGTTTAAATACTAAAATAGAAAATTTAATGGAAATCTAGTTTAATATGAAACTAGTAAAGATCTTGAAGACAACAACAGTTCAGTAAAATTGTCTGCAAGACTATGTAAGAAATTAAAGTAAGATCACAGGCTAAAACCTGTGTTACCCATGATGCATGGCACACATCCACAAAACACATGGGTTTTGGTTGTGCCTAAAGTCCAGGAAACAAAAAGCACCAGCAGAAAGTACAAGAGAGATGGTACTGCAATGATACCTGCCATATATAAACCTTCCTCACCCTTGGCTTCTCCCCACAAGGCATTACATTAACAATTCAGATATGGGTCTCCATTTAGTGTCCTGCAAATTGCTTGCTTTGGGCAACACTGTTTTTGTCTTGCACTGTAAGCTGCTAATGTAACTAAGTTAAAAGCACTGCTTCATTAGTGCAGCTAATCTCCTTCTTGCAGAATCAGTGCTAAAGCACCCAAAAATTCAGCTGCAGAGCACAATTTAGATTGCAATCTGAGTTCATACATTCAGAGCTACAAGTGGTGCTTGAGAAAACCTCTGAAGGATCCTTTAAAGAACTGACTCCCCCTCACCTAACAGAAAGAGGACTACAAGAGCAGAGGACTTAATTTTCTAAGAGCCATGAAACTGACAGCCAACAAATATTTTCTCAATCCACTGCAGAAGTTCACACTGACATACAGCTGAGCATCAACTATGCTTGGAAGAGCCTTACTGCAAAATGGAAAGAACATGTGCTGGTAGAGCCTGAAAAGATGATAACGACAGTAAATTTCGGGCTGGCAGCAGTGCTATAGGGCAAAACCACCACCATCTTCCCATCTTAAATCTTATCAAAGAAAGAGAACAGAATAATGAACTAAGAGGACACTTCCACTAGGATCAAGTAATTCTACCATCATGTGGCTGCATGCTTCTGCCTCTTTCTTCACATCTTCTGAAAACTTTAGGGCCAAGACTTGGAGGAATCCAAATCCAAAAATCAGTCCTTACTCACAGTTACCAGAAAGGTTCAGATACATGACCATTCATATGCACTGTCACTAAAGCAGAAGACAGAGAAGCAGTGCTAAATTTGAGAGAGGAGCTCAAAAGAAGAAGAGGAACTAACAGCAACAGAGAAAGATTCTGGACAAAATTTGATAGAAAATGAAGCACTTATATTCAATCCCTCCTGGAAATAAAAATTACCTTTATTGCCTAAGCACAGAAGTCACAAAACAGCTGAGCAAGCCACTTTGCAAAGGACAAAAGAAACCAGGTATTATCAGAACTTGCTTAAGTGGGAAATAGGGATTAAAGAAGATTCTTTTTAAATCTCCTATTTCTGCAAATAAATTATGGAGAGACATGCAGATAATCTCTCTACCTGCTGTTCTGACAAGAGGAGGCTGAGATATCCAAAGGTTAAGCATTCCCTTCACCACCCAGATATAAAAATGGAACTATACAATGGGCCATCACTGTTTCTGCAGCACAAGCTGGTTTACACAAGTCATACTCTGCTTCCTCTCAGGCATAGCCATAGATTTCACAGCCTTAAATTGGGAAATTACTTGCAAGAAAGGGTTATATTAAAAGCCACTCTTGAAGAGGCAGGAAAATACGAACTTGGAGTTTGTTTGACCAGTAGATGCACATTCCACCTTCAGCTGCTCTATTTAGAAGCTAAACAAGCTCATATTTACTGAATCCTTAGGGATCATTTATTAATCAGCAGGAAACATGGGAAATTGTCAAGGGAAAACAAAGTCACTTTGCAAAGTGACTTTGGAATGCAGCCAATGTAAAATTATTTTTCTCCCAATACCATTTAGCAATATGAAGGATGATGCCATACATGCTGATTTGATCACTTCTGATTCCAACAAACTACCATAAAGGGGGTGTTACAAACCACATGGTCCAGGCAACAGCTGCTTTTCAGGAGAGATGTTTTAAAAAACTCAACATCAGGCAAGCTACCTCTGTCTCAACAATTCCTGCGGAAACCAGATATTTCTCCTGTGAAACAGATTTGTTAGCCCCAAACTGCTGTGAAATCCTTATATGCTTTATTTGCACTTTCCCAACAGTCCCATGTTTGCTTCACTTCCCTCTGTTAGTATCATTATTCATGAGTTTATGGGACACTTGGGCACTGGGCTTCCAGCATTATGCTTGTTCCTGTGGCTGAAGAAATAAGATGATGCAATGTCAGTATCAATACAGTCAACCTCAATACTGTTGACAACACTGGTATTTCTAAGAAAAATGCCTGCTGCCCAGAAAACAATGAGGGCTTTTAATACATTTTAGAATCATTACTGCAAAAAAACCCAAGCATATATGGAAAAGGGAAGTTACTGATTTTTAATGACTGTGGTAGTATTGCTCCTCCTCTGAAGTGGTTTCATCATCTCAGTGCCATGCAAGTTTCTAAAATACCTGACCTGAAGAAGATCTGACATGCTAATTTCCAATTTTCTGTAAGTAAAACATACAAAGGAGAAACAAAAGAACAATCTTTGAATTTGGGAATAAAACCCCAACCAAACAACCAACCAAAAACACCCCAAGACAATCTGTATTAAGTGATATAAAATGTATGACCCCAAACAGAACTTTGCCTGTTAAAGTAAAGAAACTCTTGCTCCACACACTGCTACTTGCAGGGGCTGGTTAGAGCAAACAGAGCCTGGCCTAAATATGGAAGGTATTGCTTTATGTTCCCATCTTCTGTGCCCCCCAAAACGTAATAATCTAGTTGGAAAATCCATGCTTTGTCTATAGAAACAAGCCACAAAATCTGCCAGGTCCCATAAAAACAAGAGCATGGCTGTATCTAACCACACAGTGCAGCAGAACTCCTGCTGATCCCATCAAACCCTTGGATCCTACTCCACCCCCCCCATACAACGCAGACCTCTAGCAAAGGGCTGTACCTTCATAGACCACAAAGAAGCCTTTGCCCAGGATGTTACTGCTGCTCCGGAACTCGATCCACAGCCTGCTGTCTGTGGAGATTACTGGTTCAGGAATCATGTCACCACAAAATCTACCTAGAAGGCAGGAAAGAGATAATAAAGATCTCTATCAACTCCTGAGAGACAGCACAGCATAACGGGCACCTGTGAGTCTGGAGAGCAAAGAGTCTTTGGTTAAAGGAGTGTGCTTGTGTAAAACACCCTTTCATTCCCATCAATTGTGCTTTTGAATAAGTTTCTATGTCACCCCTTCCTTCATATTCTTTTCCATTATTAAGTGAATTAAAGTTCTCTTCAGCTGGGACCAGAATCCAATAATTACAAATGAAGCCTCTATTGCCCTGGTAAATTCAAAAGGGCTCTTGTCTTGATCATGGAATCAAGCAAATGAGCTATCATGGTGGGGAAGCATCCCCCTGTCCTTCTAGAGATGTGGCATTAGGAAATGTTCTTTCTACCTGCTGAGCCTTGAAAACTCCTTCAAGCACTTTGCACCCAGGAGCAAATACTCCAAGTCAAACCATGGGCAGGACACAACCATGCTGATGAGAAAAAAAACACTTATTTCATTCTCTGTTCAACAAATCCCAGTTAAGCTTCTGCAGTCTTTTAATTTCTTTCAAGAAAAAGAGACCAGGAGCAATTTTGCTCCATGATTCCCCCAGCTTTGAGCCCTCTGGCATGTACCAGCCCTGGTAAACTACCAAAGTTTGCCAGTAGGAATGAATCCTGAAACAGAACAGCTGCAGATGGCGTCTGCAGCCTGGACAACCTCACCAAACCAAATTTGGTGCTCCTCTGTTGAAGCCAGAAGCTCCTCACAGAAACAGAGCAAGCACCAAGTATGCACTGATAGGCAGGGACCTGCACTTGGGTCAGGAGCTTGCATAGAGCAAACATGGTTTTTCACTTCAGGTGACCCCAGCAGGGCTATACACTGAATTCAAGGTGGTCTTGGCACCCTGTCCAACTGAATCCCAGTTGGAATCTGACAAAGAGCAGCTCTTCAGGTTGAATTCAGTCAGGACAGTGGTGATAGGGATCCTGGCCTTCCAACACCAGGTAAAAGCATCTTTGAACAACTTCCACTGGGTAAAAATCTGGTTAATGCCTTACCTTCAAGACAGCATCGTATTTCACATTAACTGGCTGGGAATGGCAGTTTCACTATCAGCGTTTTTTTCTTGCAGAGTCACCCATCCAAATATTATCTTGGACCCAGCTTTACTCAGTTACTATTGTGCCCCCAACCTGCTCAGTGCTGTTGGGGCAGTGTGACAGCCCTGCAGCATATCAATAGCATTTCCACTCCCAAAGGGGATGCTAAAAACAGCATCAGCACTGCAAAGCTTCTTCCTCTAGGGTCACTGAGCAACTTCCTCCTTGATTTAGACTTGGAGTTTAACAAGGGTGTCAAGAAGAGGAAACACAGATGAGGAACAAGATGAGGAACAAGAGTGTCTCCGCTCCTCAGAGTGTGATAAAGGGCCCATTCATAAAAAGTTATACACCATTTAAAGGCTGGGTTTTCACACACTTCCCTGGGAAAATATGCAGCACACATGTATTTCTTCTCTCTACAAGAAGCCCGTGCTTTCACAATTCACACTAATCCCCCTCCTCACCCCCTGCTGAATTGCCGTCTGTCTGCCTCTTCTGACCTAATTTCATGGGCTCAGCCCCATGCAGGAACCATGGCCACTCGCAGTGTCTCCTTCCAGATGGAAACACTCCCAAGCCCACCTGCACTAGGGGGACAGGGAGGTGCTTGGCTTCTGAAGTACCTTTAAATTACTCAGCAGAAAAAAAAAAATAACGAGGAGCTAAGTTGCAGCTGCTGGAGCAACGTTACCTGACACATATGCAGCAAGAACAGCAGTATATACTGCCAACCCTAAAATAGGCACTAAACAGTAAAACCAGTTGCCAACTGCCCTGAAAGGTAGGCCCACTGAAACCTGGGAAGCAGCATGGCTTCACCTCAGCACCTCACCTGGTACCAGGGCTAGGATGTCCAGTGGGGCCAAGGAGAGCACCCAAACCTCCCAAAACCCTCTGACCCAATGCTGACTAGCCCAGTCCTGTGCTGCATTATGGGGTGCAGCCCCTTTAACACAGCTGGGATGATGCCAACCTGGTTGCTTCTTTCCTTTTAAGCAGAAGGGGCTGTTTGCAGTGCCACATTTTACATCTTTGGGACACCGAGCTTGGGGGATGAGGTCAGGATCAGAGGCAGTGGCAAAGCAGGTGGGACTCTTGAACCACTCAAGGTGACAGAAGACTTGTAGTTACGATAGCAGGAGGCAGAGAAACAGAGAGGATACAGAGGAGCTACACTTCCTAGAGATCTCTGGGAACAGAAGCAGAGTGGAGTCCTTGCACAACTGGACACGGCACGGCCTAGCAAGTTCCCTGCTAGGACTAAAGAGGCTCAAAATACAGAGTACTGTGTATTTGTAAACACAAATTCATGAGAAATAATGGCAGGAGCTTGGGTCAGGAGCTGTGCAGCTGCTTCATTCTGACTGCCTCACAGTTCTTCCCCGGACTTAGGAAAGAGCAATAACAAAACTCCAGAGACCACATTTTCAGTCCCAGCCAGGGCCCTGGCTCACATCCCTCCCTGCCTCATTTCTCAAGCTGGAAAAGGAAGGAATAAAGCCTTTGTGACCACAGGGCTTGGAGCATGGATCACTGGGAGTGAATACAGCACCACTGACATCTCTGGATGGACGCCCTAAGGGATGGCCAGTGCACTGGCTGCACCTAGGATCCTTTCAAGTAAAGGAAAGTTTGTTTCTGTTTGTTTTCTCCACCCACTCTCTAAAGCATCAAGAAGAACACACAAAATGCAATTAATGAAACAGCCACTCACCCAATAACGGAGCCTTCCTCCAGTAGCCATCACGCACCTCCACATAATCATACCAGCAAAGGCGACTTTTAAATAAGTCCATTGATGTGAAATTTAACATAATCTGAAAGGAGAGAGGGCACATTTCTTTTTGGGAAGGGAGTTACTTTAAAGAGAAAACCTTAGAGATTGTTTCATTTTCACTACTGTCCTGTCTAAGTGAGTATGCAGGCAAAGACAGTTGGGCCATTTGTAGGATTTGTACACCACCTTTTCTCAAAAAAAAGGCTTGTCAAGGTATTTTAATGAAAGCATGACAGTATATGAAAACAGAGAACCCTTTACTATCAACTCTGTAATTCAAATTCAATACTTCACAGTTACTAAAATGTTACTTTAAAAAAAGTCCCATTTGGATTTTTAAAATGAAACCCTTTGGTTTTGAGTAATGCAAAAATCATAAAGACATTGTCACAAACCACACACAAGTTTAGGGTCTATACCTGCATATAAATGATACTTGTAAGAAATACCTGTTTTTGCTAATTAGATTCCACATTCTGACCATCAGTCTCACAACCATCACTGTGATGCAACTGCATGCAGTGGCTTTATAAAAGAGAGCATTAAAATGTTATTATTTTGGTCTCTTTCCTCTCTAAGATGGATCACTGGCCTTGGTCTGGGAGGTCACCAATGGAAGTCACCATTGGTGTGTATTTGAGTTTTTTTTTGTCTGGCAAGATTTGACCCATATAATTAATTTACATCCATAATCTGAACACAGTCACAGAAATGTCTTCATATTAAAATGGATGTTCTCCCTTAAAGTCCTGGTTGGGTGTGCAGAGTGCAGTCTGTAATGATGGCAATCGATTTTTTCACATTTTTGCACTATTCTGACTTTGGACAGCAAAAGGAGATTCATCTGTTTCTATGCAGATGAATGCTAGAAGCCCAATATCTGTTCTCAACTAACACCTCAGTGCAACAATTTGCACCAATCACTGCATTGGATTAAACAGACAAATTGAAGCATTTAACCTGAAATAAATTCTTTATTTACTTTTTTACCATTAGTGGTTCAGCATTTCAATGCTGGGTCCTTCCTGACACAGCTCTGAAGGGGCTGAGAAGCAAAGGGAGGGGTTATAGTAAGACTGAGACCATGAAACTCTCCCAGCTGTCAGACCTGGATGGCTCTTGGCCCTCCTGCCCCAGCGATGCTCTCCCTGCAGCTGATGGCAGGAGCTCAGCATGGCATGGGACAGGGACAGGGCTTGCAGTGACAGGCGCCAGGCAGCTGCTGCAGAACAAACTCTGCACTTCTGTGTCAGAGTCTGAGTCCTAAGCATGTCCTGAGGGTGATCCTCAGCAAAGCCACTCTGCCAGGGAGCACCCAGGCTGGGCTGCTCATTCCTGCAGCCTGGGATGGCATCACAGGCCTGAAGGGCTGCTGGTGCTGGATTAAGGGAAGATTTCATTTCTACAGGAAGATCAATGAAACAAAAGGAGCTGGGAGCAAAGTGGACAGGGTGGGTGATTGATGTGAAGCGGGGCTTGGCGTTTGGAGGTGGGAAGTGGGAGTTCACTGACAGGGACATTATGGCTGCATGACAGGGGCAGGCCATGGATGTCACTCACAGCCCCCCAGCTCCCTTCAGGACCCCAGACTGCAGCACATTTTATCTAACTCATCTGACTGGCTCTGGAATGTGTGCTTGCCAAAGCTAACAGGTGGCAGGAAATGTCCATGCAGGGTTCAGTCTCAGACTGAGAGAGAGGATCAGAGATCAACACACAGCCCAGATATGTGAGGGGCTCTGCTCCAGCATTACCACTTCTCTCCTCTAAATCAAGCATTCCTGACTCCATCTCTCTCCTGAGTGGTGCTCAGCAGCCTTTCCAGGCTCCATTCCTGCACACCAGGCATGCAGAGATCCTGTGGCAGATTTTAACACTGTCATCACATGAGGGAAGTGCAGAGTACATCTTATGCTGCTGTGGCACCTACCTTCTCCCCTGGGGTCACTGAGATCCTCCAGACACAGTGGGAATAGGAAGGGTAGCCATTTGGAAAGCCAGGGGCTGAGAAATTACCTGTTGAGTCTTGTAAGGTCTCTCCACAAGCTGCAGGAGAGGGGAAAAAAAGCCTGTCAAAAAGGAGTGACTCTGAAAGACATCAGGGTCTACCAAACTGTCTGCCCATGGCTGCAGTGTGCAGGTTGGTGGCTGGTACTCCAACAGTACTCATTCATGGTTCAGGCCGAAGGGGTGATGTGAAATTTGTCAGAATTTCTGGGATAGATGATGATCAGTGCAAGGACACAGATGAAACAGCTACTAAAGAAGCACCCTTCTTCCTTCATCTTCCTTCCACATGCCAGCACTTTCAGGTTTCAGTTGAGGAATATCTCATTCACTAATCAAATGCAAAATTTTAACCCCATCACACCTCACAACCCCATACTGCTGCCAGCAAATCTGTTTTCCCTACATTACAAGCTGCTCAATGAGTTCTCCTTAGATACCATTGTAAATTGTCCTTTTCGGGCTTAAAACATCATAACAAAAGCAGGGCAAGTCCCATCACCCTCATGCTTCAGCTGCCCAGCACCTTCCCAGCCACTTCACTGCACAGGACAAAATGTGAGCACAGCAGCCCATTGCTCCTCAACTTCCTGTTCTGTGGCCTGCTGCAGTTGATGAAATGTAGATCCCAGAGCGACTTTTGGGAAGCAAAGAACATGCACATGCATATGATCCTTTAGGGAACTGCAGCTTCCAACATCTGGAAAAGCTGTGACTACTGTAGCTCTGCTCTCTGAGCCAGGATGACTGGGCTGGAAGAAGGAGTGACCATCCACATTTGCAGAGCAGCTGGCTGGGTGGGAGCACCACAAATATCAAAGCTCCCATTTCCTTGGCAGTGCCCACTAGACACATCCAAATGCCCACTGCAAGGAGCAGGGACCTTGTCTTGCCTGCTTCCCAGTTGTTTTTCCAGTTTCATAACCAATTTATATTATAAAGCTCCCCTGGACCTGCAACTCTGTTTCCTCAGAGACGGAAAGGCAGCCCCCAAAAATCCCTGATTGAGCAGCAGTGCTTTGAAAGATTAAGGCCTTCCCTTTCTCATGGAAATGCCAGGGGTTGTTCCTCTGCCTCATGCTATCACAGGGTAATTCTGCAGCCATGATTACATTTAGATGGGTGGGTTGGCAGTTGGAGGTGAAAAGAGACTGATTCCATTGAAAAAGCTTAATACGTTCAAGCAGGGGAGAAAGAGTCACCTAGGCCAGAACTTCTTAATTTCTCTAAGCAAGTTTGATCCACAGCTTGACAGATCAGACTAGGTGAACAAATGTGGGGACACAGAAAAGGGTTTTAATTTTTTTTTATAATAAAGAGGGAATTCCAATCCATAACTCACCAGGATAAATAAATTCTCTGTTTCTCTGCTCAAAAATCTATTTAAAAAAAACATGAAATTATAAAAGGAGCTGTAAATCATGGGAAACATGCACAACATGACCATAGTGACATGAGAATATTGCCCTCAGCTGAACCACAGTGAAGGTTTCCAACAGCCCAGACTTAATTCTCCCAGAGTGCAATTACATGGCTACTGGCAAGACCCTGTAATTATGGACCAGGTACTACTGTCTACTTGCAAAGACTACTTTGCTGAAATATGAAAGGACTAAGTATCTTAGTCTCTGACCCTTGCAGAGGAAACTCCCCAGACACGGTGACAGGCTGGCCTTCCTTCCAGCGTGGAGCAAAGGACTGCTTGCAGTGAGGGGGAAGCACGACATGAGCAATGCATCTCTGTGGGGACAGCACAGCCTCCTGCAGAGCGCCCTAAAAAGCAATAGGACTGTACTCCACTTAGCAGCAAAGAAGAGGAGAGCAATAAAGCAACTGTTGGGTACTTCTGGGATCCAAGAAACTGAGCAGATAGAAAGGAACAGAGGTAAAAAGCAAAGCAATAAGGTGAATGCTTCTTTTGTAACTCATTTGTAAATGAAGCAGTTGAGTGACAGGCACTTACAGCTCATCTGGTTACTGGTACATTGTATCTTTTTGAAAATGCCCAGAGAACTGGAGAAAATTATAAAATGCAGGACCATTCTCAACTTACAGTTCAACCTTCCTGCACAATTAGCACAGCTACACAAGCCTTTTTGCTTTAGCACAACACAAGACAGCAGGATGAGCTGTTTTAAAGTTTTTGTAGTGACTGCAGCAATCAAATCTTCAACTGTGCAGCCATAGCAAATCTAGCATTAACTACTATGTAGCAGACTGCATCTTGCCTTCCAGAAATTCCTTCAGCAAACTTCATTTGATTTCACCTGGCTTAGCCCTAACCTTAGCCCAGCAGGTATAAGCATTGAGGAATTAAGGGCAATTTAAAACAGCAGGGTTTTAGAAGGGACAAGCTAAGCAAGCCCTAACAGTAGCAGGCACATGAGCTCCAGCCTAATGAGCTGGAGAGCCCTGTTTGCTTCAACAGACACAGCAGTTGTTCTGGCTGATTCCAGTGCATGCTTGTAACTCATCCTCCACCATGCTAGCTCTTTTTTTGGGAGGTATTATTAGGTGTTCTCAGATGGAGACTCTTTCTACAAGGGAAGCCATCTGCCACTCAACTTCTGAATTATGCTGCTGCACTTCACCCTAAAATCCTCAGCTTGACTAATGAACAGTGTCTTCATCCTACAGTCTCATTCAGACCCTGCTTGAACACACAGATGAAGTCCTTTGGTTTTGAACTCCTTTGCTTTGTATTTTGCAGAGGAAGGAAACTTTTCAAGCTACAGATTCAAATGGCAGATGATGATGTTAATGTCATTAAATATACTGCACCTCTTCTTACTACGATGCAACCTGTGTGATGAAAAGTAAAAAACCCAAAGCAGAACAACAGATATTTGAAAAAGAAATGTTTAGTAGGCCAAAATCTCTAATTATTTTGCTGCCTAATATGTTCTGAACTGTAATAACCTCTGCTAAAGCTTTGTGGGGAAAAAAAAAGTAAGAAAAGTTCTACTTTGCAAATGGAAAACTTGAGACTCACAGAAGAGTACTCATTTTAAAGAAAGTTACTTTGTAGCTTTTAGTTAGTGCCTCAGGCCAAAGTGGCTTTTCAGCTTGCCTTGAGAAATCTAAATCTGTAATTGATTCTTCTAGCTATGGGAACGAAAAACCTGGGTGGATTAAGTCAGACTCAATCAAAACAACATAGTGCAAAACAAATTAACCCCTAAACTAATCCATGAGATAATTTTGCAAGAACAACATTTTATTCAACCCAAAGCAATTCAGAGATAATGATGAGTATAAAAAGAAAAATGTAATGATGAGGTAAAAAGAAAAAAAAATAAAGATTAATTAGAACTAATAGACCTGAAAGTTATACCACCCATTATAAGCTAAAAGCGGTAATCTTCAAACATAGAGACCCTGAAGCCCTCAGAATTCATTCTAGACCCTCACAGACTCACACTTTCTGACTTGCAGTTGGATACAGAAAAACAGTGGATTTGCATCCCAGGTATCCACCACTTTCCAGGGCCTGAGTCTACCAGACACCTTCCCACCATTTTGCTAATTCCTAATCCCCACTCTGCCTATAGTCTTGCACACTGGTTTAGATTTCTATGAACAGAGCCTACACTGGACCAATCTGAAGCCCCAAACCCAACAAAAATACTGGCAAAGTACTAACATGAGACACATTTTAAGCAAGTTCACTTCTCCCCCACAGCTCCAGCCTAAAGCACTTGATAGTCTGTGTTTCCTAAGTCTCTTTCCTCAAAGGGATCGTTAAGGTGCTCCTTTATGCCTTCCACATAAACCATGTGCCTATGATAAAGCAGGATGCATCTCCCCAGGCCATATTTACCTGGGCATTTGTAGAGCTTCCTGGCCTGAGCAATGTCCCCCTGGCTCAGGCGAACACGCTGGCCAATGGTTGGCCGGACCCCATTATCATCACGACGGGGAAGGATGGTGTCCAGGAAAACTCCTCTAAAGGGAAGAGCAGAGACACAGAGTGAAGAAGGGAAAGTGACACAATGAACAGAAAGCAGAGCTGGCAGGCCTCCCACACCCCATCACTCTGACCATATATCCCATGCTAACAAGCAATAGTGGTTCAGCTTCTAATAACTGCTAACTATCTCAAGACAGCCTTCTCACTAGAGCAGACAGCTTCCAAATGTATAAGCAAGTCTGCCAAGCCAGAAAATTCCTCTTGGATATCTCAAAATTAGAGAGGCTGCTGCCTCCGTTTGAGGTAGCACATTACTTGCCATAAATCAGAAAAAGCAATGAAATATTCCTCCAGATGGTTCATGGCACATCTGGCTCAGCAGGAACACAGATCTGGTGATTGAGCCAAAGAAGAAGAGGGAAGGGGAGTTTTCCCAGTAGCAGATGGGGTTGGGCTGGCAATGACTGCGGCTGCCACATACAAGAGGAAAAGATCATGTGCTCTACCTTTGTTCTGTATGAGTTTCCAAGCTAGTAATTCCACTTGTCTCTGCCTCTTTTTCTTGCTACTATTTCTTCCATGTGCTTCACACTCAGGAGCTCTTTACTGCACTTCTGATCTCAGTCCAGTGAAGGATTTAAGCTCAGGCCTCACTTCTATCAAAATACAGTCCATGCAGCCAAGCAAGAGCTTGCATGCAAAAAGAGACCCAAATGCAAAAAGGGAGCATTAGGACTGTAGGGAAGGAGGGAGGGAATCAGAAACCTGAACTCTGGGTTGACAAAATCCAAGCTCCTGCAGCCAGGCTGTCCAGTCCACAGGAACCTTTCACTGCACTCCTGAATGCCAAACAGGCTTGGGGATGCCAAGGCTAATACCAAGCCTAACCTCCAGCATCAGCTCAGTGAGGCAGACTGCTCTATCTGAAGGACAGGGTGTAACTGTCCAGAGAGTCCAATGTGAAATTAGGGCAGAAGCAATAATTTTAGTGCTGCCTGGTCCAGAGGTAGGGAGGGAAGGGGGTAAATTGTTTTGTAAATATTCAAACTGAAGAAAGAAATAGCGGGAAAGGAATTTAATCTGTTTTGAAAACTGGAATCAGCTGTTGCATGGGAGATGTTGGCATTTTTTCAGCAGTAGAAAAATTCCTGATCAGCACCAAAACCAATACTTACAAGATCTGAGGTGAGAGTCTCTGAAATTTCCATTCATAAATTCAGTTTGTTATTCTATATGCCAGCTGCATGCCTTGGGCTGAATTTATTTATGTACTGAAAATAAATCTTCCAATTCCAGAAACACCACAAGCATAGAAACAGGTCAGTTTGCTCAAAGTAAAATTTCAAGCCTCCTCAGGAGTTCATAGAAGAACTCAGCATTTGGCAGGAACATATTTCTGTGGCGTGTGAAATGCTTTCTGGAGATCTCCAGGCTCAACCAGGGAAGAATGAGAGTTTAATAGAAAAACCACTTGCACATGCAAACTTTTGATTCTTTTTCCCATTCCAGCCCTCACAGCCCTCAGCTTTCTGCACAGTGTATACCTCAGGCACTGCTCAAACAATGCCAATAACCCATAACTTCAAACTACCCTTGCTACCTGCCAAACACATTTTCTTCCAGAAGGCTGTACTCCATGCTGAGACAGTAAGATTTTTGGTTTTGCTTTTTCCTCCAATTGAATTTTTTTTTCTCCTTTCACATGCATTGCTGAACATGTCTCCCAGCTACAGAGCAGTAAGTACAGTTTCTCTCATTTTGCCATCAAAGGAACCAACAACAGGAGAGTCTGTCCAAACTACACATGTCCCAGAAGTCCCATGCTGTCCACCCAAACCTCATCTGCTTAAAAACACTTGGAATGTAAAGTTGAACATTTGGTCAGGGTCTCTAAAAGTGCAAAATACTTTCACTCAAAAGTTAATAAACAACAAACAGACATCATTAAACAGAGTAGCTCAGGAATTCTAATACCAGAACCATTCTTGAGTAAAATACCTAAACTCTCCTCCCAGAGGTAGGAGAAGAACCCATAAATCCTGGCTGCCCCATTCTTTTGCTGTCCAGCCATAGGCAGAACATGCATTAGCTGCCCAATGCAGTTTTCAGCCAAGCACAACCCCCCACCATTCCTACCAGCTAAGAAAAACAGAGTTTGAGAAGAGACTCACACAAGTCATCAGCACCCACACAACACCCTCAACGTGCAAAGTGCCAGCCCAATGCTATGAAATTATCAACTGATCTCAACAAATGCTAAACATTCATGTCCCAGTAGATAGGGTAACAAATACAGGTGCCTAAACAACACTCAAGGAATATTCAAGGCAGGTTAAGGACCCAGCTACAGGCAGCTACCTTTTGTCCCAATTCTGTACCTCCATGTGCAGAGGAGAGACAACACGACTCTTCATGCAGTAAAACCTGTGGAGGATCTGTGTGTGTCTTGTGCAGAATTAGGACGTGAATTGTAAATACAAGATGCTGTCCCAACATGGAGGCAGTGCTACCTACACCCTGATTTGAACATGAGCTTTCCAGAGGTTGTGTTTTGTAACTCCAGACTGTGCTGTCACATCTACTAGCAAGCCATTTACTGAATTAAGGTAACCAGCTACGTGCTTAGGGCTTTGTGGAGGTTTAAACTTTCTTCTTGCTAAGTTGCCATTTATGGGTCTTGACAGCAGTAAAAGAAATTGTTTCATTAAATGGCAACATTCAGTTTAGATTGCTGCCATGTCTGTAAGGAATGCACCAGGAAATAAAAGTCTGCATCCATACTCTGCAAAACAAGCAAATTTCTGATGTAGATGAGAACAGAAATGCCAACGGTAAAAACTTGTTCCTGCTGTCATTACAGTCTCTTGTGCCATACTCCTATTTCTATTAGCCACAGACAAAAATGAGAGGCATATTTCTCTATGAAATGGAAAAGAGTGACTCTATACCAAGCCTCAAAAAGTATCACTGGAAACAATTTCCATGGTTAGGACTCATCAAATCTCAGAAAAGCTGTACCTTTCTGTCCTAGGTAAAAAGTTTTGAATAAAAAGGGCCCAGCATTTACAGCAGCACTTGACCATGGCAAGCACCGTATGATTTACTATCATCAATACTGACTGAAATTAAAAACAAGGTTGTACTAAGTGCCAGGTAATAACTGCTACAAGAGAGTAAGTCACAGACAGGACTCTGTGTCCTTCCCCTGCTCACTCACACATCCCTCTCCACTGGTCAGGTGCTCACACCATTTCATGTCAGCTTTCTGGTGTCTGCTAATGGATTAACACACCCAGTGCAGCCCTTCCCTTGCAGGGTCAAGCAGCAACTCTCTCTCTTTCCTAGTCACTGATCTTAATGAAACTTTCTGGAACTTAATATCTTCATGGATGCTGTGCTTCTGTCAGTTTGGGTTAAAATTGGACAGCACCCCCAAACCTCAGTGGGGTGGAAAGGATAGGTGCATACACTCACCAGTCCCTCTGGCTGGGCAGTGCATTGCTCCCTTAGGGGAGCAGATGTCAAGACAGGTTTTGGCAAAGTAAAGCCAATTCCCAGCACTACTTATTTGTGGTGAAAGCATCACCAGCTTACAGAGGCACTTACTGCTCAGTTCAATTACTGCACAAAGACTGCAACTGGGGTAAGGGTGGGTCACAGAGACTAAGGGCTTAAAGAAAACAGACTTAAAAATCCTATCAAGCACCAATTTAAATCTAACAGGACTCTTGCCATTTTTATCCCCTTTTGGCCCAGCAGTGCTCTGAAGGACCCTAGCTTTCAAGAGACACAGACTCAAAGGCATCCACAATATAAATGGCAGTAATGACTTAATCCTGCTTTTGTGCAAGACAATTCTAACCATTTGGAGTTTAGCAAACGCTGGAAGGGTCCAGCAGATGCCTCAAAGGAAGAAAAATTGTTTGCTTTAGATATCTGATGCAAAGAAATCTCTGAAGTCTGCAAAACACCCTTGCCCAGACCCCATCTCCTCCTGCCACAACAAGCAGCATTTCAGCATGTTTGACAATTTTCCACTGGTTGGTATGAAGTTGTCAAAACAAAAGCACAAAACAACAGGCCTGACGCTTCAATACAGCTGGGGAGTAAGAAAATTTTAAAAGTCCCAAAGACATCTTTGATTTTTGCAACAAAAATTTTCCAAGAGTGTGAATACTTCCACTGTACCTTCCAACCCCTTTACTCGCAGTCTGTAGTGACAGAAAGTTTTTGGGAAAGAGCAATAGTAGGATTTATAGAAGTAAACTTCTAGTAGTGTAGCAAAATGAACCTGGTCATCCAGTAACTCTTATTCCAAATACAGGACATTAACTATGTTTATATCACCTCTCTATCCAGTACAGCAGGCTGATCAGAAAATGGGCTCCATCTGGAGATATGAAAAGGGAGTCAAGGACAAACAGCCTGTGCAGAAACTGGCACTTAGTTGGGGCAGGACTGATAACTCCTCCATGAAAAAACCCAGTCAAACAGAGCCACATAGCTTCAGAGGCCATGATCAAAAGCTCATGCATAAATGGTTAAAAAAACACCCAAGTAATTAAAGATCATGATCTAAACTCTCCCTTGGTATAACCACTAGAGATTGATGGCTATATTGTGACTCCAAAGTATAAGCTGGACAACCAAGAGATTCAAAGCTTGTTTTAGTATTGCACATGGCCAGATATGCACATGTGCTGCCTGGGAAGGCTGCAAAGAATGTTAGCAAGGCTTTGGAAGCTCTCTGAGATTACCAGTATTATTACAGAGTAAATATAGTGGAAAGGGGAAAACAGGAGTCCACCACACTACACCCATCTTGCTTTTTCAAATATTTTTCAAGCCTTGCAATGCAGAAATGGATCAGAGGTCTCCTTCTAGGCTCCATATAGCCCACAGAGTCAACCACAACTACCAAACATAATCCTAAGGACATGTAACCTTGAATTATCACCTGGAGAACGTGTTCCTAGCATAGTGCATGATGCTGTCAAAGTCATAGGTCTCTCCAAGTGAGTTCACTTCCCCAGCTTCCATCTTTAAAAAGTTGTACTCCTGACCTGTAATGACAAACAAAAAGAAAAAGAAACAAACCGCTCTTAGAGAGAGAGAAAAAAGAAGACTTCTACCTGTAGGAGCCTAGAATGAAATGGATATGCTCCTATGTTTCAACAATTTCAGCTGGACATCCAAAATGTCTATTCATACAGCTATTTATTCTAGACAAGGACAGCAATATTTCTTCTCCACCCCAATCCTCAGACCATCAGCACTTTCCACAAGTAGAGCAAGAAATGTTTCAACCCAGCCAAAAGCCAGGTGGAATAACCTGAAGTGTGATTTTACCTTGCTGTATGTTCTCTCTGATGATGGTGACATGCTGGTCCCTGTCAGGCCGTGTGTGCTCATGCCAGAAACCCACCACATGACCCAGCTCATGAGCCACAATCCCAAACTTGTCACAGTTCTTTCCAATGGATATAGCCTGAGGGCCCCCTCCTCGGCGACCCACATAGGAGCAACACCTGGAAAACAAAACCCACAAACCCATGCAGCACCTGAGCGACTTGAGGAACTCTAAAACATAGGAACAGAGGATGACATGGTTCAGGGCAGGCAGCAGTTGCAAACACTGTATGTACTTACATGTACTTGTACTTACAAGTACAAAGAAAATATAAAGAAAAACATCCATATCTATAAACATGCACACGTACTCTTAAGTGTTATCCCAGGAAGAAAGAATCCAGAAGGCTTAGCACTTTCTGAGCAAGTACTAAATTATTCTAGCAATCCCCACTGAAAGTGATCGGCTGCATGTCTGTGACAGATTCTCCAGTGTAGCCATTGGTCTGTTCTGGGCTAGACTTACAAAGCCACGTGTCACTGAAAGATCTGTTGCAATAGAGAGCTGCAGGGAATGTGTGCATCACTTACCCACATGTTCTGTATGTGAACACAATGAAGCTCTCTTCATCAGTTCTCTCCACAAAGGTCACACAAGTGTGCTTCTCCCAGTGCCTCATTGCTTGCTTAAAGATAGCTCTTTGGGTTCCTGGAAAAGAAATCAAGAGGAGCAAACAGTGAATGGCTTTCAGGAAAATCTCTAAAGGACTTCATCTGGACATGGGAACAGTCAACCTTTCAAACAGCCAATCTTATGCCTGTAGACACTTCTTGGACTCTGGGGCCCACTTTCACCTACAGCATTACCTTCCTGTATCATCTTTTCTCTCCCTGTGCCTGATGAATCTAGTGCTCTAATTAAACATGTAGCAAATTTTACAGATTAAGTACATCAATATTTGTGAATATAAAACATGTCATCTCTCTAGGCATAGGCCATTCTGGCAGATCTGCTAGGTGTTCTGACCTGAACACCAGCTACTAAGTGATGTGCCAAATTTGCTCTCATGACATGAAGTAATAACCATGAACATCTTGCAAGACCCAGGAATCTCATGAGTGCTACAGATGCTCCTCAAAACTAAGGCAAAGCTGTTCTCAGGAACCCAGAGTACTTTTGTTCCTGCTCTCCAAACAGCAGAGAGGATTCTCTTCTGGGAAAAACGGGGGCAAGCACAGCTCACAGGTGCTGGCCCCTAAAGGAAAGTGACTCAGTCACTCAAGTATTTCTTGAACACCAAGAGAACCATCTCACTGCACACCTTAGCTTCAGGCTTCCACAGTGCACAATTCCTTGTGCAATGACATTCCCACCCTACCTGAGGAGACAGATTCCCACAGACCTGAGTCATTTGTGGGAGAACTCTGCTCCAGAGATTTACCCACACAAAAGTTTGAGGCACAAAGCTCATGGCAGACAGCAAGCAGTGTTTTCACTACTGACCAGTGAAATTCCCTCCGATCACGTAGGGGATGACACCCCCTGGCCAGATCCTCTCGGCCCTGGACGTGGTTGCCCTGCGCACTCTGGCAGAGGGGTGTGTGTCCATCCCAGACTCATCTTTAGCTTCCTTCCTCCTTGGGCTCTTTGCAAGCGTTGTGTTCTGCCTGTCGTCTGCAAGACAAGAGTAGCAACACTGTTTAAATCCTCTTTAGTTCCACGTGCAGCCCCTCAGGTAATACCCTGGAGCTTCAGAAAAAGATAAAAAGAAAAAGCAAGGTGTTAAACCAAACCAGAAGTCATAGACAGATTTGCCAGTGATTTTTTGGGACTTTGAGACTGCTAATCTATGGAAAACTGACCCTTCTTGTTCTGGAGCCTCCATATGCACCATGCCAAAGCTGTTCTCCCATTAGGATGTAAAAGTACATCCTTCCCTGTCTCTAGCCACTCACTGTCTGCAACAGCAACTTCACAGATGGGGACACAGTACCTAAAGAAGGGGAAAGGAGGTGGGAATCAAACAAGCCTAGATGTCACTGTATATTCTCAACTTGCCCTACCTATCCACTCATCTGCAGAGAATGGTTTGTTCCATTAGGAATAGCTTCACAGCAACAACTACTCATTTGAGCTGGCCTTGGAAGGTGACAGACTCCCAACTCTGAAATCTGTACTCAAGGCTGAAAAGCATTACTTTGGTTTCACATACCAGGTCTTGGGTGGTTTGCAAATCTATAAAGATGGGACATCCTCTGCTGGAGGAGAGATGCTCAGGTTGGAAAAACAGAAGCACAAACCTCCATCCATGCTAAATCTCTTCATTTTAATGAAAAGGACGAAAAATACAAAAGGGAAAGCAGAACACATCTGATTTCTTGTTACAAAGGGTAGAGGAGCCCCGGCTGTATGGTGTTTCAGCACTGGCCTTAAAACCTGCAAGAGGATTCATACAAGCTTCTAGGCAGATCATGAACCTCGCCCTGCATCTGTGCTGCTGCAGCTCTGCTCAGATTCTGGTTACGCCTACATGAGTTCCACTTTTAATGTGGTTTGAGTCTGACACCTTTACTCAAAAAATCCTTTACTAAAAGCTTCCTGGTTGTTCATCCCCTAATCGAGGTGCCAAGGGCAGCTCAAACCCTCAAAGCAGCCACAGTCCAGCTGAGCTTTACAAAACTCTGTGTGCAGACACCACTTGTTAGATAAGCTCCCTGTGTTGCACAGCCAACTCATCAGCTGGACTGGGGCAAAGGAATAAAAGAGCCCAGGGGTTGTTACGCCTTCAGAGACTGCTGGCCAAAGGGTCACACCAAGGTGAACATCCTTGTCACCTTGAGGAGCAGCAGTGCTGCTGGTGGCTCACCAGTGGACTGCTGAGAAGCCCAAGAGGATGGCAATTTGTATGTAAATCAGCAAGCCCAGCCACAGCTTTGCTTTCCATGTCAGGGACATGGGCTGCTGGGTTATTAAAAAGCACAGGTCCTGCTAAGACCTTCCTCTAGTGACCAGGGGGGCTGCTGAGAGCCTCTTCCCCTATTCATCCCTCCAGCTGAAGCACCACTAAGCAAACCACTACTGTCAAGGCTGAGGGGATCAATACAATAGGAAGGAAATTCAGACAGTGTAGGGGAATGAAAAGAATGAACTTTAAACCCTCCCACCTGCTTCACCAGGTCAAGCCCTTCCTGCTGAAGACCTTGCTCTGAGCTGCAGGACAAAAACAGGAATTTGCCTTTTGTTCCTCTTACTCCTAAGCACTTTCCTGGCATTTCGGAAGCTGCCCCATCCCCAAGCCAGCTGCTGGATCCTGGAAGGCTGATGCTCTGAGCTTGGTGGTTCTCCCAACACAGGAAGGAACCACCCTCCTGCATACACCTGGTGCTGCTGATACCAGGCACCAGCACAGGCACTGCCATTAAAAGGGCAATAGCTAGAAGAGAGAGGGTCTCAAGATAGAATAATCATGTCTTCTATTCACAAACTGCTCCTGGGCCTGCCCAAAATCTCTTTGGATTTGCACATTGCCAGTTCCTGAGTGCAAACCAAGTGAGGAGGTATCTGCCCTGTGCCTGGTGCAGCAGCTCTGCACAGAGACTCTGGGTCCACACTTCTGTGCCACCAAAGCTTCTATTCTTTGCCAGCAGCACACACTCTTGGGCAAATTCTCCTTACCAGTCCTGCAACAGCTCTTGACTGCTCCTAACTCCTGCTATAGTTTTCTGCCTTTAACAACTGAAATTTGTTAAATTCTCTTCCCTGGAGAGTCCTGACATACTCTTCTAGCAGGGGCTGCTTGTGGGTGGGGGTGAGCAGTTGCCTTTATACCACTTTGGTTATTTTTTCCCTTTTCATTCACTTATTAAACGGTCTTTATATCAACCAATGAGTTTTCTCATTCTTGCTTTTCCTGCTTTCTCACCCCTCCTGCTGGAGGAGGGGAATAGTGACTGGGTGCTTGGCTTCTGGCTGGGGTCAACCCACCACATTATACAAGGCAAACCCACCCTTTCAGAGAGTTCATCCACAGCAAAAAATGCCTGGGCAGGGTTGATCTCCCAGGCACTGAGGCACACACGTGTACAAAACAGTACAAAAATATGTTTTTACACGGGATAAAAAAAGTAAATTAAAGATACCCAAAGATCTGGGTGGGGTACCACATTACCCTTTTTAACTGCTTTGTCACTGTGGTTGGTTGAAGTGGCATTTTCACTTGACACCTCTTCTCCCAGGCCTCCTGCAAAGGAAAAAAGAGCAGAGACTCATCTCTGGTGAGCTGGCTGGCAGAGGTCTGATGTGGAAAGGACAGCAGCTATCAGTAATGCCAGCTGGGGGTCTGCTGGCCACAGAAACTGTCTGCTTCTCCTGTTCAAGGAGCAGAAACCAAACCCTTGTTAAAGCTAGACACTTTTCCTGGATTTGTTCCTAGCCTACAGTGACACCTTGCAACTCATTACCATTCCATGCCTAAGTCTCTCCATATGCTGAATAGGCAGAAAGGCTCTTCTAGGGAAGGCTAATTTCATGGAGATTTAATGAGAACAGGAGCTGAATGAGCTGATCTCTGTAGAGGCATTGCAAGAGCAAGTTTCTGTAGTCTTGGTGGCAAGATAAAGCATGAAGAGCATGGTAAACCACCACATGCAGAAAAGAATACACTGTTGGTCATACAGCACTGCTGGATGCAGTGTGGACCCTTCCAAGAGGGATGTCTCACTTTCAAGACAGCTGGACATCTTCCAGTCACTGAAGCACTCTTGCTTTGCCAGCTGGAAAACTCTCCTTTGCTCTGGAGCTAGCTTCTAGCAAATCCTTCTCCAGCCTATCCAACAGGGCAAGGACAGGGGAAAAGGTGTATCTCTGGCACCTTGGAGAAGGACTGAGAGGATGGCAACAAATCTTCAACATTATACCACTGTAACTGATATGAGTATCAGGAAAATTATGATGAAAGATAGTTACAAAACAATTCAGAAGAAAATAAAATACTCAGACTCTCAGCTGGCTATAGGTTAGAGCTTCCTAGTCCAAGAGACACAGTAAATCAGGGGTTTGTCTCCCAAAGGAAGTCCCATAGTTTAACAGAGCTTGGCTGGACAAAAGCCACTAGATGTGCGAACAGGAACAAGCCTGATTCAACAAGATGGATTGCTCTGAACTCTATCACTCTTTTCCAGCTTCAATGTCCCATCCTAAGATTTCCCTTTGTTCTCTTTCATGCCCAGTCCTCCTCACTTCCTTAAGCCCAAGCTCAACAAAAGTTGCTCTTCTCATTTTTACATCCCCAGGACTTCTCCCCCTCCGCCCCCCGCAAAGTATGCTATTCTTCACACAATATCTCGTTCCATTTAAAGGAAACCCCAACTAGCCATTCATCACCAGAATTATTAAGGCATGCAGTCTATGCTGAGGCAAAGAATAATTTTGTATTTCTAAATAAATGCAGCTTGCTTCCAGTCACAAACAGATTGCTTCTTAATTGAACTTAGGAGGTGAATTATATGGTGAATTAGGGAAAAAGAACAACTCTGTATTTAGTGAATTGTTCTCCTAAGAGGGAACTGCATGGGATTGAATTGCAAATGATGGCACCAAAGCCTAGAGCTGGCCCCTGTGCTGTGTCCGAGCTGCTGACCTCTGCTGTGCCGCAGTGCCATTCCCGCACTCGGCTTCCCCAGCTCCCAGCACATTCTTTCCCAGAGAGCACTGCAGGCCTTGGTTTCTTATGCAAAGAGGAGGTTTGAATAAACTAGTGTGACTAATGAAATCTACAACATCTTTGCATATTTTTGTCTTATTGAAGCTCATGAAAAGGGAGAACACTACACAAAGGCCAGATATGGGGGTGCACATATACCAGATATTTTCAAACTCAAATTTCACTCATACAGACAGGGAGCATCCACAGCCTTGTGTCCCACATGACCATTTCAGAAGATCCTTTTCTGATTCACTTGAGTTTTCAGACATTTCCTGTCATCATGATGCCTAAAGATATGCCAAAAATTAAAGTGACTTGGCAGACATTTAGTCCTCTTCTGATTCTTTCCCAGAGAGGGCTAAGGTAAGATCTCAGAAGAACTGATATGCCATTAGCAATAAATAAGGAAGTCAAGAAATGCACCTTGTATCTAGAAGCAGCTGCACACAGGTTGCAGGTAATGTGTAGGTCCTGTTGTCCCCTAAACACATTCCTGAAGTTGTACCTCTCTGTCAGACTACTCTGTCACATCCAAAAGCAGAACATATTCCAGTGTTACTGCCCCAGAGCATGAAATGCCCATGTATGTACTGAAGCCCATTACCATTGGAAACACTGAAGAGGAAAAGGGAGATTTTCAGTTTGATATTGTGCTCTGTGGAAAGCCAATAAAAACAAGCTTCATATCCCACAAAGACGTGACATTGACTTTAATGGATACCCAACAGTTAACAAGCCCCTCAAGATCATTTTCAACACTTTCCACATACTGCTGCTGTGCTAGACCAGCACTTATCTTTCTTCAGCCTGACTGAGTTTTGTTTGCTTCTCCCACAACCACTCGAAGATAGAGAATTTGTTAGGTCATGTCTCCATGCAGAGAGCTGTACTAGATCTCCTAAATCTTCTTAACCTCCATGTTTTTGTAATTAAATTCTTCCTAATAATTTGTCTTACTTAACAGCTGCAACCCCAGCAGAACACTGCTGGATTCCCTAACTAGGTAACTTCATTTCTGTGCATGACCTGGCAGACACACAAAAGAGATTCTCTACCCAGGCTGGGGAATATTTCATCTTCTACCTACAGTGCATTTGTACAACAACTTGTTTTTCTATTTATCGCAGACCAGCACTGCCAAGGGAGCTTGGCTAACTGAAGGAAATGTCCAGTAGCTTGAAAGCACCACATATCTGAGATAAATCCACCATGTCTGTAAGCATGGCTGAAGAACAGGTGTATAAATTGTTTTCAGGATCTAGAAGCAGCCTGAGGTTGTAAGTAAGGATCCAGTGAAGCAGAAGGCAGCAGGCTGGGGCATTGTTGGGAAGAAAGCAGTTTCTCTCACTCTCCCTGGAGAGGAAAATGAAAATCCAATTTTGTTACATGAAGTCCAAGTTGTTCAGCTGAAACCAGAATAAAGGACAAGATATTAAGAGAGCGGGAGTGTACAAAGCATGCCACCAAAACTATACTGTTTGCCGTTCCCTTGCACCACTAGCACAGGCAAAAGATGTGCAATCTGAAGGACTCCATTCAGCAATCTTACTTCCAATAACAGAGGATGGGACTGGGAGTAGTACTAATAAATCAGACCTGAAAAAATGTCTTATACAAGATGCAACTTAGGATTGAAGGTGCATGTTCTGGTTTGTTTTTTTTGCTTAAGCCCAGGTAGTCTGAAACACCAAAGAGGGGACAATCAGATTTCTTGCTAACTAAAGCTTCTGTGCTTTTTCCACTTGTTTATGGACCATGAAGGGTTTCTTGTCTGAAAAAGGAGAGGAAAGCCAGGCAAAGCAGTGAAGCAGCCTGCTGGTGAACCAGAATGCATGTAGTTGGCCCAGAAGTACCTACCACCCTCCTACTGGGTCCATTTAAGATCTCAAAGCTGCTTGAGGGGCAGCTGACTTCCAAAACATTTTAGCACCATCCCTCTTAGAGCTTTCATCAGAAAATGCTACTCTGAGGCAAGGTGAGTTACCCAACTGAAAGCAAAGGAGAAACATCAGCCTAGCCTGAGTCAAGGTTCATTTTCAAATGATGCCTATCTCTAATGTTAGTCTAAAACCCAACTAGCAACAATAGGAATTGTAGTTGTCCAAAACATTGCAGTCTGAGAACACAGAATATTCTTACATGGGAAATTAGATGGGATGAAGCTTGCAACACCTCCCTTTTTTCCAAACTGTAAGAGTTCCCATTAAAATCAAACCACTTTTGGAACAGGTCCAAGACAGGATAATTTTTCCTCTCCAGACCAATGAAGAATCTCTTCATGTTCATAGTTTTCCTTTCCCTTTCCTGGTTGCTGTCCACACAGGGAAAGGGTTCCAAAGCTGAACTTTGAAGGTAGCTACCACCCCTATGCAGAGGACAAAGGAGTTCACAGTGACCACTGAGGACTTTGACAGATTTTCCAATTCTTGTGATTTAGCAGAGAGTAATTTGGCTGTGCAATAATTATTTGCTCTCAGGTGAATCGAACTGCAGCAAGACTTTTTCTAATTTATCTTACTGTGGAGAAAAGGCCATTTCAGAGCTGGGTCACAAGACATTGATAAAAAAAGTACTTCTGAAAAATTATTAACAATTTCACCTCCCCTACATATGCCTTAGAACACTCTGTTTTCATAGTCTCACTCAATATAGAGGCCATTCACATGCCATGGCTTAGAGACTGGATTTCAAACAGAGACTGCAATGAAGCACCAACAAAACCAAGTAGTGCAGTTAACATTAAATACTAGCCATTCTTCAGAGTTTCAGTTCTGGTGAGTTCTGTCATATTATGGCCATCAGAGAAGCTCCTGAAAAAACAGGATAAGTCAAACGGTGTTACATGCAGTTTTTAACTTCATTAACCAGTGGTCAAGAACTGTTCAGCATAGGAAAAAACTTTATTTCACTGTGTTTTCTAAGCACAGAAAAAGTAATGATTTTATTAAAACAATTTCTGCTGGGAAAATGCATTCAGAATGCAGAACAGATGTTTCCCAGAGCTGGTGGAGAGTCTATAGTAAAAGCCTTTCATAAACCCCCATACCCTGGAGATCTGAGCAAATGATTTGAGATATATCCTTCAGCATTTCCTGTCAGTGGAAGAGCTGAAGTTCCCTCAATTTACTTAAAGAAAAATAAATTAAAGAAAGGAAGAATTCTGAACCCCAAATTCCCTGCAGGAATCTGTTTTTCATATTCAGAGTAAGCTGACTAGCTGCAATAACTCAGGAGAGTCCCAAGGTCCAGAGGCTTGACAGGCAGATGTGTCATCCCCACATCAGCTGTGCACGGAAGGAGGACTCTGGCCTCACCGGGAAGTTCATGAGAGGAGGAAGGTGAGCACAGCTAAGCAAACCCAGGGCTGCCACAGACATGAGCTGCAAAGTACTTAATGGACCAAGATCTTCTGCTGGCCAGCTGTATTTGGAGTGGTGTGGCAGGCAGAGCAGAAGTGCAGGCAGCACCATTCCCAAACATCCTGCATTTTCCCTGGATACTCCTTGCTCCTCTGGAAGTGGCAACATCACTTTTATACTGTGATGCATCTTGTTTTTAAAGAAGGCTTTGCAAGAAAGGGGACAGTCTGACCCAACCTCTCCACCAACTTTTCAACTGAGACTTAATGCTTAAGGGAATCAACATTCTCTGGATAAAAGGAAGGACTGAGGAGACTGAAAGGGGTCTTTTCTTGTGGGCTGTAACAATCACTTCTGTTCCCTAGGGTAAAAAACAGATAAATGAGTGGTAGAAGAAAGAAAAAAGTTACCTACAACCTGTGTCATCTCACTGTTTCTTCCTATGAGAAAGAGCCCTGCAAGTACAGTGCTTTTACTAAGGCAAGTGAAAATGAAAAGCTAAAGTGAGTACATGAATATTTTGGCCATATGCATATCTGTTTAGCCAGGTCACCACACATGGTGTAAGACTTCTCCTCTCCCAGCATATAAATTGTGAAATGCATAGTACCAACTATCCCCATCCCCTTGCACTTGATTTCTTGTCAATATGATGGGTCAAGATCTATTTGCTGCAAGAGTCTGCCTCACTATTACATTCCTCTCAATTCACAAACAACCACCTTCCTTCCCCGTCTCTCTTTTGGAAGGAAAGAGAAACAAGTGAACTTGCAGGCAATAAGGAAACTCTAAGAGCTAGCTTGGGCTCACCCTTTGCTGTCCTAGTAGACAGTACCAACCTCACAGCCCCCCTTGGCTGACATTCCTTTTCCTTCTGACCTGCAGAGTGTAATTCCTTCAGCCTCAGTGCACCCCAGGCTGCTGCAGACAGGGCCATGCATTATTCCCTGTGCCTCCCTGCCCTGCTCCAGCTGTGGCTTCCAGGGAGAGCCTGGGGCTCTCAGCAACCCAGCCAGGCTGCTCCTCCCCTTCAGCCTTCCTAATCCTCTTGTTTTGCCCCTACCTTGTTTATACTGGATAAAAATTAACTCAAAATGAAAACATTTACATGGGAGGCTAAGTTATGTTTGAATGGAATTAAAACTCCTTCTACAGAGAATGTTTTGTGCCACTAGAGAGACCTTTTTTCCACTTCACTTTCTGCCTAGACATTCAGACACTCACAGTCCTGGAGCTTCTTAGAGAGTTTTTGGTACCTTCTTACACCCTGGGAGCCTGAACCATGTTTAACAGGTAGTTGAGCAGCCTAGAACACCTTATTGCTTGGTTACCTACCAACTCCACCACAGCTCATTTAAAGAGCATCTGAAGCCAACTGCCAAACCAGGGAAACTGAGGCAGGAGCCAGCACTGAGGCTGGACAAGTGGGACTTAAAACACTTTGGGAGCACAAGCCAAATGTAGCCACTGTTAGGTAACCTTAGACTACCTCCTTCCCCACGGTCTTCCTGACTCCTTGGTGAAACAGGTGTCCCAAATCATTGGCTGTCATTAGAGGAGCTGTGGGGGAGCTGAGGACTCGGGGCAGAGGCACTTTCCTCACTGAGCAAGTGCCCAGCAGGGGCTGGTGGAGCTGCCCTGTCCTTCCAGGGACAGCTGCAGCTGGCAAGGGGAGCCAGGTCCCAAACCCACCTACCGCAAACTGACTCCAGGATTCAGCAACAACTGAAGAAAAGGAGTGGCTAATCCCCTCCCTAACACTGCCTGATGCATCTCACACTCCCTTTTTCTCTCTAGGAAGTGGAACTGCAAGATAATCTGAATATTTCCTTTTGCTTCTGATCTTTGCCCTGGATAAACTTGTTACCCATTCCCTGGGGCTGTCCAAGTCACCATCTGGCCTCAGAAACACAACAGCAAACACAGTCCAGTGTTCCAGCCTAAAACTAATTTGCTTTCTTTCCCCACTTGACAGCTGAATAAATACTTTGTCCTCAGCATTTGAAAAGGGGAGCTGCAGCAAAGGGGTTTTGTCCACTGCAGCTACAAGCATCAGCCTTGTCTCCAAATTAAGCCTGAACAAGTGGCTCAAAGTGAACACATTTATTCCACAAATGTAACCCCTTTCTGTTCAGAATCAACCACGAGCAGTTTACAACTTGTAATTTATTTGGTTTTTGCTATTGTCCAACAAGCCATTTTGGCAACTGATTGTTCCCTGGACCTTCCAGACATTTTTCTGACCAGTGTAAGCGACTTTTATTTTATGAACACAGCAACATTCCTGCTTGAAAGTAGAGAGCCTGAGGATCAAGACAACCCAGCCAGTCTTTCAGTGACCATCCTGCAGTGACTGTTCTCACAGCTTATTAGACTCTACTCTTTCTTGGACTGTTTCTATCTCCAAACTCGTTTTCCTAAAACACTCTCAGAAATTACAAGGCAGCTTATGCAATTGAGGCAAATGCAATTTTTCATTTGAGCAATATTCAAGGAAATTAGGCATTTGCCCAGCTCTGAAGCACAAATGCATGATTTAGTCAATTCCATAGTTATTGGCCAAGCACTGTCGAATTTTACAATTAGGGTAATGGCTTTAACTTTCAATGTAATTTCCATATGGATAAAACTGATCTCCTCGAGTACATTCGCCCATGTGTTCCCTTCATCACAGTTAATTAATATAAAGCTATTTAATAACCTCCACTTAAACACAAAAGACCATTCAGACTCTTCTGGCATCAGTAAAAGGAACAGCCTCCAAATGTGATACACCAGCTGTAGACGAGAGCAAAAGAAAATTTAATTAAGACCGATCAAGAGCACGACAGTTGCAAACAGAAATCAGATGTTATAAATGCTCCTACGTGGTGATTACCCCAGCTCCTCAAAGGGTTAATAGTGCCAACCAGTACCAGCTTCCAGGTACTTTAGATTTGCCCAAGAGACCTTTGAGGACGGGGAAAGAAGCGGGGCTGGAAGCCAAAACCTGGCAAAGTTAAGCAGGGAGCAGCAGGGATTTGGGATCATCAGGAACACTGCAGCAGCTATGCCCAAAGCTGCAGCTAGACTCAAAGCTGATGGTGGCATCAGGCTGAATAGGAAGAAACTACAGAAACAGACTGCTTGGAAGCAGCTTCAACCATGACATCAATGGATAGCTTCTGCAGATGATTTTTAAATAATGTTAATTGCTCATTAACAAAATTTTTGCTATTTAATTTCTGAAGCGCAGCATTTGACAAGAGTGATACTGAGTTACTTGCCTTCCTGGATGATTTCTGAAAGAAGCATATGAATTGTGACTCACAAGATAAGCACAGCTAAAGTTTCCAGTAAGAATGAGTAAGTGGCAGAGTTTGAAATAGCTGGGATTTTTGTAACAATGGAGAAAGCTTTATTGCTTGGATGGATTCATGTGAGCAATATTGCAGAGTTCATAAAACCACTGAAAAAAAAAACTGTATAAGGCTGAACACTGACTGCCCAGCAGAAATCAAACCACTTATTTTGACAGGTGGAAGGCCACCATCCAGAAAACTTGATTTCAGGGAACAGTGCGTTTACAAAACAAACTTCGTGGTGCATGTGACCAGCTGCCACTGGGAACTTAGACAAGAGGAAAAAGAACATGTTAGTCCACAGGAAATGTGGAGCAAGTAACAGGGCTATGTCATTCAGGTTGTGCTCTGCCCTTTCAGGTGTACTCAGCATCTATTGCTTGGGACTGTCTTCACCTGCCCTGCAGAACCTTTATCACAAGCAAAGGGGAAAAAGGAGGTAGATTTTATTTCTCTGTTTGTCACAAGTCTGGAACACCACAGCCAAGTGGGTAAAGCAATACTGCAAGCCCACTAATCCCACCTGGTTTCAAAGCAATGTGCCATACTGGAAAGACCTTAGTTGAAAGAAAATCAGAGTCTGCATATCTGTTGGTGTGATAGATAGGTGGAGTAAAGACTCCAGCACCTCTTGTTGCTACTCAGGCAGATCACAAGCAGCACTCACTGCACAGGAAGGCACTGGAGAGCCCCTGGGAACTGGCAGATGTGGCCAACAATTTGACTTCCCCACTCCTGACAGCTGTGCTGTCCTGACTCAGGGTTTCTTCTCCAACCCTACAAGGGAGATCTGTTCCCTTTGCACATACACACTTCATGCTTCGGCATCTTGACTTCATCACCTTCTTTCCTCTCCTACCATCAAGCACCAGACTGGTAGATTCTAGTTCTGTGACTAGAAACAGTGCATCCCTAAGATGAGAAAAATCTCTCAGTAAATTCCAGAAAAGACTTCAAGTTGGCACTCAGAAACCCTTAAAGAAAAGCATTTGATGTGAAAATATCAAATCTAAAGATAGGCATTTTCTAATGGAAGAATCTTGACTACACGGGAAATTAGAAGGTTGACCAGCTAAGGGTATGTGATTTCTAGACAGTTATCTATATGCTAAAGAAAATCAGGCAAGTCTGAGAAGGCTGCAATAGGACTGTAAGACGCTGGGCTGGGAGAAAAAAAAGCACAGTATCTGCTTTTCTGCAAAGAGATCATGGGCTTATTGCACAGAAGTGTAGATTTGGGATGGGGTAATTCAGAAAAGCAGAGCTAACAAGAACACTCTCAGCCCTAGAGGATTTACTCAGTTCTTCCAAAGGGGAGCTCCTGCTTTGCCTTAGCAAACTACAGAACTGTGGGAAATTCATTTCATGGTTGTCTGCTCTGCTAAAATCCCTCCTTGAATCCACTTATAGAGGTAAATATTTGGGCTAGTAATAGGAAAATCATTTGGCACAGCTAACCAAACCTGAGCATCAGGCCAGGCTCTAGGCACCTACCTTTCCACTCTTGAGGCTCCTCTTCCTGTTAAGAATGTGCCTGGATTGCAAAGAGCCATCCCCAGAGTGCACATCACGTGCTGTGGAAAACTGAAAGGAGTTATGCAGACAGCTGGACAGAGCCCTCAGACAGGTCTGCTGGAACAAAGATGCTCCTCTACTCACACAGGAGGAAACAACCTTCACTAAAGATCTCCCAGGGAAAGAGCAGACCCCTGCAGAGAGTTCACAGATGTGGGTTATGTTACAGCATGTACATGGTTACTTGCACTGCTCCTGGCCAATTATGACCAATATAGCTCAGGTTAAGTTAGCACAACCCAGAGACTTGCTCTAAGCCTAAATGAATTAAAGGCTGGGCTCCAAACAGCCCTAAATGACTCTGTGGTTCTGTGCAATCCAGCAATGCTGAAGTCCACTCCTACCCTGAACCAACTGACATTACAGTAGAGCACCAAGTATGAGTTACAAGGGGAAAACCAGCTGAGTTTGGCAAGCGTGTGTCAAGTCAGCTGAATTTAACAGTCTTGCTTTCAAATCCATAAATCATATCTTCCCTGGAATCTCAGTTAGTCACGGTCTAAATCTCTGGATTTTGCAGTCTTCTAGAAGTATACTTTGCACTAAGTTAAATTTCACTAGAAATACATGAGGAGAACTCTGAAGTGATGCACAGCACTACTACTGGCCACAGCCCCTACAATGAGGAAGCTCTCACAAAGTGAAACTGCAGGAACCCTGCTTGTGACTGCCACCAGTACCTTAAATATTCCACTGGAGAAGCCTTGCTCTCCACCCTGAAGTTAAGCAGCACAACTCTCAGCAGGCGAGCTGCACTCCAGCAGCATGTCCAGCAAGTAAACCCAGCTCACATGAGAATCAATGCCTTTCCTCAAGAATGCAACCAGAGACAGTGACTATGAGCATCTCAAAACAAGAACAAGCAAAGCATCCTGCTGCAGATAGGCCCCTGTGCAGATGTGGTGAGGCAGAAAGGTAGCTGCCTGTATCTTCACAGCACACTCAAAAACACCAGAGCTGCTGCCAATGAACCAGGTGCCCGCTCTTAAGACAGAGTTTAATGCATAACTCCTGTCTGCCTTATTTGTCAGAGAATAACTTGCATGAATTTGCTGTCAGAGCCTCCAGTCACTGACAGCAGCCTCTGTCTCTCCTGATTTCAGTAGAGAGCCTGAGTTCAAATATATCCCTCTCCTAGCTGCACTTTTATCTGAAGCATTACTCTAGCTAGAAAAGGTGTTCTTTGAATTTCTTCTGCCAGTCATTTGTGGCAGTGTGAAAGGTTCATCAAGGCCTTCAAGCCATGAGCCTGAAGACTTCTCAGGATGAGAGGTAAAGAAAACTTGTTTTGACTGTTCTTGAAAAGCATTCTTGGCGACAGTGGGATATGGAGTCAGCTTCTTAGCAGCAAGCCCAGCATAGCATGGCATCAGTGAGGGCAGCCAGATTTCCTTGGCTTCTGATCTGCTGCTACCAAACCCTGAAGAGACAAACTTTCCCTTCTTACTCACAGAGGTGCCTTTCAGAACTGCAAACTGTCTCTGTGATACACAAATCAGGTAAGGGTGCAATGTATCAGAAAAGTCCTCATAATCCCTAAAATGCCCATAAAAGCTTAAATCAGACCAGTTAGTATTAAACAGGCACATGCCTCTAAGAGGCATGACAAGAAAAAAGGTCTTCTTCCTCTGTGGCTAGTGCTTCAGCAGATAATCATCTTGTACCAGTGGACTTGTGTGGGTCCAAAAGAGAGGTGACACTGCAATTTCCCAGCCTGCCTCTGGATTCTCTTTTTTCCCACTGCAGCAGATAAATCCTCAAAGCTTTCAGTCAAATTTCTTCTAAACTTAATTGTATTGCAAAAGCAAATATTTTCACTAAAGTTAAAAAAAAAAAAAAAGAGAGAGAAACTTTTAAAACTGCAAGCTTTTTGAAAAATTTTTCATCAAAGTGATTAGGAGTTGTGATGCATGTGCTTGCTGAGATAGCACTCACTGGCAGATCCCCAGGTAACAGATTCATTTCATTATGTTCTGAGCCATTACTGTCTCTCTACGGGTCCAAATCCTAAGGGGGTATCCATTTCAACACCACTGCATGAGAACACCTGATTTTCATAGTAAACATAACATCTAAACTCGATCCCACAGAAACAGAGATAGGGAGGCAGCTAAGACCTGCATTTTAACAATATGCCGCATTGTTTGTCCCTCCTCTAGCTGGAAAGCATTTTTAAGGAAGATGAGAAATTCCTTGTTTGGCAGATTTTATATGGATTACAGATAGTGATAGCAGGGTGAGCAGGTAACGTGGAGGACATCATTTGGTCTGCAAAATTTCTTATAATATAAAGCAACAAACAAAAATATCACAAGCAAGTGTCTGAGTTTAGGACTTAGGTTCAAAGGAGAACAGCCAATGAGGGGAAAAAAATCATGGTTTAGAAAATTAGAAAAATCTTATCTCAACTCAAAGAAAGGCCAAATGTTCAACTTTAAACAGGTCTTTTGCCAGATCACTGGTTAGAATAAAACTCTGTTTCAGGTAAAACAGAGCAGAGGTTGAGAGACCTGTGGAAAGGAGCCCAGAAATCATGTAATGATCACAATCTATAATAGGGTTGGATGACAGCATTTTGGAAAAAACCTTCAGGGAAATCATGGAAGGGTCATGACAAGAAATTAGCTAGTTAGTAGCTCTGAGCCCCCTTGGTAGAGCATATCTCCTGGCATTCACTCACAGTTAATCTGCACTGCATGCAAATACCCTCTACTAACTCACACAGCTCAGAGCTTTAACCAAGTCAGTGCAGGTCAACATGCAGACTTGTAACAAATACTTGGATTAAAGGGGCTCCACTCAGCCATAGACCACCACCATGCCTGCCTTTCCCTCAACAGGGCCTGAAGAAAACTCCACTTGAGTAAATGCACCAGAGAAGGATGTCTGTACACAAGATGCTATTGAAAACCTACTGCAGTTTTCAGATGCCTGACCTGATAAATACTCTTCCTGATAAATTTTTAGGAAGGAAGTTCCTTTGGAGCAGATGAGACTGCTCACATGAGTAAGGACTATCAGGTCATAGGCTGCACTCCAGAAGGCTTTAAACACATAACACAACTGATGCAATTCCCTGTGTAATGTCAGTTCCCAATGTGACCACTAATTAACACAAAAGAATCCGGGTACACTGGGCAGAGAAATCCAGACAAAGCCAAAGAGGAATATCATTGCTGGAGCACTGAAGTAAGGTACCAAGGAGACAGCCACCCCTAAAATCCACATGAGCAGTTTTTGAAGGAATTTCCAGAGAGCTCTGAGCCAGCATTCCTCAGAGGAAAGGAACCATGATCCTGCTCTGTGACTTTACCAAGGAGACAATGCTATTTGGTTCATTGCTTTCAGATACTAGGAATAAAACACTAACTCCAATATTTGCTGAGAAAATGCTTGGAAACACTGAACTTCAAGGCATTCTACTCTCAACCAGGATCACAAATCTTTAGTTTCTGAAATATGACCATGGTGTTTCTGCAAGCAGGAAATTAATGTAGAAAACAAGCCTGAAGCACACTCATGCTGTGAAATTAAGCTCAGGACAGAGATCCATGGCAGAATCCAAGCAGTTCTCTAATTCCTTGCCCCTCTTTCTCAAGGACCCAGAGAAATACCTAGCTATTTTCTAGACAATGGCTGGGAGAGGGTGAAGAAGGGGAAAACTTGAAACATCTGACAGTCTCTGTCTTTACCAGCCAAGGCAAAGCTTTCCCTCAAGCTGTGCAATGTCACTGGATCCACAGGACCACGTGTCCCATCACTCCTAAGCACATGGGAACCTCAATCTTCCTGCAGAGCCTGACAGCTGCAGATGATCCACACAAGCTATTAGGGTGCACACCTATCAACAGCCCAGCACTGTCAAATGGCACAATTTTCCCTTCTCCTCCCAGCTGAACAGGGTTTTCTGGGAACAAGGGAACAACACCAGTCAAGAAGAATGCCTGGCCTAATAACAGGTTCAGAACTGCAGCTCCCAGAGAGGAAGAGCCTGTGTGTCTGTATATAGGTATTAAGTACTTCCTCCACTATACAACTAATCCGATTAACAGCTTTAGGAAACTCTGAAATGTTATAATTCAAGAGGTTCCATTCATAAAGGGTCTTAGGCTGTTTCTGTACAGAGGTTGCATTCTTCCCACTGGAAATAAAGCAGGGAGTAGGATTTTCTCCCAGGGAAGAATGGAGCCCAATCCCCATCATGCTGAAGTAGGCCACCCTCTTACAATTCACATGGGTGTCAAACAAGCCTCACAAGAGAAAAATCAGCCCTTCCTACCCTGCAGAGAGCCCCTCACAGGGCAGGTGACCACAGAGATCCCTCTGTGTGTGCTCTGCAGAAAGCATCACAGTTACAGGGGCTGCCCGTTTGTCAGCTGCACTCCCAGGGGGACAAATGAAACCAGCTAGAGATGAGGACAAGGGAAAGTGAGTGAGGTGACATCTCCATTCACCCAAGGCAAAGCATTGTATGATGCACCAGTAGAAAGTGCAAGGAAGAGACCAGTTCACACCACATGAGCCATGGCTGTAAGAGAGCAGTGCCAGCATTACATGATACAGATGTGAGTTATAAAATCCACTTCATTTTCCAGATGGCACAAATCTGGGACCAGTGCCAAGCGAAAGAAATGTGCTAAACACAACAACACAAAAGTTACCAGAGAAAATGGATATATTCAAACATCATCTGATTTTGCCTTCCCAGTAGTGTCCTCATCTAACTTCAGGAATCAACAAAGGGATTTGAAAGAGATTAATGCTGCCTGTCCCACTTAGTTCTCATTTTCTAATAAATCTTCTGCTCCTAATAACCTACCACCTAAGAATGTGTGACAGCCAAAAGCACGATATGAATGGGCTAAGTGACAAGGCAATGCAGGACAATGGCATTACCAGGGAGCTACCCATAATCTGAAGAACTGAACAGCCATTCTCTATCCAGAATTTCAGTTACACTGACAATTAAAAATGCCTATGTTGGATGTGTTGTCTTTCACACTCATCGCCAGAACCAGACCTACATGATACTTAGATGCTCTGAAGCCAAAGCTAGGCAGTTACAAGGAAAGAGAACCAGTCACCAGTGTTTTCAAATGATATATAAGCTGAGTTGCACAGGGGTCAGGTGAATATACAATTTCAGTGATTTTTGCCTCTACCCACCCTCTCACCCTACTTGCTAACGTAGGAGGCAGAACAGCAAAGAAAAACAGAAGAATTTCGTTCTGACCTTGTCTCCAGTCCCTCTGGTACCTCTCAGAGCTCACACTCACAGCTATTTCTCTCTTGCAGCATAAAGTGAACTAGAGGGGAAAACACTGTGGGGAGCCCTCTGAACCAGCTGCAGAGTGTTTCAGAGACTGTTAGAGCTGGAGTCCAGTCAGAGCTCCTGAGTCAAGAAACACCTTTGGTCTGGCATGACACTGAGCATACATTAGAGTTGCAAGGGGAACAAAATAAGCATAGGTTTTACAGAAAATCAACACAATTGTTGACGTATTTTGATTAGAATATCACTTCTAGGGCCCTCTGTATGGACAACTGCAGTGGGTTTTACTAGGCAGACAGCTGAAAAAATGTGTTATTCCATTAAGATCATACAGTGAAAGAAAAATGAGCACAATAAGAGTCAGAACTCCTGACAAACTAAGTGGCCCAACTGCAAACACATTTCCTTCCAAATTAGCAAAAAGGTATTTCCTCATAGAAAGAGACCAGTGCTATAAATCAGAAAGCCTCCCTCAGACTAAATAGGTTTTGGCTACATCAAATTGTGACTTGTTTTTTATTTAACAAAATTCAGAGTTGGATCCCACCCTTGGTGCCATAACTAACCCTGGCTGTGGGAACAGCATCACGAGTGAAATGGAAATCCCCCTTCCCTAAGGACAAAACCAGGTGAAAGAAGGCATCACCACCCCAGGGCTGCCCTTACCTGAAGTGTGTCTTGCGTTGCCATCTGAGTGCTGTGTTAAGTCAACAGTTCTGTCTATTTGAAACAACTTCAGATCATCTTCATCTAAAGCGATATCTCCCCAAAAGGCAGCTGGAGAGAAACAAAGTGCAATTAGTTTGGTTTTTATTTTGGAAGGAAGGTACAGTTCCCATCTGGCTTGTATCACACCTAAAAGGCAATGACTTCATGAACCAGAAAAAGGCCAAAGTCTGCCACAGTTCTAAAAGTAGAAACAGTGGACATCAGTGGAGGCCAAGTGACAGCACATGAAGTCACAGCACAGATCCACCAAAATGAGATGATTAGCTGGGATTCCTTGTGCCACTCATTCAAATAGGTGTGACTCAGCCAGGTGGTGCTCACTCCTCATTAAAGCCTGCATGAGGCAACCACCAGCATTGTCCTATTTCCTCTGAAGGAACCAGGTAAGTCACAGCTCAGACCCTTACTGAGATGTTGCACTGCACCATCCCCAGGTGAACAATGTCTGTGTAAGACTGGAGGACAGCACTGAAGCACTTGAGCTCAGCAGTGTATATCTAAAGGCTGCAGGCTTCAGACATACTACATTGGTCCCAATCCAGCCTGAGAGCCAGCCCACCATTTCCACTTCACTAAAGAAACACCAGCTCTTTGCCCTCTTGTGGATCAGTTCTCTAGATTTAAATTTGCAGAGTTTTCAATTTTGTAAAAACCTTCGAATTTCAGTCAGAAGACCGCAAAAGTCAGCAAAAACAGATCACTTGACATTCACAGCTCAGAGAAACAGACTAGAAACCATTTGAGTGGAAAAAATTATACCCCTGGAGTATCCTGGCTGAGTTGATGCTGCACAGTGTAAAGGTACCATTTTGAGAATTTGAACTAAATAAACACAGGTAATGAGGCAGTTGACCAAGCCTAGCAGATCTTTCAGAGATAAACAGATTAAAAACAGAGCTCTTAAAACTCATACAAGAAGCCTGTATAGGTTGATGAAAAATAAGAAAAAACAGAGCAAATTAATTAATGATATAGTTGAAGAGAACTTGGTCAGACAGACAAGGAACAATGCTAAGGCACTGTCTGCAACAATGACCAGATTTGATAAAATTTCTTTTTACTTCTCTTGTTAAGTCTACATTACTTGAGGGGAAAAAACATCCCATTGCTACACTAGGAACATAACTGATCAAAACACGTTAGGCCTGATAAACCAAAGTGCTTTACCAATCATCTAACTTTTACTGCCAAGACCAAATGGAATATGGACCTTTGCCTGAATATCAGAAACTTGCAGTCAGATCTGTGGCAATTGAATTAAGAAAGGTTAACTCAGAGTTTCCTCTGACACAACATGGTACTGGTTCTGATGCAGCACTCGATTCCTCTATTCTGCATCTCAGCACCTCAGTCAGCATTTGCCAGTGTCACTGGTCTGGGGTGTGGGCATGGAAAGAAATCTTTGCTTGCTACTGCCTGCTACAAGCAGCAGAGCCCTGGCATGAGCACAGGGTGACTCTACTGCTTCTCCCTCCCCCTGGGACAAAGCTGTCTCCCCTGTTTACCTGGCCATGGCAGCCTCAAGAGGCTGGCTCCAGCTTTTTGGCTGGGTCTCTTTAAAATTGCTACCAAAATCCAGTTCCAGAAGAGGACATAGTTAATGCAGACAAATCTATACACAGACTAACATAATTAATAACTAGAGTAGACCCTCCATTTGCTACACAAACACAAAACTCTGGCTCTCCCCAACTTCTAGGAATCCAAGCTGTCGCTGAGAACAGAGAACACAAAACACTGGCAGATCCCCACCAGGTAACAAGTCCACCAGTACAGTCAAACATCCCAAGATGATTGGGATGAAAGTGGAAGAGAGCAGTGATGTAGGTGCCCATGACTGCAGTTTGAGAAGACACTTTATCCATCCACAGAAATTACCTGCCCAGAACAACGTGGCAGTCAAGAGGCAGAGATGCAAATGGCATCCCATGCCATCTAAATACCTTCCCCAGCCACACTGGGTAAGTCATTACTGTGCTGGCCACCTGCCACCAGCATTCCCTACCGTCTTGTCAAACCACCTGTCCCAACTAATTGCCACCACCCTAGACTCTCAGTGGCTCTTTTCCACCAGTACCACACAGTCTGTTTCTCAGCTAAGGTAGCTCATGCCAGAACAGCTTTCAGGCCAAGCCTGCAGCGTGGATTTATACACCAATGGAATTGTTACGTTTTCCTTCCCAATGGAAGGCAGCAGTTTTCTCCCAGTTCTAGCAAAGGGATCTCTTTCTGTTACAAAGTCATACATCATCCTGAAAGATAGCCTACTACAAAAGCAGAATTTCCCTAGCATTTATTTCCACCTCTCTGCAGTCCCGGTGTGCTCCAAAGGAACCATGATTTATCACAGTCCCCAGCCAGCTGAACAATTTTCCTTGTTGAAGTCCCAGCTGAGAATGCTACACTGCAACTTCTCCTGTGCTGTCAAAGGCCCCTTCCTAAAGACACCTAAGCCTGAAAGCCTGCCTCCACCCAGAAGGAGCCATCCCACAGGAAAGCCCAAGTACTTTATTTTAAAGGGTCACAAGTTCAGAGACTGCTGGCAAATGAAGCATCTCAAGCCATCCCTTCTGGTTTCTTTTACTAAGTTCTCCTTTTTAATTTAATGTGGGAGGATTTCCGAAAAAAAAAAAAAAAANAAAGAAAGAAACGAACAAAAATTATAAATCTCCAATCAGCAGGCTACCAAGCTTGGAAACCAGAGTTTCTCTTGGCAGAGCTCTGTAGTGTACACCCAGGTGCAAACTCTTAACACAGTGCAATAGCATGCCAGCTTTTCTTTGAGAAAATGCATTAATCACTCTGGATAGTAAGAACAGAGCAGCTCTTATTAAGCTTGATGGACCCAATATTTGCTTCTTTGCTGGACTGGTAACCTGCACCAAGCACCTGAATGCTGAACCTCACCCACCCCTCCAGCATATGCAACCACACAACAATTGTCTGCTGGGCAAAGGGGAAGGATGACTGTGTTCAACAAACAAACTCAGCACCAACATGAAAAAAGCAGCCTGGCAAGCTGTCTGTATTCTCAGCACGTTTCTCCCACAGGAAAAACACTGACATCTGAATTGTGTGCTGAGCACAGAGGTGCTGTGACGCCAGGAAAGTGTGGCAGGTGGCACTTCCTTCTGGGCAGAGGACAGGCACAACAGTTTTTCCAGGTGCTTCCTCCACAACCAGAGCCCAAAACCATCACTGTCTTCACAGTCTTCACTTTCCACAGTAACATTTTGGGGACTCCGCAGCAATGTGACAGCAAAACGTCTTCTTTCTAAAAATTTCACCATTCTTCCCTACAAATCATCTCCAACTCACTTTTTCCCCCCTAACACCGCCCTTCTCCTGTTCCCCACTTGCATTTTCTCCTTTCCTGGGATCTGAGTAGCACAGTCTTATTTCAGGTGAGAAAAATAATTTCACTGTCTCTCATGAGAATTCAATTCAGAAGTAGTCACAATTGCTTAAAACTTTCATTTTCCATGAAAAGTGTGTTTCATCCAGGTTTTTAAAGAAGAATCTTGCACTTTCTGGGTTTTTTTCTCTCCTTCAAAGAGATGTAAGGAAAAGAATAAATCACCAAAAAAAGTTTACGGTATTCAGACAGAAAACTAAATAATATCGTTCCTAAAAATACATCTCAACTCAAAATGTACTGCTGTAGTTTGTTAAAACCAGGCTTATCTGCAACACTTCAAGACAAATTCCTGGGGATGGGTATCCTTCACCCTCACCACAGTCAGCTACAAGCTTCTACAAGAACATGAGCCACTTGAGCTGCCAGAAGAAAAACACCATTCCATACTTGAAAAACATCACCCAGTCTGTGTCTGAACTGATCTTGAGCCACCAAGCTGGAGCAAACCTCCATCCATTTGCCTGCCACAAACTCTTGCCAGGAAGCCCCTATTCCAGCACCAGTATAGCCATAGGCTACCCTGGTGACAGGGATCAGCAAAGCAGTCACCCTGTGCATGCTGTGGAAGATCACTGCAATTCTCCCTCTAGCACTGAGCAGAGCCAGCTGTGACAGAGATGGGAACATGGATACCCTGGAAAGCACTTTCCATCCCACTCCACCTCAAATATAGACTCACCATCTGAAGCTTTTATTTAAAAATGGCAGGTTTTAAGTGCTGAATGGGATCTGAACCTAGACTGAAGACTGTCTTCCAGTTTGAGTCAAAGGGGGCCTCTTTCTGTGGGGTCATACTAAGCTGAGTATGTCACCAGCTCAAGGATCTTCTCTGCATTTGCAGCCAGCTGGCACAGCTCCCACTGGCAGATTTCCTTTCAGTCCTTCTAGCAGAGTTCTAACACAGTCTTGCTGCTCTTTTTGAGCAGGTGTCCCACAGGGCATTACAGCAATGGGCAGGCTAAACAAAGAGCAATGTGAACCCAAGTAGGTGCCTCAGATTTGTTTCATCAATACTCACAACTCAGACTGTTTTCACTAGTATTCCAACCCCTGTGTGTAGTTAACAGCTGGGCTCCCAAGCACAGGTACCTCATGATTTGTGCCAGTACAAAATGTTGGATCCTAGACACCTGGGATTTTTGAGCTTTCTGGCACTGATTCCCTGGAAAATACTGCTTTTGACCTGAGGCCTTGGAGAAGGCTTCCAAATTTGAGTGATGGAGTTAAAGTCACAAGTGTGTAGTCAAAATAGGAGTGTGTGATTTCACATGGCAAAGAGTTTTAAAATTGGGATTTTTAGAATATAGTAATGGGTATGGGACAAGATGGAGGATTTGGGGTGTTGTTTCTTTCAGTCTTCTTCCTTCTTCATGATTTCAGGCAGTACTTTTTGGTTGGACAGTTAGTGCTGCACTGTAGGTCACAGGAGTTTGGTTATTGGGTCAAAAGTATAAATAATATAGGTGTTAATTCTCTATTGGACTGTTTAGCTTTGAAAGACCTTGTAACTAGCTAGATTCAACTCCATTTTGCTCACTTTTAGCTGGTAGCTAGAAGTGTTGCAGAACTTTACTTTAGATAAGATTTAATAAAAAACTGAGCCTGAACACGAGAAAATTCCTCTCCTTCGTATTTTTCATCCTGACTCTGAGTGAAGACAGAAGAAAATGAAGACAAGCCACTAATTAAATGGTGCAGATACCACCATTGCACAAAATATACAAGGAAGAAGTGCTTTGCACAGTTAACCTTGACATCTCCAATTCTGTGAGCATCCCAGGCAGGAGACAGATGCAGCCTGCCTGACACAGACCCAGCTGTGTCACCCAAGGGATGAGCCACACCTTATTTATGCCTCACAGTGTAAATGCAGGATGTGCTCTGAACCCACCCCTGACATCAATCACATGTGCATTTCTATAATCCCTATCCCCACCCACATCTTTGCTGTCCATCATGTACATTATGGAAACGTCCTAGGGCACCAATTAGTTCCTTTTGTTCTAGACCTGACTGTACCACATCCAAACAGCACAAGAGAAAAACAATGTCCCTCTCACCTGAGCAACAGGAGCACCTGGCAAGGGCTGCTGGGCATGTGCAGACACGGTAAATAACACATCCCACACCCTGGCAAACAGCAATGTAACTCCTCATGCACTGGCAAAAACATGTCAAGTTATTTTTGAGCATTTGCACAATGTTTCCCAACCTGACAGGTCTGAGTGGTGGGAGATTTAATTTTCAGGGCTGGCCACGCTCTCATTAGAGCTAACACTTTGCAGTCTAACAATGAGAAAATAAATCAACAGATCAAAGCACAGCCCCAGCACCTCCATATTTCTTTCCTTGCAGGAAGACAGGTCTGCTGCTGAACCTCCTGCTGGCACAGGAACCTGCAGAACAATATTCTGAAGTATGCTAAGATTTATACCTTAGAGAAAAAACTCCATACATTCCTCAGGGCAAAGTAACAGCTGTGTCAGAGGGAAAAGCAAAGCCTCAAAATAAGGCCAAAACCAGTGAAAGAAGAGAGAGAAAAGATATCAGACCAGCAACTTGGAAATAGGGCCAGATCATGAGCATCAAACACTCAAGACAAAGGAAGATGGGAAACAAGCAACTAGTAAACAAAAAGCACCAACATTCGGCCATTGTGTGGTCATCCTGATCAGTTTGTTTCTCCCCAGCAGGAATGATGAAAACTTTCCCACTGGCCAGCTTTGGGGATAAGCTCCCATGGAGGCTCTGGTGGTAACCAGCTCCACTCAGGAGAGTGTTTGGAGTCAGAGCTGGTGTCTGGGGTTTCCTGGCAATAGGAACTTGGTGATTCTATCCTCAGTGGTAAGTTCCCCAGTCCAGGAGCACATTTTGATTCAGAAATTGCTCTCAGTTTGTGTAGGAATACATATGAACATAGTTTGCTTCTAAACAGCAACAAATATTTCAAAAGCATTAAAATCTTCTGAGAATCAGAGTCCAAATCCCTATTCAGATTTCTGCAGAAACCTAAACTGCCTAAACTATCATGTGTAGTGCTCCCAAAGCACCATCTCTTGGGAAGTGATCTGCAGGAGTCCCAATTAGGCCAGAAATCCTAATTCATATTCAATGGATTTCCTATCCTAGAAGGTGACAATGCAGGAACAAAGAAATGCTTTGGGCTCGAGTTTGTTCAAAACTGCAAACATCCATGTGAGCCTACACAATGCCCAGCTTTTCTGTCCCTGGACTGAATACCATGTTATTTTAGCCATGAACCAAGCAATAGAGCTTGCCAGAATCAGGTTAGAAGAAAGCTATTTTCATAATAAATTCACAGCTCTCCTGCTGCTGGTTACTTCCTTACTCAAGGTCTTCATCTTTTCCACTTCAGCACGGTAGCCACGCCAATCCAATAATCTAAGAACCCATTTCTGGTAAAATGAGCAGCGCAGGAGGGCATATGTGAACACACAGAGCTGGAAATCCATGCCACAGGCAGCTGGAAATCCATGCCAGAAGCAGCAGAGCAGCTCCCTCTATGGGCCCTGAAATGGTTAAACACCTGCACCTCGATCAGAGGCTGCTGCCCGGGGATGGGACACTGCTGCTCGATATTTCAGACACCTTACAGGTTTAAGGAAGCTGCTGTCCTGTAATGTGGGGGGCAAAACCCAAGCAACTGGCTTAACCCTTCGTGTTTCCACAAAAAAAAAAAACCCTTAAACTAACGACCAAAGACAAAACAAAAAGAGACCAGCAGACTTTATCTCCTTTCTTTGCTCTGTGGAACCTTTATAACACCCTGTTTACTGCTCTAGGTGATGATGCCAGTTCCATGGCAATGCTGACATGAGATAGGGATCTGGCTGTGCATCTCTGAATTTTTTTCTCTGAAAGCTGTATAAAATCTGCAGAGTGCCTCTTGGCCACATTTTTTGTGTAGGCAGGAAACAGATTTTAGGGAGAAGCTATCATGGACTCACAAACACATGCAGTTTGAGCTCTGCCCCCCAACACAGAGAGACAAACACACTCAAAGCCACCCCAAAGGTAAGTTCTTGGAGACCTCACTCCCTTTCAAGTGAAACCAAGCTCAGCAACTCACTTGGCTTTCCTGACCAGGCAACTCTGGCCCCCTCCTGCTACCTGATGGACACAGGTATCCTTCCTGGATTCGGTCCATTCCACCTTGGCCACGATTCTCCAACAGCTCTTGTCACACCCTGATTAAAGTTATTTTGGTTAAATGAAGGCAGCAGACAGACAAGAGCCCCAAGAAGCAGCTGTCTCCATCCCCTGCCAATGCCTGCACCCCACAGTGAGGGCACACAGCTCTCAACCTTACTAGAAGTGGGAACCAGGAAACAAAACCATAACCAGATAAAAGGATTTTGTGGTCTGATCCTAAATGATAGGACCCATAAATAGCACAGTGGGACTATTTGACAGAGGAAGCCCTTTCTCCAAGTGCCTATGGAATGACCCCTGTTAGCTCAACCTGCAAGGCAGCAATGCTGTCTTGGAAATCCAGCATTGCTTCAGCTGCCCTTTAAGAGCAGGAGATGGCAAGGTTCTGGGTAATGAAATCCAAGAATGCTTTTGTCAATTAATTATGGAGAAAGCTGATCTACACAAACCCCATCTCACCCCTTCGTCATTTTTGCTGCTCAATATAACTTTAATTAATCTTCCCTTTGGCAATTTGAAGGAAGGGTGAGCACGCTGCAAACACCCACTGAGTATTAAATTGATTTTCTGTTTTATAGTCCTCTTTCCTTCCCTATTGGCCAAGCTGTGATTTGTGCCCCTTCCCTTGGAGGCATTTTTTCCATGCTAATATAATCCAAAGCCCCAAGCAACAATAGCATCCAGAAAAGTAACACTTTGCACAGTCCATTGCTTTAGCACAGCCTCTGCCAGCAGAGAAGATTCTCTCTCGCCCCCTTTTCCCCCACACCACAAAAATTCAAAGCAACCACCTCATTTCCATATCTTCATCATTTTTGCCTAAAAAACCGACAATGTTTTTGTCCTGAGTAACCAACACATCAGGTCCCTGTAGTTTCCTGCCTGCCATTTGTAGCAGTGCATCTCAATTACCAAAGCACTAATGGAAAGCCTATTCTGCTGGTAAATACAACCTCCTGCTTTGGTACTCCAGGTGTCTGGACCTAAAACCAGAAAGTAAGAAAAAAGCTCAGCTGAGGACCCTAATAGCTTGACCTACTCTCAGCAAGAGACAGCATCTGACCTTGGGCTTGTGGGGCTGAAAGCAGGATCTTCAGCAGCAAGCATACCCCAGTACAAGGAAAACCAAGTGCAGCCCAGCTGTGCAGCAATGGAACAAACTCTTTTCATGGGACCCCTGGCCCTGACTGTCACCAGTCGACCATTTAAGGATGAGAGCAGTGAGGGATCACTTTCTTACCCAGCATCATCTCAAGGACAGCCATGGAGACTTGCTGCTAGCAGTTTCTTTCTCAGGAATTCAGGCTCTTCTTCATCACTACTGGTTTTGGTACCATGAGTTAGGAGACCTTGACCTAAAACATTGCATGTCCCTTAGCAGCTGTCCCACAAGACTTTCTGACCCTTATGGCCACCAGTTCCAGTCTTCTGGGAGGAAACATCCAGGTCAGACCTTTTCCTCAGATAATTCCCATACCATGGGACTTGCCCTGGATTTATTCTTCAAAATTAAGATGAGAAACAGTCTTAGAAATGACAGAAGAAAATTTAAGACTAAAACTCTTCTAATTTCATTTTGAATGGTTCAGTGGCTAAGCACTGTCCCCCTAGTGAGCACATTTCATTTCAAATTGCATTGGGGAGGGATGTTTTCCCTTCAGGTGGCCAGATACATATAGGTGAACTTCACTGTTCTCACCCCAAGCACTGCAACCGGGGAATGGGTAACCCCAAATAGGCAGGAAATTCCCTACCACCTGCCCACCCACAGAAGAAATTGGCTGATGGCAAAAACGAACAGAAGTGGAGCCATGAACTGAGCTGCATCCTCAGAAAAGAAAGGCGGCAAAGCAAACTTTGATTGGAGCAAACTTTAAGGCAGGCTGACAATTTAAAACCACATGGTCCTGGATGAAAGGAGGCAGTTCATGATAGATCACATCTATTCAAGGGCCAGACAGGGAAAGCAAACATAGGCTCATTTTACTCATTGTTCTTTATCCACCAACACCAGGAGAGGAGTGTTGCAGCACCATTGGAAGAGAAAAAAGAAACAGACAGCAGGCAGGAAAGAAATGGGAGCTATTTATGGAGGATAGCTAATTTGAGCTGTTTACAGACTTTCCTTCTGAAAGCTCAGGGATGGGAGGGTGGGCAGGGAGGTGGTTTCAGCCATTAAAAATACAACGTGAGAATCCATTAATTTTCCATAGAAACAATGTCGTCACAGAAGCGAGACAAATCCGATCAGTCATGCAAATGTGCTGATGTTAAATTCTCAGGCCTGGGTGGGGAATTTGGGTTGCCAAAAACACCACAATGAAGAGATCAGAATGAGATTAGAAACCAGAGTGGCTGCAGCACTGACAGCACAGTGGGGGCATGGGATGTAACCAAAGGCACCCCAGATTACAGCGGAGTTCGTGACTTAAGCCAGGCACAGGTGCCCCAGCAAAAAAGACAAGAAAAAGTCATCCTTGCATGAAATCTCAGGAATTAGGCAAATGCAACATTCCTGCTCTGCAAACCAGAAAGGACCACAGCTCATTCCAGGGAGTGAAGGTCTCAGCAACCCACAGGACTCACAAGCTGCAAAGTCACAGCATCAATGAAAAGCAAGAGGTGATAGCAGAGGAAATGGGTGAGCACAACGCAGCAAAGCACCAGGCAATTCCAGTTTTGGAGAGGACTGTCCCAAGTTGGTATCAGGCACATGGTGAGCTGTGATAAGTATTAAACATAGCATTTATATTGTGTTAATAAGGGGCAAAACAATAACAAAGTTTATTTCCCCTCCGATGAAACAAACAAACAAAAGACCCTTAAACTAACAACCAAAGACTAAACAAAAAGAGACCAGCAGACTTTATCTCCTTCCTTCATTCTTCTCTATAAAAATCAAACGTTACAAACACTCGCTGGAAGGAGATACTACACATGAAAAATTACAGTGGCACTCTCAGCAGGAGGAGTGGAAATCACTCTCCCTGGCAGTGGATGCAGCCCTTCCTTGCTGTCCAGTCACCATCCTGGACTGGCCTCACTACAAATATTTAGAGGTTAAAAATAACCTTGCAAAATTAAGTGTTCCACCCCTGTAATACACAAAACATTGCTAGAGTAACACCTGGGACAAGGATGCTTCCCAGAGAGTCTCACCACCGGTAAAAACAGTCCAAGGAAGCATATGAATAAAAACAAAGGATAGGTCAAAACACATCACAAAAGACATTCCACCCAGGTTCATCCATCAGTCAAAGTTTCAGTATTTGTCATCACAAACAGCCCTTTGGTTCACCTTTTGAAAATACCTGGTTTTGCATTTGAAGAAGCCTTTGGTGCTATGGCCATGGCAATCCCCTGCACACAAGGGCTGCTCATGCTCATCAGATGGCTGCTGGTGTCCATAGCCTGGGGAAGGGCTCAGCCCATCCATGTCTGAGAAGGGGCACTCACACCACACCATGCACTCAGGGAAACTCCCCATACCAGCAACCTGCCCCAAAAGAGACATTTACCAAGTAATTCACCTTGGTCACTGCCCTCTAGTGTGATGTGATTCGAAGAGGTGGCTTCCCCAGAAGGGGACAATCCTGCAGGAGACAGTGGTGCCCCGGATGGGTACTGTGCTGGTAGCAAAGTGTACCACAGCTCAGAGCACAGGCTGCTGAAAGGACTCTTGGTTCAGAGAGACACTTGGTTCTAGAAACCCTGAAGTACCACATGCCTCTCTGGTCCTGTCTGTTTTAAACTCCTACAAGAAATCTGAAAAAAACCCCAGTGATCACCTCATCATTTATACAGAGTAAACAGGATCTCTTGTGTCCCCTTCATGTGGCTTATAAGGCTCCTGTCCAAATGCAGCCTGTTCAAATGCCTCTCTGGAACTGCACCTGTAGACACACACACAGCAGAGGATGGAGCCAGCCTGCTCCAGCAGGCACTCTTCCAGTCTGCTTTGCAATGGTGAGCGCTACAAATCTGGCAGCAGCACATCCCTCTATAAATACTGCACGGTGCAGACATCCCTGTGCAGCACACAAAATCACAATGCTGCCCTCATAGCAGAGGTCTGCATCCTGCTGTGGCTTTCCTTCAGATGGTTCTTTCTGATGTCCCAAAATGTTCATTGCTTCCTCCCACTTCTCTGAGTATCACTGCCATAAATGCTCTGTTCTTGTATTTTGGTGTTACTGTTCCACATGAGCTAAATTCAGTCACCCAAACATCTACAGCAACAATCACTGATTTCTCAGTGACTCCCACCTTGGTCTATCCTATCACAGTTGGCATGCATGAAATCAAAGCTCTCAATATACATAGGCATTTTTATATAAACACCACAGTGAGCATCTAGCACTGTGTAGCAACACAGCCCTCCCAGGGCACAGAGTTCCACCCAACTTCAGAGGCTGTTGTAGCTCCAGTTACAGAAGCATCAGTTTTGCTAATTGCTCTTAAGATTCACACCCAGAAGTTACAGCAGCCACAGTTTTCTGTTTTCCTCAACAAGATCTCATCATGCTCTATTTACTAAGATTACTCAGAAAGGAAATTGTGCTCTGATCAGACCTCATAGTTTTAAACTAGGTTGTTGATAGACCAGTACACAAGTGAAAGATGCTAGCAAGCAAGTCATGCACCTTGTCTTATTTTAACACAACTGATCCTGCACCAGCTGTGAGCAGCCATGAAAGCAGTGAAAGGTTAAGTGTCCTTACTTCCATTCATATTATTTATGCAGTAGGTACCCATGAGAAGTTGGTCTTTATTAATACATTCTTTAACATGCTAGTTCTGTTTCAAGCACTTAGGTACATCTGGGTGAGGACATGTTCTCACTTCCCAGGCGAGCCAGCTGCACCCTTCACTCGCTCGAACATCACCGACAAAAGCTGCTCAAGAACATGCATCTGTTTCACGCATGGCTCATATGGCTCACTTAAACTGTTTCCATATGTTGCCAAAGAGCTGTGACCAAATGCCACTTGCAAATAAATGAGAAGATTGTCTGGCTTCCACAGCGAAAAGTTTCATCTTGGAGCAACAGCTCCTTTGTTCCCAGGTCTGCCTGGGCTTCCCCAGCCCCTTCCACAGTCAGATGTTGCTGACAGGTCTAAACTCTGCCTCGTCTTGGGATCATGTCACTGCAGCAACACACTTCACAGATCAGGGCAGGTAGACTTTGGAATGAACACCTCAACATGTGGAAATCATAGAATCATAGAAGGGTTTGGGTTGGAAAGAACCTTTAAAGGTCTAGTTCTAACCACCTGCAATGAACAGGGACACTTCCACCTAGATGTGGTTGCTCAGAGCCCCCTCCAGCCTAACCCTGAGTGCGTTCAGGGATGAGGCATCAACCACTTCTCTGGGCAATCTGCTCCAGTGTCTCATCAACCTCTAACAGAGTAACCACCTCCTGCTCCTTGTTCCTGAAAAAGTTACTTACTCATAGAACAGTCGTTTTTTTTTTTGGCTCAGTCCTTATCCAGACATTTCCATTGGACACCAGGCTGTAACTGTTGGAGATGCTCAAAGCACAAATGAAGCTCTGTGGCTCCATATAAGCTATAATTTCATGTTTCCACATGTTGCTGTGACACCAGAAGCTACCATTTCACTTCTAAAGTACACACAGTGGCTTTCTTCTCTACTCCAGCCTGCCAAGAGGTAACTTGCCTTATTACAGCTAGACCACATCCAAACTAATGGTCTGTAGATGTGCAGATGGAAGGAGTGTCAGTAACGCTTTCACCCAGGGTTACTGCTCTCCAAGAGGTAGATCCAGTCAGGGAAGCAAACAATAAATATCTCTGTTTGGAAATAGACAGGAAGCTATTAGAAGGATTTAAAAATGCAAAGGGGAAAATAAATGGATGCCACTATTTTCCTTATCAACAATGGCACGTTGTACTTGCACCCCAGGGAAGTGCAGTGCAGAGCCTGTGCCTACTGGACAGGCACAGTAAAACTACATTTAGTGCACAGTAAAATCCACATTGTCTCTTCAGGCAGAGCTTGCTGGAGCAGGCACCAAACAGAGAGCCATCCACAGACATGTTTCTCAGCCTCTCCTGAAGAATGGTTATTTTATAGTTACGGAATCCAGGATAGAGCTGATGTCCCAGATCTCCACCTCAGTGCTGCACTATTACACAGACCATCCACTGCTGAGCAGCACCAGGGTGCTGGAGCTCACCTCCCTTTCTCGAGGATGAAGGGTGTCTACTCCTTGCCACTTCACCAGGCAGAAAGGGCAGTCAGACCCAGGAGAAAATGAGAATATCCAGCTCCACACTGCCTTGCACAGGGGGCTGTCTCCCATTGCTCAGGGTAAAGGGATCCACACTCACCAAAGCTATCCTGCTCCTACATCCAGTGGCTACCTTGCAGCATCTCCTCCCTCTTTGGTGAAGTTGTTGGGGACTACAGACACAGTTAATGGAAAATATCCCTCAAATCTGATATTGGGTGAAGCACATGAAAAATTACTCATGCAATTGATTCACATGGTTTTTGTCATTCAGAAATTCCTGTGCATAAAGGGGAGACATGGGATTTGCACATAACCGACTCAGACAGCTGCAGATTTCCATAGGCACTAAATGTCTGCAGGCAGAAGCCACTCCTCATGTAATCCCATTAAACAGCTGGAATGAATGAAAATGCTGTGCAATTCAGCACACTAACAGCAGCCACCCCTGCTTCCTCCACCATTAGTGCAGGGTCCTCTCCAGTTCAGCCTCTTCCCATGGGTCCAAATTACAGGAGTTATTTCATGCCCTAAACTTTGCAGGAAGCCAGGAGCACATGTGAGCCTACAGTAAAGGAAGCATGGTGTCAGAAAGCACTCAGAACATGTCCAGGCTCTCCATCAGTGTCTTCTTCGCTTTTGGGGATATCACTGCAGAACACACAAGTCTTCTCATGGACAGAAATCAATACGCTGGAGATTGGGAATAGAATTAGAATCAACACACCACCATCTCCAAAGGCAAGATGGAGGAACTCATACAAAATAGAATTGCTTGTAGATTGCAGGTCCAGACTGGAATCAAAGGCTCTGGAATCAAGAGGATCTCAGGTGGAAGTTGTTTGCCATTCAAAGGCCTTTCATGGTATTTTGCCATTCAAAGGCCTTTCATGGTATTTATCTACTATTTATCATGGTATTTATTTACTGTATCACACTACAGCAGATGTGAAGAATCAGCAAGAAATATATGTTCAGCAATTTGAAGGAGGCATCATTAATCCTTCACCTCCCAGAGAAGGCCAGAGCTGAGCTCTGCTCCCTCAGGCATCAAGCAGAAGATGATACTCAACAAGGCTTATGCTTCATGCATATGCAAATATCACCTACCTTTCACACCCCCAGTAACTGCTAACTCACCCTGAGTGCTTTCCAGTCACATTTGATTGTCAATACATGAAATCTCCTACAGGTTCATGGAAACTGTGGGGTCTCTCAGGGAAGGTTAATTACAGCCATGACTCTCCAGATAAACAAGCAGGATGAGACAAGCACATGCACAACAGAAATACCATCAACTGTAGATGGTATGCAGCTTGCAGAATTGTTCATTTACTCTCCCAGAGGCAGCTGGGTTTCTTTCTTTACGTCCCATCTTCCTTTCCAATCACTTGTTCCTATGGTCTTTCCTGTGCTACCACAAGCATTCAGAGGACTGGAAAGTAAAAAACCTTTTGGTCCTGAGTAAAAACCAGATCAGTCCCTCTTTGTGCTCAGTTCCTACAGCTCACTGATAGTGGGAGAAGGAGGACAAGAGAGAAGACCATCTTCCTCAACAGCAGCCCAGCTTTAAATTGGAATAGAGTGGCCATGACTGCAGCATGAGTGGATGTGGCTGGGTCAGAGAGCAGTTGTTGGATCCTTAGGCAGTGGGTGGACTTCTGCCTCAGTAAGCCCACCCTCTGCTTTCCACCTCTGTCCTGAGTACAAAGCATCAGCCAGAGGTTCTCATCCCAGGCCTTCACAAACATTCATAAGCTTACACTGTAAGTATTCAACTGTACAAACATATAAATATAAATCATAAGCGTTTCTGCTGGCCATACCCCTCTGAAACACCTCAGCTGCACCCTGTGCATTACCCTAGTCTTTGTCAAAGCTCTGCTCCCCATTTTGTGACAGCAAGTACTTGGCACTTTTGCAAGTGATCCATATGCTCCTATGCCAAACACCCAGTAAAGCACAAGGCTAGCAAGGATCTTTTTTCATCCTTGCTCTGTGCGTACCTCCCTGGCTCTGCAAGAGAAGAGAAAGGATCTCTGCCCAAATCAGTGCCCCCTGCCCCACTGCTGGCTCTATTCCTGAAGCACTGTCAGGCTATCACTGGATTAGCAACTGGCACAACGTATGAGCAGGGTAGGGCTGGAGGTATAAAAGCAAACTTCAATTTTGACATTTCTCAGCTTTAATAAAATATCATTACACAGACAAGTTCTTCCCCCACAAGCTGTTTGTGCCCTCTGGATAGCAAAGTCTTGTGTCAGGAGTGTGTCTGGCTTTGAAATGGGAGATTGCAGTTTGACAAAAGCAGGGAGCAAAGGCGAGAGGGACCAGAGCTGCCATGAGGCAGCTGCCAGGATTTAGCAGTGCCAGTGTGGTCTCAGGGCTAGCCTTGCCCTGAGACAACGAAGCCCTTTTTTGGCTCAGGCTCTAAAAACACTTCCCAGCCAAAGGTTGACTAGTCAGGGAAAATTCCAACCCAAAAATCTGCAAAATAGAATCTAATTCCTGTCCCACAGCTTTAAGCCAGGCCTCATGAGCAACCCTGAGCATCAGCAGCAGTCAGGGTCACCAGCCCTGCTGGAAAAAAAGAGAAGGCACCAAAGTAGAAAGTGGCTCATTTACTGCAGGACAGCTTTCCTGGGTTAAAAAGAAGAGGTGGTGCTCAGGTGTTTGCTCCAGTGGCTGCTGGTTTTCAACCCCTCCTGCTCCTCCAGAAGATGCCATGGACAGGGGATTAGCTCAGAAGGAGAGCCTGAGGAAGCAGTAGCAATCCCCTTTCCCTCCCACCATTAGCACAAAGGACGAGGACAGAGATTTGCCTCTGGTTCACCCTCTCAGAGCCAGCTCTGGATCAGTAGAAAGCAAAATGCAGGCACTTTGCAGAAGGGCTGCCCCCATCAAAAAACATTCCCATCTATTCAGCTGTTGTAACAACCCAGCAGCAGCAGATCTAATCCCCCTTCTGTCAGTCAGCCCTCTGCAGCCACATCAACACCCATCAAATGCCAGGGCTCCCCTGCATGCTACACAGCTTGCACAAGATTAAAAACCACCATCAAGCAGCATGGCCTAACATGGAGGTTTTCAAGATGTGCTCTTCTTATTCCCCCCCAGATTTTGCACGGACCTGCAGTACTGTGAGAAGCAAAATTTATCCAACCTTTATGTACCTAGGTACAAGAGAACAGAGCTCCCTCACCATCAGACACTGAAGAACTGAAAGCAGGAAAATCCACTGGTAGGAAGGGGTATTACCAGGGTCTAGAAGTCTGAGGATGTTGAAAAAAAGAATATTCAAGGAAGCTCAGAAAACATATTTCAGTTTCCAACATACCATATTCCTCAAACAAAGCAACTGGTTAGCTGGTTAGGCAGGATAAGCTCACAGTGTTCCATAACATCAGAAGTGTCCCTGCTGCAGGACATGGCATAACTGTCACACAGAACTGGGTGTCACTGGGTGGGCAACCATTATTTCCATAGCTGCTGATGGCTTCACATGCCTGGCTTTGCCTCCTTACCAGGTCTGACTACACAGAAAAGATTACAAGTGTGTTACAGTGGGTGAGAGAGCAAGGGAAAGGGGAAACACATCAGTGTATTTCTCTGGGCTTGTTGCTAATACACCCTTTTACACCCATACACCTGATGCTGAAAATCTACTATGACTCATGTGAAACCTCATCTGCTCCACTAGTCCTACACAGAGGACAAGCAGCCATTGGGAAAGCCTGGGGAAGAAAACCCAAGGAACTTCACAGATCTGAAACAATAAATAAACCCCAAAATATTCCCCTGAAGAGGGAAACCAATGCACTCCAACAAACACACATGCTTCTGCCATCAGCAGGGAATACTGAGTATGAGCTACCCAAAGGACTTGCACTGCCACTTCATGCTTTCCAGGTGCCAACAGAATGAGGACAGGTTGGGAACTTCCACAAGCTAAGAAGTGCCCCTATCCATTGCCCTTTAGAACTGCTCTTCCTGGGTCACCCCTAGCTCCTAAGTAGAATCTCAAACCAGCTAAAAGCCAGTCATAAGATTGTCTGATCTGCTGCAGAGAAGCACTAAGCAGTTCCCAAAAGGTGTGGAGCATGGCTGCCTGCCACTGCCCTCAATGTTTCCTCTCCTTCTCCACAGCCAGTGCGACCTCAGACTCCTTAAAGAAAGGAATTTTCCTTCAACAGCAAAGAACAAGCATTTTCTGCTATTAAAAACAGCTGAGTTCTTCTGAATCTCCCCAAGGCAAGAGCCAACATGTGGGAAGCTTTGGTGTGAAAGGAAACAAGAATGGAAACAGGTAGGCAACACTAACTAAACCTCTGAGACACCAGATGCTCTGACTCCCTCACAGGTGAGCACGGAGATGCTGCAGTTAAGCTCTGGCACTTCTTATTCCAGCAGGCTATGGATGCTAAAAGCTTACACAGGTTCAAAAAGAAAGCAGATGGAAGATAAAGCTATCCAATACCATTAAAGACAATGAGCCACCTCTGGACAGGGGATTGTGGAGCCGATGGCAGTCAGGGAGACTTTCTGGATGTACCGCTCTGTCTTACCCTGCTTTCCTACATCTCCTTTGGCATTTACTGCTGCCCCAATGAAAACAGGTTACAGAGATTGTTTTGAAGCAGATCAGTCATTCTTAAGTATTAACAGTACATTTCTAAGGGATCATTTTAGCTTTAGCAAAGCTCCATATACAAAAGAACAGATTAATAAAAGGCCTTTAGAAAGTATTTTCCAAGTGCTTATCCATGCCTTTTGGCTCCCAACTAACTTTAAAATTCTGGTCTGAATTGTCTTGGTGAAAAGGATAATTTTTACAGAGGGTCTTTAACAAAATGGCAGGATGTCTGTCTCTCTTAGAAGTCACAATAAAACATGCAGAATATTGGACACTGAATGACAGGGCAAATTTTGTAAGCGGGAAAGAATACTGTGGATACCAGCTGGAAAACTACTGAAGATGCATAGCCACAGACCAGTCTTCATGGTTGGAAAACCCCAATTCCCACCACTTACAGTTTTATTCTACAGTTTTATTCAGCTCAGAGAGCACTAACAGGCTCCATTCCTGCCAGCCCCAGAGCACAAATGGTTTCAAGAGTGGAAAGGTGTTTGAGGCAAAGACCTTGCTCTGAGGGTCCAACTTGCAGGCAGCAAGAGAGGGAAAGGGAAAATGCAAGGCTGAAATCAGCTCAGACACATTCAGCTGGGTCAAAGCCTCCAGCAGTGGGATTTATCCAGAGCTTAAAGCATTTCTCTGGGACTCTTTGTCACAGGAGTGTAGGTACAAACAAACGGTAGCTGGGACAAAGGGAGGCAACACACATTTTATTAGTAAAAAGTTAATCGGCTTAAAGTGTGCAACTAAATAAGCAAAGCTTACATTAAAGTGACCCACCAAGAAAAGATGCCATGGAAATAAAGTTATAGGAAATACAATATAGTCTCTATGTTCTTTTGTAATCCATCATGATAAATATTCATGATTCTGGGTTAATGGGGTATGCAGCTCTCAGCCACCACAATAGTTTTTTGTTTATTCTCAAGACCATGAACTTTGGAACCATGAACCTGAATTTCAGGACTCTGTATTCAGGCATGTTAGCAGAATTCAGGGCAAGGCAGGGGGATGGAGACAAGGCCAGGACCTTGGCTTGTGACAACGTAACAGAGTTTGCTGCAGTTTTTGACAATGAGTAACAAGAGCCCCAGGATGCACAGAATTTCTCCTGTACCTGTCACCCTCTCTGCCTCCATGCCAGCAAAGTGAGAAGAGGCACAACCCTGTCCCTCACTCCCAGTCCATTCAGGACATGGCTCATTCCAGAGTCTCCCTCTTCAGAAGACAGTGGCATCCTCAGAGCAGCCCTTGAGGAAGCAGAAGCTGCTGGCAGCACACAGCAGCACCATAGAGCAGAGCTCCAGTCCTCACACAGAAGGAAGACCTGCACACCCCTGAACACAAAACTTTGAGCCTGCACATCAACTGAAAGGACACTTATGCAAGTGTCCTCTGCAAACAGTCCTGAAGGAAGAGGTCACCAAGCTCCAGTCCTGGATTAACCAAGAACACACCATCCCAAAATGGGTTTTAAGGAGTGCCAAGCCTCCCTTGGCAAGGGACAACACATCCAGTTGTTCCTTTGATGGTGTCACCCTCTGCTGACACCAACATTACCTGTTTGAGACCTTCCTCTGAGACCTTCCAATCTCTCTACTCCAACTTGCATTAACGTGTGTAGATTACAGTGCCCCTTTCAAAGTAGGAGCCTTTGAGGTTAATGAAGGACATGTAGAAACTCTAAAAAAAACAACAAAAACCAATCAACACGGACTCAAAGTTCAAAGCCTTGAAAGCAATAAGAGGAACACAACTTTAGAATGTTTAATCAAAGGTATTTTAAGACATTTTAGTTTGTTGGGTTTTTTCCTCACAACCACTTACAACTAACAGCAAAGACTATGATCCAGTAAGGTCTTCAGCAGATTTCTAGTGTATTCAACTCACCAAAGTATACATCCCCTTTCCCAATAAAAACTTCCAGCTACCTTTTTCCTCTTTCCTCACATAATGTAGTGAACTGTGGATATGGGTGATACAAATGAGACTGATAGTACTGTAGATTTAATCAGCATATGCAGCCTGATAATGCGGATGCCATGGCAAGAGCAAACAAAGCTCTGGCTGCAAGAAGATTGAATCAAGTCTGGCTGATGGGAAATAAGATTTTACTTAGTCGAAATGTAAAGTTTGTCTATGTGATGGTTAACTAGATGATTGCAGTAAAATATTACCAGCCTTCCTGTCAATGGTATATAAGCACATGTAGTGCTCAGTAAAAATCTGGATTTTGGTCACCATTCAGTGTCCTCGTCTCTCTCTCTCAGCACTGATAGTGAACCATGAAAGCAAGGTTTCCAAGAGCCTGGCACCAGAGTCAGGCCCTGTTCTGCTGAGAGCACAGCTCTCCACTCTGCACCACTATGGATCAGTCTGCAAACACAACTCACACCCCTCCTCTGACCCCTGGGGTTTAATTGCCTGTTTTAGGGAAAGCACAGCCTAAGAGTCATAAATAAATAGGATCTATTCTTCATGCACCTTTCTTTAGGACAATCTAGATGACAATCCTTGCCACACAGAGCTCTATTCCTCTATTTGGGCAAAGCTGATCACTGTGATCAGCTGAACGTGAGCAGCACTAGGACCAATTAATGCAAAAACCAACCATGGCTTCAGAATGCACTGTCCTGTAATAACACAAAACTCTAAGAGAAACAACAATACTCCTTTCAATCTTAAGCCTTTGATGCTTTAGTTGCAATAGTTCAACAAAGGACCAGCATAGAACATTTATACATAAAGAAGAGGAATTTAGCAAGAACTATGGAAGTTAAGAAATTAACACAGAAGATGAAAATGTACTTTTGTTAAAAAAACTATTTCTCCAATTACTGAAATATCTGCCTTGAATCACAGAAAGGCTCCATCTAAAAATCAAGTACATCAGAAAACAACAACAGCCTTCTCAAAAGCAAGGTGTCTTGTATTTAGCACATTTGTAGTATTTTATCTTTGCAATACCTGCAATAGTACAGAGATGGCTGTCCAGAGGGAGAAATACACAAATGTGCACAGTAGGAGGGGAACTGGTTGGGAAGCAAACAAACACTTTCCCCATTCCCTGTGTGGAATTTTGCACTGAATGACACTCTTCTGAAACAGGGGACACCCCCAAGCCCTGCCACTCAGAGCCAAGGAGATGCCTCTTCCCTGCACACTTGCCACAACCAATATCTGTAATAAGAAGCCTCTGGGACAAGCCCAAACCTGGCAGCTCCTTCCATTTCACCACAAAAGCACCAGGATCCAGCCACTGCCACAGTCCAGGAGAAGAAAAAGAGCAGGCACATGTGCTGGTTTGAGGTCTCCATTTCACGCATGCTTGCAAACCCCATGGCAAATGCATCACACCTCTGCCAGGAGATGAGGGATTGTACAACAGGCAAAGAGAAAAAAAGATGCTCTTTTCAACATCCAAACAAAAGAGGGCAGCCAGGAGGTTTTACTCCTCACATCAACATCCTATTACCAGCCAGCAGTTTGCCTTGACAACAAAGCTTTCCAAGAAAAGGCACAGCCGTGGGCACTTGAGCAATGGCCTTAGAAGATCCCAGCTCTTTGCCCAGGAAACAGCAAAAAAACCACCCAAACCAGCATATCACATATCACCTTCCTACTGAAGCATGACAAAGAGGAGAATATATGGCAAAAGAGGCCAACAAGGGGAAAAACAGAAATCAATAGGATCTAACAGAGCGTGACGGAAAATCACTTCCCTCATAAAAAGAGGTTACTTACCAGGTTAATGAATCTTTTCTGTTCTGTACTTAGACACCCAGGAAATGGAAGGGGTCACAGGAGCAGTGTGGGTGGGAGTGAAATCCCTAGAACATGCTTTCAAGAACAATCAAAGGTTAGAGATTAAATCCAGACAGCGATCAACTGCACAGCACATCAGCAGCTTGGTACAGGCTGAGCAAAACACTCTTCCACCATCAAGAGCACAGCAAAAAACAGACTCTTCTTCCAGGGCAAAACCAGCCTGACAGGCCACCCCTGCCCCCCACAAATGGTCAGAGCATCTCTGCCTGCCTGGGTCAGCAGTACCAGGTTTGTAAGTCTCTGATGTGGGCAACTGCAATAGAACCATGAAAAACAGACTGCACCAGAAATCACACTGTGCAAATCACATAGACAGCTCTTGGTCCCGTGGCCAAAACTTCTCAAAACTCAAATTTTACATAAAAGTTCTGTTCCTTACCTTTGCTGGAAATGCATAGGCAAAAAAGATCAAAAAAAAAACCAACAAAGCAGCATCTGGGCAGTGGCAGAGTACAAGATCTGGTGATAACAGAAGGCTGAATTAGACCTCTGGAATATCAAACAGATCTGAAGCCAGATGCATTCTGGAGCCCTCCTAGCAGGCCCCACAAGAAAAGCACAGACTCCTGCTGCTTTATCACTCCCCTGCCCACATCTAGTTTGAGCTACTGACAACAAATGACCCAAGGAATACATCTACTTAGATCCAAGGCACTCAGTGAGGGAAACACAGGTATAAGAGTTCCATCTTTTTTCAAGGCCACTGAACTTGTAGGTCACTATATTGGGTTCCCCCACAGCCTGCAAGAATTATTTACCAATGGATGTTCTCAGTCTGACTCCAGTACAGCTGAAACACCTCTGCCATGTAGCTGTACAAGCCTCTCCTGCAGCAGCTGCCTTGTTTACTACCCACTAACCAATTTCTGCAACAGAGATATGGATAATGCAGCCAGAAATGCCCTTTGTTACTCGTATTTAATGCAGGCTCAGGTTAGATTTGTTGCACATGATAGCTGTTCAAGTCAGAGTTCCATGTCACATCATCTGCCTTCATGCCCAAGGAACTACACCACAAGCTCCAAAGCAGTCCTAACACTGGCATTTCTGTGAGTTTTGACTTTGCAAGTCCAGTGAGTTTAAGGAGTTTTATATCTGAGAAATTTCAAAGCAAAACCAATGCCCTTATTGAACTAATACCTTCATCACACACATCCTGCCAACACACACAGCAGTGTGGACAGTCCTTCACAGCAGATTCTGTCCCTGGAGCTGGGACAAACCCTTCTGTCATGTACAGCCACTGTTAGTGGGAAGAAGAGCACAGTTTGTAATTACATCTGCCTCTTTCAAAGCCTGCTCTTTGAAATAAACAACCCCCAGCAGGTCCCACCTGAAACTCAGCACGCAAAAATGCTAAACCAGCCAATTCTGCCAAGTTCTGAGCAAATGGAAGTGCTGCTGATTAGGCAGTGCTGTTTGCAGCCAATGCTAAGTTCAGTCACACTGATGGAGGAGCCTGAGACTGGCAACACCCACGGTGACATGAAAAGTGGAAAAAGGTAATTCTCAGCATCCAGTACTGCATCAATCAGTCTCTTCTAATATGGAGGCAGAGGGACACAACTGTACTCCCAACAGCAACTCTCAGGAAGCGATCAAGCACTCAGCAGACTTAAATTTCTGTCTCATAACACTGTGGTATGGCTTGCTATGTGAATAGCATCAGGGTTTGTGGATGGAAAAATTAAACAGATGCTTTTTACTAGAATGCTGACATTTACATGAACACAAAATTACCTGAGAGGATGTGAATTTCCATTCAGGTCTAAAGTTGAGCTGATTCATGGGCCAGCAGCAGCTGTGGGTCTCTAGTTATTTGTACCACCCAAACCAGAGGCTTGAGAAACCAGGATTTACCAGTTCCTAGGATTTCCTGGGGGCTTCCTTCTCAACATGCAGTTAGAGATTTCTCTCCATTGCAAGCTAGGCTGACACAAACTGGCTAAGAAGGGGCAATCAATTACTGAGAGTTCTTTAATAAAGGGCTTCCTTGCACATTCAAGCAGTTTATATTGACAGGGAACTTTCCTGTTCAGGATGTGCTAGAACGGGAATATCAAAGTACGCTTGGAGATCAGCATTTCTGGAAGCTCAGCTGCAACAAAGGAGGAAAAAAAACCCCAAAAAACAAACAAACCCAGAAGTCCTAGTAACTGAATCAAAACAACAGCCAGTTTCTGCTTAGTCATCTATCTCTTCTGAGTACTGAAATCACATTTCAGCAGTAGTTGAAAGTGGTTTTGTTGCAGCTTAATACCTGAAATACTTATGATCCAGGACAATAGAGTCATTCAGTGTCAGAGGTGCCTCCTTTCTGCCAAGGCTGCCTGTTTCCAAATCAGCACAGAGACTGCCCTGTCAGGTCAGTGTCCCCCCAGCCCCATGGTCACAGACAGCTCTGCACCCTGAGTCCCAGAAGCCAGCCCTACATTCCCTCCTGTTTCTCAAAGGGAAGGGAAGCTGGGCAGAGCAGCCCATTCCTTACAGCAAGCAGAGCTGGCTGCTCAAGGGCAGCAGAGCAGGGGGATTCACAGCAGGGCTGCTCCTGGGTGAGCAAGGAAGGAGAGGAGATGTCGGGAGAAGCCTGGGGGAGAGGGCAGAACGCCTGAGGCTGGAAGCAGAGAAGGATCTGAGCAATTCTCCAGGCAGGGTTTGGAGAGAGCTTCAGCCAAAGGGAGACTGGGGAACATCTGAAATGAATCTGTAGGAAACACAGAGGGAAGCAGGCAGAGAGCACAAAGGTCTCTGCAGCAAATGCCAGGGGAAAAAGGAAGGAAATTAAAGTATTAAAGGGAAAGCAGAATGTATCAGTGTAGCAGGCACAGGGCACTGTCAATTTCCAAGGACTAATGTGTGAGCCTAGGCAGGCTGCAGTGGGTATTGACAGCCACACAGCTGGGCCAGAGGCCACTCACCTGGGAGACACCCACAGGCACAGTGTTAGCAGCAAGAAAGAGGAGGGTTACCACTAAATGCAGCAACTTCTTGTGTTAACCATCAGCAAGGCACACTACACAGGTTAGAGCAGGAAGAGAACGAAATCTCCAAGCACAGCTGCAAAGGTATAATGTAATTACACATATGCAAAGTGGCTACAACCAAAATCCTCAGCTTTGTGGATTCTTAAATCCTGGAAGACTTAAAGCACAGTTTCTTACTGCCTTTTTCCGTGACTCTGTGACTTACTAATCTTATGCTACAAAATAGCTGAAGAACAAGAAGCTTTCCTTTATCCCACCTGTCCAGGCTATAGTCAAGGACAGACACCTGTGAACTGCATCCGGACTAGGAAGTTCAATAAAAGCTCTGGAGAAGTATCCATGACAACTGCAAGCACCTCTTCCCCACACTACTAGGCCTTTCTAAGGGGAAAAAAAAAAGTCCTCTGTCCTAAATTTGCCCATCTTCTGTCCTGTCCATTGCTAAATCCCAAGGTGTAGGTATAGCACAGAGGTTACATCTCCTACAAGCCAAGCAGATCCAACACACCCCAAGAGGTGCCAAAGATCAGGCATGATTTAGTCAGATCCCAGGAAGACTTAGATAAACACTGGAAGGTCATCAGACCCAGATCTCAAGTTGCAGTGATCATAAGGTTTTGCTCTCCAATTCCCCAGGCCATTGACTTCCCTACTGAGGAATCTCAGGCACAATAAAAGGATTGGTGGTTATTATTTCTTTAAGGCAGAGCCATTAGCTTGTGCTCAGCTAGGATTATAATCAAAGTTATCTTAAACTTTTCCTTTGAGGAGGAAACTTCTGCTGCAGCTCTACCTCGCTGTAAAACACCTCCCCAATCGCAAACAGCTGCATCACTGAAGAGTAACTCCAGTAGTTTTCACCCACCTGTTTTCCGTTCTGTAACTGCTGTCATCTCCCCAAAGCAGGTAAATTAAAGACTGAACAGTCTGGTCTCTCATTCTTTCCCAGACCACCCAAAAAGAGTCAATTTCCTCCTTGAGTATTTAACCCTTCCTGCAATGTACCAGGGAAAAAATGCAAAGGGAATGATTGCCAGTGAAAGCTCTCTCCTTCCTCTATAAAAGTTTCCATCTGCTCAGCACTGAAGATTCTACAGACTGGATCATGTCCCAGACTCTTCTCTCAGAGCACTCCTATACAAGCATTGGTGGCAAAGGAGCAAAGCTTCCTGTTCTGGAAGGCCACACACCTCCCAAAGTCAGGAGAGCAGGATCCAGCTCCCAGAAGTGTCACCAGCACACTGACTGCCCCTGGGTAAGCCTATGGCTCCCACTCCCTTCTACAACTCAGACCCCACACCAGAGTACTGGGACCTCCACCACAGCTGCACTGCCACTTTCTATACAAGCCCAGAGGCTTCAAAGCTGTATAGAAAACCTGTAAGATGCAAATTAGGTTTCTTCACAGGATTCTGTGATTCCTAAGCAAAGGACAGTTTGGCACACACTCTGCTCCTACCATTGTCAAACTAAATAAAACCACTTGCAAGACTGCAGGAAAGCTCTTGTCAAGGAGTGGGCTGGATCCATAGCACAGCCTGCAAAGAGCTTTCTGGTTGCCCTGCTAACATGATAGATCCATGCTTCCAACCGGGAAAATAGCATCTACATCCCATTCAAATCCCAAGCCACATTCAAATGACCCAGACTTTACAGATGCTCTCTCCCCTTTCTCATTTGATTACCTCCTCGAGGCTTTCATTTCCTAATAGCAAATTCCTCAGCTGCCCACAGAAATGTCTGCACCTGACTGTAGATATTAGCACCACAGCTCGAATGAAATGTGCAGTCTCTAGAACAAAAGGCACTGTGCCTTTACAGAGGAAGAGCTGTGAGGAACAGAACAACAATGAAGCACAATTGACAGCTCTCAGGACAGCACTGGGCGTGAGAACTCCAAATACATGGGGCATTTAGAAGTTAGTGGATCAAATCAGCAGGTGGAGCAGGAGCAAGGATGCATAGCAGTATCCTGTGATGGACAAGCAGCATCCACACTTGAAGAAGCTCTGGCTTGCAGGAAAATATGATCTTTCATTGACCAACTGCTTCTCTAATAACTTTTCTAGTGATAAAGAAACAGGAGATATGGAATTGCTGCTCAGTTAATGGCTCTTCACACCTCTTGCCTCAGTTCTTCCCCTTTTAAGTTCATATCCCGAGAACTCCACAAAATCCACGGGGACTAATTCAATTTCTAGGTGATATCTCCCTGCCAGAGCCCTGCTGTGCTTTGCAGCCTGCCCAGGCCAGGCTCTGCCTGCTCAGAGCACTGCAAGCAGCAGCCCAGAGCAAAAGCCATGAAGAGATCAAATTCTCATGGAAAGAAGCTGAGCTTGAGTGCAGGTATCTACAGGCAACTCCTCCTTGGTCCAGCTCTCCTCAGCACCACAAACCCTCCTGAAGGACTGGAGACACACAGAGGCAGCAGGAGCCCAAGCCCCCTGTGCCTCAGGAGCACCTGGCTGGGCAGGCAGCTCTGCCAGTCCCCCAGTGCAAACACCAGCACAGAGAAACGCTACCCTTGGCCTGGGACTCACACAGGGAGGCTGGCCCTGTCTGGGCTTGGCCAGCCTGTAGGCAGGACATGTCACACAGGATGAACTGCCCAGGGCAGAGAGAAACAGGACTCCAACACAAACACCCTTAGGGGACCCCTCCCTGGAAGATGAGCGATTGCACTGCACCTCCAGCTCACAAAAGGCAGGAAGTATCACATTAGGAACCAAAGTACCAGGGAATCAAGATGGTGAAACCAAACTGCAGCTTTTTCTCCCCACCTGGCAAGTGGAAAACAGCCTCACGGCAGGTTTGAGCTGGAAAGAAGGGATCATCAAGTCTGTACACATCCAGAGGACAAGTAATTCAGTGTCCAGCTCTCCTTTCTATTTACACCCCCCACCTCCCCTTGTTGACATAAACTGGATGATATTTTCCCCAGAGGTCACTTTGAACCTCAGAGATTCTGTTCTTCACCTCAAATTAAAGTTTCTAAAAGCTTGCACCCAAATAATTACCAGAACAAATTACAGTCCATTTAAGTCCTTTGGTTCCAGTTTGTCTGAGGAGTCTCAGAAGGACATGCTTGTTTTGTTTAGAAGGCATCCATGGTTCCTCCTGCTGCCTGCCTGTCATACAGCCTCACTCAGACCTGCACAGTGGCCTGGGTGTCCTCAACTGGATCCTCTGAGCAGCAGATCCATCCAAAGCACATGTGAGGCTTATGACATTTTCCCATCTATTACAGAGCAGATCTGGGCAGGAACCTTTGTACTATTCATTTTGAAAAGCTCCAGTGAACTGCTACAACACTCAGCAAAATCCACCCCACAGAGCCAGCACTGCCACCTTCCCTGGCAACTCAACCTTACAGTGCAGTGCTGCCTCAGCTGCCCTTGATCAGCCATTCAGGAAGCTCTTTGTTTCTTTCTGCCTTATAAAAAGGCAGGAAATCAGCCACATTAGGAAAAGAAAATCCTGGACGGGTGGAGTTAAGAGCTTGAGCAACAGAGGAGCTATGGCCCATCACCTGAGCCCAGGTAACTGGACATGCGTTGATACCAGTAGCTCAGTGGTTGCAGTGCTTTAGGAAGCCACTGCCCTGTGCTGTCCCTGCTGCCTTGCTGCAGGAGATTATTACATCCTCCACTAATGCAAAGGAGCAGAGCATGTGCCAGGCTTTCCACTCCCAGTCTAGCAGAACCACCATCAACAGTCTGCACTCAACCTCAGGGCATGAGCTGCAGGGGTGAGGAGCTGCCAAGCTTTCACACCATAACCTGCCAGATTTAAATCCATCACAGCCTCTGGGCCACAGCCACTAGCCCACAGGAAATTAGAAAAAATAAAAGAAGATAATAAAAAGAAATAAGTAAAGCACTATAGTTTTAACAGCTTTGGAAATCATGTAAGAGGAGCAGCGGCTTGTCTTCACAATGGGCTAAGAGCCTGCATACAATCTGCAGCCACAGGAGCCTGTGCCTACAGCAGTGATGGAAGCATCACCACAAGTCTCACAGTGCCAGCTCTGCTTCCGCAGACCACCTGTTTCCCCTTGCAAAACATACCAGACACCTGAGCATTTCACAGCGGGTCTGCAGCCATTGCCCTCTCCAGTCGTGCTTCTTGACAGATCCCGACACTGTCCCACGAGTGGAGGAACTCAGGCCTAAGGAAGTTAAGAAGACTTGTCACTGCTACAGCTCATCAGGAACAGAGCTTTCCACAAGGCATTAGACCACAGCCCAGACAGGCCCTCTTGGAGGGCTGTCTTCACCTTGTTTCACCGATAGAAATAGATCACTTATTAGTTTTAGCTCAGCTAACCCTTTGAGATGGTGTCTGCAGCAGAGAACACCTGCCTAGCTCCACTAGGTGCTGATGGTCTAGGACAGGAAGAAGAAGGCTGTGAATACAAGGCAGGGTCTAACACAGGTCCTTGTGGTAGAAGCCTTGTTTGGTTTGTCTTGGAGCTAACTTTAAAAATTGGAACTATTCAGTACACTGAGAGAGGTACACAGCATGTAAGGAGTGTCCTATTCTCTAAGTGCTCTGCATTTTAGGTAGACACAGCCCCATGAAGAGAAACTGGATCAGAGAGCCTGGAAATACAACCAGTCAGGAGACACTGAAAGAACCAGAGTCTCTTTCTTCTACAGAATACAAGACTGAAACTTGAGAAAGCTGGTAATGCTGCTCAGCAGAATTAGGCACTGTACTGTCCTCCATGCACAGACTGGTGAGAAAGGCAGACTCAAACTGCAGCACTGGAGCCTCAGGTCAGGGAGCCAGAGCAGTGCTGGGCTAGGCTGCCTGACAGCCCTCACCACAGGCAGCTGGGTGCCAGCACTGCCAGAAACACCAGCCTGCTCCTGGGAGGAAAAGGAATCACCTGTGTGACCTCCACACGTCTTGTTTACTCCTCCCCTTCTATTGGAAAGAAGTCATTGGAAAGAAGATATTGGAAAAGCACAAACGGCAAACACTGAGAAGTCAGAAAATAAAGATAATTTCAGTGATTGATCTTGCCTGAATTGAATTAATAGGAATAATACACAGAAAGTTTTTCTGTCCACAACAAGAAGAGGTACTGATGCAAATGAAGGGAGGCTGTCCTTAGCAGTCCAGGGTCTTTTTTGTGTGCATGCAGAAGTGAGAGGGAGAGAACTTGGGAAATGAGCAGACTGCAGGAGAAAAAACATAAAAGGTCCTGCAATGAAGGCAGGCAAACAGAAGGCTGGGAAAATAAATTTTTCCCCCTTTCTTCCACAGGTTCCCTGTTAGATGTAGAAAAGTAAAATAAAGTATATGTTCTCTGTGTAGTCCTTAAAGGAGCATTCCTCATCCTCCATGTACTAGATCTGACAGCAGCACTCAGCAGTCACAAGGGCAAGTGAGGCAGCAGAGATGATGGTATTATTTTGAGGAGAAAGCAAGGATAACACATTTTCAGAGAGGAAGATTGAAGCATTGTACCTGTAGTTCTCCAAGTCTATACCATAGGTGAAACTAATAACTAGAAAGAGATCAATTTGTTACCATTTAGAAGCAGACACAAATACAGAAAGCATGTTTGGCTGGATCCCATATTCATTACAAAGAATTAACCTCCACATACACCAAACTATATATCAAATGACAGATGACTTGTTGATCAAGGTAATGTTTAGTGCAAAAAATACTCTCTGGAGAGGACTGAGCTGAGTTTTGGAAGGAAACCCACCACACTCAGCCTATACAAAGCCAGCTAAACTTGCTGTACTAGGCTCTGGAAGACATTACATTGACAGAGCTCGTCTATGTGAGCAGATACGGCTGCAAGTACGGCAAAAGCAGGCAGGAGACAGCTGATAACATGAGAAGCTATCACCAAGGGACACTGAGTAACTGCAAGGAGCACATTCAGGGGGGAAAAGCCCTAACTCAGAGACCAAGAACACCACACATAGAGAAACACCTTTCTTTTTCCAACTCCTACAGTATTAAGAAAACAGGACTTCACACAAAATTATCCGTAAAGGTAACACAACTAACAAGGTATCAGTCCCCAGTTTCTCAGCAGAGAAACAATTCACAAGACTACAACATTCTCCAATAGCTGGAACCAAAACGAGTTACGCTCACATCAAGAGTACCTCCTAGTTTTCCAAAGAGAAAATCTGGGTCCGTATTCTCTTTAAATTAAGGGAATGCAAAACCAGGGATGACAGCAGCTCTTTTAGAACTCAAATAGATAAGCAACGAGCTCAGAACCAGCAGAGTGCAGTCTGACGAGGGAACGAAAACTCCAAGAAAGGGATGGAGGGAGCAGCTGGAGGCTCCTCGGAGAGGATGTGGAAACTTGCACCCGGGCACTCTGAGTACCGGGATGCTCCGGGCTGTGTGCGAGCTCCGCCGCTCCGGGGCACGCACCGCAACTTCGGGCCGGACACAGCTCGGGGCAAGTTCCAACAGCTGCCAAAAGGCTATGAAAATGCACAGAAAAAGCAAAAACGCTTGGGGACGAGAAGGGAGAACCCTCAGCCCCAAAATGCAAAGCACGGCCGGGTATTTCCCTGGCTTTGCAGACGGGAATCTCGCGCGGGACAGGTGGGGGAGCGGTGCGGGAGCGTAGGGCGATTCACAAAAAAAGCCAGGCACAGCCGGGGCTACAGCCCCCGGGCAATGCGGGCAGCGGGAGCAGGCTGGGGGCAGCAGAACCCTCCGGCACCGGGAGCAGAGGGGCAGCCAGCCGGGTGCCGCAGGGTCGGGAAGGCAGCAGGATGCGAAGGCAGCGGGATGGGATGCTCGGGACGCTCTCGGCCGGGCCAGGGGGNCGGGCCGCGCCCGGCGGGGCCAGGGGGCCCCCGCCGCCAGGTGAGCCCGGACACGCCTCGGTCGGGCTGACCCGCGGTACCGAGGAGCGCCTCGCAGGGACACCTGTCCACCGCCGCCGCGCTTCCAAACTTCTCCCAGAGTTGCAGCCAGCCCGCTTCCCTACCGGCTTTGCAAGGGTCGCGGTACTCCATCAGCTCCTCCGCCGTCTCCGGTTCCCCCAGCGCTAAGGAGGCTCCGGGTGCGCCCGTCGCCGCGGCAGGCAGCAGGAGCAGCGAGAGCAGCAGGCGGCGGAGCGGGGCGGCCCCGCG
>VXBI01007483.1:761-35235 GCA_013397375.1 Toxostoma redivivum
AACTTAAAAAACTAAACAAAAGGGTCCCGAGGCCCCCTCTTCAGGGAACCCCCCGCCTCCCCAGTCCGTCCGGGTGTGGTCCCTATTCTATTCTTGGGAAGTCCCCACAGTCCTTCTGGGGAATACTTACCCACCCTCTGGCCTTCTGGGACAGGGAGCTGTGTAGCTAGGTCTCCTTGCCTGAAGGTGATCCTCTTGGGTGAGGAAGACTGCCACCTTCTCCCCTGGGAGCGCTGCCTCCTGGCCTGCTCCTACCGGGGGTAGCGGACGCCCATGGCTTCTAATCCGCAGATTCCCAAAGCTCTTCGGAGGGCAGCCGGTCACCACTGGTCCGTCGTGGTCACTCCGGACTGCCCCACGTTGGGCACCAGCTGACACTGCCCACCACGCTGTCCACACACCTCTTTGGTCGCCTGACTAGCCCGTGTGGTGGGCTAAGCAGCAGGTGTGGCCCGAGCCCGAGAANGGGAACAAAGGGAGAAACCATTTTCGTAACAGACTTAATATAAATACAACTTAGTAAACTGTGCAACATAACAAACCACAACAAATCATGGCAATAGGTAAGTCATTGAGGGAACTGACTCACACAAATCCTTGTGTATAAATTAGAGAGATGTGCTTCATTGATGGACTACACTGATGATAGATAAGAAACTGGCTGGATGGATGTATCCAGGGATTTGTTATTAATTCCTCAGTGTCCAAAGGAGATCCCTAACAAGTGATGTCCCTCAGGGATCTGTACTGGCACTGGTAAGGTTGTGTCTTCGTTAATGACAGGATCAGTGGATTGAGTGCATTCTTAGCAAGCTTGCAGATGACACTAAGGTGAGTGGTGCAGCTGATGTTCTGAAGGGACAAGATGCCATTCAGAGAAACCTTGACAGGCTTGAGGACTGAGACAGTGTGAAACTCGTGAAGTCCAACAATACCCAGTTGATTTGAACAGTTACCAGCATCAGCAGAGGCTGTGAATTGAGAGCAGCCCTGCATGACTTGGGCATATTGGTAGATGAAACGTTAGATATGAATCTGCTGCATGCCCTTTCACCCCGAGAGCCAATTGTATCCTGGACTGCACAAAATGCAGTGTGGCCAGCAGGGTGAGGGAGAAAATTCTGTCCCTTTGTTCTGCTCTTGTGAGACTCCACCTCCAGTCCTGCGTCCAGCTTTTGGGTTCCCAGCACAGAAAAGACAAGAACTTGTTAAAGGAAGGCAATGAATATGATAAGTGACCTGAAGCACCTCTCCTGTGAAGACAGAGAGTTGAGATTGTTTTGCTTGGAGAAGAAAATACTCCAGTAGAGATTTTATTGTGCTTTTTCAAAGTATATTTTCTTACATAGATCTTATATAATTATTTCTTATAAGAAAAACTTTTACCTAGGCCTTTAGTGATAGCACAAGGGGTAGCAATTTAAAACCGAAGGACTGTCAATTGAGATTGGCCATAAGAGAGAAATTTTGTACTGTAGTGGTGGTGAGACACTGGAACAGATTCCCAGGGAAGATGTGGATGCTCCATCTGTGGAGTTGTTCAAGACCAGGTTGGATGGGGTTTTGAGTAACCTGGACTAGTAGAAGGTGTCCCTGACTGTGGTATAGGGTTCGGTCTATATTAATTTAAATGTCAAAAAACCTTAAACCATTCTGTGGTTCTAAGTATCTTCCTTCTTCTGAAGATATCAATTTTTTGGGATTTGTTTTTTTGGGGGTTTTTTGTTTGGTGGTGGTGGTTGTTGTTGTTGTTTTGGGAGGGTTTTTTTCCCCCCCAAAGATAATAACAGTGTTCACAATTTTTTAGTGTGCTCTTCCTCTTGAATCTCAAGTTGACATGAAGGACACATACTGAGTCACATACCCATGCTCTTGTTGACACTTCCAGAAGAGAATCTTGACAGAATCCACAAAATCATCACAGTACTACTCCCAAAGGCAATGCTGAGGCAAAATTGTTCTGCTGGAAATGCATCTGCAAAAGCTCTGTACAAACTTTGCTGACTGGAGTATTATAAACACATACATAGACAGCATACAAAGCAGAACACTGAGACAAAAGAAATATTGCAGAGGCCACGTATGAATGTTAAGAAGCATCAGATCACTTGTCCTTTTCAGCCAAGAGTTGTCTAAGAACATTGTTTCATCGTGCTTGGTGTTCTTCTTCACCTCAATTTATTGGCTAGATTGTCGCTAACAGCACTTTTTCAGTTCTGTTTTTACGTGACTCCCCCTTACCCTGTAGTCTTTCTCCTGCATACCACACACGGAATCTTTTAGGCTGGAAAATACCTCTAAGACCATTGAGTCCAACCTTCTACTGATCACCACTTGTCAACTAGACCACAGCACTGAGCGCCACAGCCAGTCATTTCTTGAGCACCTCCAGGGATGGTGACTCCATCATCTCCCTGGGCAGTCTGTTCCAATGTTTAACAACCAATTCCATGAAGAAATTCCTCATGATGTTCAATCTGAACCTCCAATGGTACAGTCTGAGGCTCTGTCTCTTATCCTGTTGCTCGAGACCTGGGAGAAGAGACCAACACCACCAGGCTACAACCTCATTTCAAACAGTTATAGAGAGTGACAAGGTCCCTCTGAACCTCCTTTTCTCCAGACTACACACCCCTAGCTTTCTCAGCCACCCTTATCAAACTTGTGCTCCAGAGTCTTTCCCAGCTCCAGTGCAGGATAGAGGGGGGCAGTCCTCCCCTGGTCCTGCTGGCCGCACTCCTGCTGATCCAGACCAGGTTGCTACTGCCTTTCTGGCCACTGGGCACACACTGGCTTATGTTCTGCTGTCAAACAGTATCACCAGGTCCTTTCCTGCCAGCAGTTTTCCAGCCACTCTGCCCCAGCCTATAGCACTGCAGGGGATTGTTCTGACCCAGGAGCTGGACCCAGCACCCAGCCATGTTGAACCTCATGTAGCTGGCCTCAAGCCAAGTGGATGGATGAATACTGTCACACTCATATTTGTTCTCAGACATGTTTTGTTGCCTTGCACTATTCAAGGATTGTTATGGTTCACACAAAGTTTTATTCAAACTTCCTTAAAACTTCCAGTAAATTTTCCAATTTTGTTAAATGTGCTTTTCAGTTTTGTACACTAGGGACACGAAGAGGTGTCCTTTTCCATTCAAGTTTTAAGCTGAGACACTAAACACAAGGCTGTTAAACGGTGATGTGCTCCATGGCTGTTCCCTTCATTTATATATGCAGCTAAATTTTGTATAAACAAGAGACAACTGTGATCCTGTAGTCTGATGATCTACATAATATGCATCACTGGCAACACCTGAGGTTGTGTATGTTTATTCAAATCTCTAGGAAGACCTTGATTAATAATTTGCCTATAGTGGAGAATTCATTATGATCTTCAATAAGATGTCCCAAATTATTTTCATTGTTAACTACCTTTCCCGGCCAAAAAAAAACCAAACCAAACCAAACCAAACCAAACCAAACCAAACCAAACCAAACCAAACTAAACCAAAACAAAAACAAAACAAAACAAAAGCAGACAAAAAAATTAAAAAACAAAACCAAAAACAACACAAAAAAACCCACACACACAAACAAACAAAAAAAACCCACCAAACCAAACAAACAAACCCCCCCACACTTCATTTGTAGTTTTAATTTGTTCAAATTGGATTCCCAAACACAAAATATTTTTATATTGCGTAGGAAAACTCTTTATGAAAGTTGTACTTTTATTGGTATCAAGCAGATCCCTTCGCTCTCTGCTTTACAAGCTAAATGGATTGCATTTTTTGTCCTTCAAGATACAGCCTATTCTCCCAACTTAAACATTCCTTACATCTTTTTCTGATTCTGTCTGATTTCAGTGTCTGTCATGGACGTTGAGAACTGAATGCCATATGCTAGAAACAATCACGGTAAAGCTGAATGCAGAGGTTATGTAATGTCCCTACTTATGCAGCTAAAACCAGCATGTTTGCCATTTTGCTTGTACTGTTGCACTGACAAATCATATTGCCTTATAGATCACAGTCAATCCTATGTCTCAGCTGCAGAATAAATGCAATATACATTAGTCAGTCATGAGCATACACCGTATATTTTATTCTGTCTATGTATTCACAATTTGCTTGAGACAGAGCAGTCAAAATATCCAGACCACAGAAGTGGATTCTATTATTTGTTGGTCTTCCTGTGTCTTTTGCAGAGTCTACCAATGACAATTTGTATTTTTTTTTAAATGGCTGGTAAGAAAAATCTAGGGCGCAACATCTGTATCTTCACAATTCTAGTGGAGATACCATAATATACTTTCACATGAATAGTGTGGCTAGAGGTCTGTTGTTCTCATATGAGTTAGTGGGATAGTCAACAACAGACAGTCTATGGTACCCCATTTTGTGTTATTTCTGATAAAACAGATTGGATAAATATTCAGTGTGAAGTTTGTTAAAATTTTCAACACTGTTTTTTAGAATTTTATCACTCCACTGTAACACAAAAATCTTATTTAAGAGAAAAAAGCACTCAAAATCATTGAGGTAGATACTTCCTGTATTTTTCTTTCATTATTTCTTTCAGTGCTTGCGGGAAAGAGCAGTGATATCTCTACTCCAAAGCATCTGTATGCATCAAATGGTGCACATGAGTAAATGTTTTCTCTGAAATTTTTAAAAAATCATTAAATTAAAAATATGAAGCAACTTCTCAAGGTTTCCCAGACGAGGCATTTTGAATGGCAGCTCATCAAGGATCTGGGGACTGAGCTATGCACTTACACCCTCACTTCTCCCCGTGCTAGGCTCCCAGTGTCAATTCCAGTCTGCAGCAGGGAGGTCACTGCTGACCCTGTGTTGTCAAGCAGAATGTTAGTAGGCTCCTGCTGTGTCACCTCTAGCAGTTACCTCTCTCGTGTATTGCTGGCTAAGGATGTTGGGCATCTCCTGGCACTCATCTTCACCCAGCCCTCTGATCTCCAGGGTCTCCTTTCACTTCCAGGAAGTTGTCTCTTTTTTTTGACCCACTCTTTTCCAGCCTCCAGCTTTCCTAACCTGAATAGTTTGCACACAGAAGCAGAATATGCCATCAGTCTTTCAGTGGTATCTTGCATTCCTTCAAGAATTGGAGAATGCAGGACATGCCATCTGTATTTAAACCAGGTATTATCAATATTTACAGGTCCACCCCATGACCCTTGCAACTATCAAGGGGTGGGCTGTTTCCTGGTTATGCAGAAGTTCTGCTTTGGACACCTATTCATACACACAGGTATTCAATTATCTGCTGCCTGCTAGCATTTACAATGAAGCTATTTTTTCATCCATGGCACAAGCAAGACTTTTTGTGATTCAGAAGTTCTGTCGTGACTCACAGGCTCTTTTGATATGCAAGTATGAGGCTTTAAATAGTACACCATGACAGAAAGACAGAGCAGGCAAAGTGGATTGTCTGCTTTGAGAATCTGCTTGGTCCCTGCTAAGTCACACTCATTCACACACTTTAGGTGTTAAAACACTGTAATTTGGTTTTCTTTCTATTAGATACAACAGGGAGGGAAAAAAACCCCCACAACTAATCCTTTGTAAAAGGCAGTTAATTTATGCAAATCAAATAGGCTCCTTTTTCTCAGTCCTCCACACAGAGCTGCAAAAAAATAGCTGAGGCACCTACCACAGTTTCTCAGTGAGTACTTCACTGTCTAGGGGAAGAACCATTTTATCCTATTGCTCTGTCAAGTGAGAGAGAAATTAATGTCTGGACCACCAGGTAAGCACCAGGCAAAAAATACTCTTTCTTCTCTGTGTCACATGAGAAAGAGAACCTCTCAACTGTAACTCTACAGACACACAAGTTTTGCCGTGTCCCAACCCTACAGCTTCCAAGGCAAATCCAGGCAGAAACACCTGCTGAGCTGAGGGAAAAGAAAAGAAACTCCCATACATACCCAGGACAACTTCTGTAATTCCCACAGTATCAACACTGATTTCTAATTTTATTCTCAGAAATGAGTCTTATAGAAAATGCTCCACTCTATTTTTTTTCTTTTAAAATGCTTTTTTCTCCCAAGAGATTTAGGTAAAACATTACCTTCTGAAAAATGTAAGTGCTAGTCAATGAGCTTATAACTGTATTTGCAGCAACTACAGATCCCCCAGTCCTGCAGGATTTGAGGTCATGTATGTCTGTCATCCTGCAGTGGAGGCTCTGGGTAGATGGATTCCATGACAGATTTTGAAACTGTCATACAATTGGTATCCAGGATTGCAGTAATGGCTACCAAGAGGAAAGGCCATCTTCACTGTGCAGAAGGGGATTGCCAACACCCAGGGACAATTGGAAGCAGGACTATGATCAGCTAGGTGGTGGTATGGGGTACAAGAGATGTGTGGCAACTCCTGGTTTATAGGAAGTATATGGCTGCTGCAGAGGTGTTTGCACAGCACAGCAGGTGGCCAGGGGACGCTTGGAAACTATCAGAGCTGGATCTGTCTGGGCTATTCCAGAGCCATGTGCTAGCAAAACCTAGAGTGTTTTAAATAATAATTAACCATGTTCCAGTGATGCCAGGTCTGGTGTGTCACATCAGGGAAATTGTGCAGAAATGTAAAATATCCAAGCAAGTTTCTGACAGGAAAATGTCATGGACTTCCCAGTTATTCCCGCTGATTTCTTGCTATGAGTGATGATGCTCCTCAAACACTGACTTCTAAGTATGTTCTGCTGTTGCAAAACCTAAATCCCAGGTATGTTTAGGAATCTTGAATCACACTGGAATTGGCTGAACTAAAATAATGGGCAATGATTTTTAAATGGTTGCTGTTAGACTTCCTCATTTTACCTCATCTATAAAATCATAACATTCAATTTTTAAAAATGATATCAAATTATAAGGAAGGCTGATCTGCAGAGATCAGCCTCATTTGCACCTTTCACTCCTCAGCTGAGCAATTAAGTTTGAACTGAAAAAGCCAGGCTATTTTGACACAGTCAAACTACAAAAGAAAAAGTGGGCAATTGCGTTTTACATCACAAAATGAAACTGGGGTTTATACTTGTCTATACTTCTGGCAGTAAAAAGCTGCAGAAATACAAGATTCTGTGTACTTTAAAATTTTATTTTATTTTATTACTGATAGGAACCCATTTCTTTCTCCAGGGAGAGGGAATGTTTATATTGTGAAAGAAGTTTGTACAATGAAGAGTTAATCAAGAAAGCCAGAATATAGCTCATTTTCCAGGCAACTTAATTGAACTAGTTTTGGGACTTAGAAGACACCTTTTTTAATACCCTGTAATGGTTAAAGACTAAGCAACTGATTAGTTGAAGGTTGTATTAATACTAACAGCAACTCAGTGTGCCTTAAACAAAAATAGCAACACCCACCAGAATTCGTTAACTCCTCACTGCTGAATAACTTCATTCACTTCCCACATGCAACCACCCACTTTGTTGGTAACTCATTATTTTAAATCATGCTCAGATGCACCTGATTAAAGATAGTCTTGGGGGGTTTTTAAAGACTGGTTACATATTATATGCTTTTGCAGTGGAAGTGTGCCTGCTAAGACAGTATCTATTTCACAAGGGGTACAGATAAGCTTTTATGTGCAAGCCTAATCAGTGCTTCTGGGCCTGCTTTCCCCCCTTTTTTCTGACTCAAGCTTCTGAAATTATATGTTTCACTTAGCAGCAATTCTTTTTTGTTGTGACTGTCCAATCTCCATCGGGTGCTTGCTTGCACAGCCAAAAAGAGCTTCTACATAGCTTTCTGCTTAACAGAAACTGAAGTATAAAAAGTTTCGGAGAGGCGGTTTCAATGTGGAGGATGTGAAACAGCTTATTATACTAGCCCTGAAACTCCTACCCCCAAAGTATTTTCTTAAAGGGCTTTTGAGATTTCTACTTGAAAATTTGAAAGTTTAATTTTACCTCAAGAAGAGATCTCAAGGACAGCATGAGGAGACAAAACTGAGGTCAGCTTGTCTCTTATAATGAAGTGGCCTCCACAAATAATTGTTTTGTCGGGTTGTTCTTTCAGATCTTTCATAACTATAAGGGCTGCAGCTATTTCTACCGTGTCAAGGTCTAGCTTCAGGTCATATACCTGTTCTCTAAGCCATTTCAAAGGCTCCATTTACAGCAGACTGTGGTTGGACAGACTTTAGATGAAGAATCTGGGATTCAGTAACAGGAGAACAAGAATGGAAGGGAGAAAATAAAAATATATTAACTTATTTCACACCTGTCCTGGTTCCAGCCAGGACAGGGTTAATTCTTGCAGTAGCCAGGGGGGGCATGGCCAGAACCCAGAAGTTATTCTATACCACCTCAATTCATTGCCAGGAGTGGGGGAAGGGAGTCTCTACCAGGGAGAAAGGCTCTCTCCTGGTTGTAGGTGAGCATTTCACATGTGACTCACTCTCTTTTGCACATTCTGTCATTAATATTGTCGATGTTTCTGTTCATTTTCTGATCTCATTGCTGTTTCCAGTAAATTGTTCTTATCTCAAACTGTGGTCTTTGCCTTTTGTGCCCCCAGCTCCCCTCTCCAGCACACTGCACCAGAGAGGGGGAGCAGGGAGGAAGCAGTGCATGGTTTTAGCCAGAGCACCAAACTGGAGAATACCATTCCTAAAAAATAATACATCAAACTAATTTCCTTATTTTCCCTTATTTCTCTCTAGAAGTTCCATAACAGGAGGTTGCAATAAGACTTGCATTTGCTGTGAACTCAAATTATCCATCACTTCAGCTGCAGTAGTAAGGGGAGAGTAAGACTGCATTTTTAAGATTTGTGATGAGTATTGTGAATAGCATAATACAGAAGGACCAAATAAACAAGATTGCACTCTGGAAAAAAATTTAGTCCATTACACTTAATGAAATTGAAGGGAATTTTTCCTTTATATAATTCCTTTCTTTCTGTCTTGGGACACTGGGTAATGTTGTTTCTTCATTATAATACACATGCTTTGGCAGATACTTGAGCAATTTTTTGCTTTTATATTGGAGAGACAGAGCTTGAAAGATTAATTGCTGCTTTCTGAATTGGGGAAGCTATGTAGAATTACTGAATGTATCATGTATGTTTCCATGCTATTCTGCTTCAGAGTAACATCATTTTCAGTGTGTGGTTTTTTTTGTTTTGTTTTTTTTAATGGGCTAACTATTCAGGAAGTGTGATTAAATTTTATTTCTGTTCTTAATAACGGGGAAGTCCTTCTCTCATGTCTTGTATCAGCTTATAAAAATACATAAATTTCATGGCTAAACTGAATTTCCATTTCAAGATTCTCAGCTTTGCACTTATATTGAGCCTGACACTCAGAGACCACCTTGCCTCACAGATCCTTAATGGAGCTGACCTGACCCCCACTGGTTGAAAATCAGGCTTTGTATTTCCAGTCAGTCATCCTGAAGACTCAGTGAACACTAAAGGAGGAACATAATTTCAGGAATCTAAAATATTGTTACAGGTCTTTCCTCTACCTTAACAAACAAATATATTTTATTGAATATTATATTTTCAACTCTTGTGCAATAGGAGAAATAAGAGAAAGCAGTTTGCATTTTATTTTTTGAAATTATATTGAGAGTGGCTAGCGCTGCTACTAGGATGGTACATATTGACTAATCCATAAAATGATCATTCATTGTATTCAGGTAAACCTGATGGATAGAAAGCAGCAAAAGATAAATTCTGCAGATTATGATCCCTAAGAATTTCTTTATGATGTACATATCTCAACATCCCACATAATACAGCCACCACAAAAAAGGATAAAATGCAGCAAAAGTAGAATAATTTTTCTGTGGAATAAATACATCAGGTGATCTTCCATCTAGCCTTGGGAGTTACAAGAATTTGGCACTGACTCCCACTTTCCAACCACCCAACCTCTAAAAAAGCATTTCACAGCTGAAGTAAACATCATGTAGCTCAATTTGTGTTTACTTCAGACAAAACGATTGTTTATTTCTGCAAATGCAAATTCTTTGGATTAAGAGTTTTACTGCAAAGAATCTTTCTCCAGAAGCAACAAATGCACTTGGTAAATTCTTGCCGACTGCTTCCCATATCTGTCTTCTCTCTCATGTGTCCAGATGTGGGCTCCAGGATGCAGGCTCCCTCCTTTTACCCTCCTTTTACTGATTGTAAGCCAACAGGCATATCAAGGTGGCTTTTACCCTTTTTGGAAGACAGCTGTGACACTTCACTTTCTCCAGTTGTTGGGGTTCTCCCTGGTATCTACAGCCATAGAAAGCTGATAGAAACTGGTTGTACAAGGACATCAGCTACCTCCCTCCCTCAGCACCATGGGCTGCAGCAGGATGGGTCCCAGGACATTTGTGGATGTTAATGCTCCTGCATGATCCCTGACTTGACCATTAAACTAGGCTAGTAGCTCTTCTCCTTCTCCACTGAGTGCAGAGGCCTGGCAGGCTTTGCTGGTGACAACAGGCAGGGTGGTGAAGACCTGCCTAATCCATGTCTGCTGTCATTGAATCACCTCCCCCATCCTGCAATGGTCAGCCTTCTGTGACTAATGTAGCGGTAAAAGCATCCACTGTTGCTGACACTTCTTCCAAGCCAGTGGAATTTTGGCTTCCCTTATTGTGTCTCTACATGCCTTGGCAGTGTTTATTTATTCCTTCTCTGTTTCCCGCCTCTGTCCCCCAACTGTACTTTCATTTTTTTTTGTGGAAGATGTGTCACAACTTTCTTGCTTCATCAAGCTGAACTTCTGATATGTCTCCTTGTATTCATGAGGATGGACCATTCTTGTACTTGGAGAATGCTGTCCCTGAAGGCCAACAAGCTTTGCTGGAATTCTTTCCCCTTCAGAGGCACCTCCTCTGAGATTCCACCAACAAGTTCTCTGAAAAAAGCAAAGTTTTTGTGCTTGAAGTCCAAGATCTGTTCTCTGATGATGTTCTCTAGCCATGCCTTCTGAGGCCAGAACAGAAAATTTAGGAATTGGGAGAATAAAATCCCTAGGTCTACCATAGGAGAGGATCAGTTTCAAGACCACTTAAGAAATATGAATGTTCACAAGTCCATGGAACCCAATGAGATTCATCCATAGGTCTTGAGGGAGTTGGCAGATGAAGTTGCTAAGCCACTATCCATAATTTTATTTTAAATCATGAAATTCAGGTGAAGTCCCTGATAACTGGAAAGAAGGAAATATAACATGCATTTTTTAAAAGAGGAAAAAAGACCCAGGCAACTAAAGACCAGTCAGTCTTGCTTTAGTGCCAGACAAGATCATGAAACAAATTCTGCTGGAAACTTTGCTAAGGCACGTGGAAAAAGAAGAGGTAATTGGTAACAGGCAATATGCCTTTATAAAGGGGAAATTATGCCTGACTAATTTGGTGACGTTCCAGGACGGGGTACAGCACCGGATAGGGGCAGAGGAACCCCTTAACACTCTATGATCATCTTTCCTTATATGGAAAAAAAGTTGTCTTCAAGTTCAACAAGTTTGTCATCCATGAAGACTCCCTGGTCTTCTCCACAGAGCTGCTCTCCAGCCCCTGACCTGTTCTGGTACTTGGGGTTATTCCTCCCCAGGTGCAGCCCCCTACACTTGCCCTTGTTTAACCTCACTGGGATTCTCTNTGCCTCCCCAGGTGCAGCCCCCTCCACTTGCCCTTGTTTAACCTCACTGGGATTCTCTCCCCCCAGATCTGCAGCCCATGGAGGTCCTTCTGAATGTCAGCACAGCCTTCAGGCAGATCTGCCACTCCCCCCAGTTTGGAATCATCACCAAACTTGCTAAGGACACATTCTATCCCTTCATACCGGTGACAGAATCACAGAATGTGCTGAGTTGGAAAGGACCCAGAAGGTTCATTGAGTCCAATTCTTGGCCCTGCACAGCACCATTCCCAAGAGTTACCCCAGGTGCCTCAGACTACTGGCCTAATGCTTCTTCATCTCTATTAAGTTTGATGCTGTGACCACTTCCCTGGGGCCCCTGTTCCAGTGCCCAGTCACCCTCTGGGTGAAAAACGTTTTCCTAATATCCAGCTTAAACCTCTCCTGACACAACTTCAGCCCATTCTCTCGGGTCCTGTCACTGGTCACAGCAGAGAAGAGATCAGTGCCTGCCCCTCTGCTTTCCCTCAAGAAGATGTTGAAGATTGTGATGAAGTTTCCCCTTAGTCTCCTCTTCTCCAGGCTGAATAGACCAAGGGAATTCAGCCACTCCTCAAAAGGTTTCCCCTCAAGGCCCTTCACCATCTTCATGATCCTCCTCTGGACATTCTTTAACAGCTTAATACCTCTTTTTTATAAATCCTGATTCCATCAAACAACTTTGAAGAGTGACAACTCCTTCCTGTCAAGAATTTCAGGAATAAGCATCCTCCTAAAGCACCTGGTAACTGGCATTTTTATGGTAGAAATGGCAGTAATTATCTCTTTCCCCATTGCCACATTGTCTCAGAGCAGCTAACAGGAGCTCAGACCTGTCACACTTACTCTTTGTACTGAATTTAAAAGACCTTGGATCTGAAGATTGTCAGTCTTGCTCTGTCTGAATTTTTGCTGACCTGCATCATTCTTTTTATTGTCTCAGCTGTGAAAGCAATTCCTCTAATTGAGCAGGTGCTGGTGATGAATCTGTTTTACCTGTATATAGTACAAATCACTTTTTTTTTACACATAACAGTAATGAGCAGTCATTCTATGCAGAGTGAGATACTTACACCTCTGACCCAATGGCGTAAGGCAGAGAAATCCAGGTGTGGTGCAATAGCAGAGGCCTTGAAAAGCAGAGATGCACAATATGATGCAGAGGAGTACAGGTATGGGGTGACAGAAAGTGGAGGACAAACTTGGCACTGGAGAGAGATTCTGCAGCTATAAACTCTCCTGTGATCAGCTAAAGAAATGCAGACCCAGAGCTGGCCAGAACTGGTTTTAAAGATAACAAAGAGAATAAATAAATGATGCCTGCCATATATAGAGAGCACCATATATAGTAAATTTGGATGTAGCATGATGATACATACTACTGAAGAAAAAGTAAGATGTAAAAAAATTCACGTTAGCAAATGTGTGCAAGTGGCCTCAAGCAGCTCCCAGAGAGAAAAAGAACAAACCAGTGGTATCAGTAACATTCTCCTCCTGAATGATTCATGAGGCTGACAGCTTCTGACACTGCCCTCTCTAGGGGCCCAAATCTGTTGACTTCAAGATGCAGGGGAGCAGTGGGAAGATGAACTCCAGGAAAAGGGGGATAAAAACTACAGAATGGGACTGTTTCAATTTTAATTTTATTATTACCAAGACTTTTCCATATAGAAGTGATTTGACTGAAATACTATTAATTCATGTTTTGTGATAATTAGACCTAGATCACAGAATCATAGAATTATTAAGATTAGAAAAGACCTCCAAGATCACAGAATCCAGCCTTTGACTGAACACCACCATGCCAACTATGGTCTAATTGGCTAAGTGCCATGTCCAGTCATTTCTTGAACACTTTAATTGAGCAGCCTGTTCAGTGCTTGACAACCCTTCTAGTAAAGAAATTCTTCCGGTTGTCCAGCCTGAACCTCCCCTGGCTCAGCCTGAGGTTACATCCTCTTGTCCTGTCTCTCAATGCCTGGACAAGAGACCAACCCCACCAGGCTGCAACCTGTTGTAGAGAGTGATAAGGTCCATCTGAACCTCCTTTTCTCCAGACTAAACAATCCCTGCTCCCTCAGCAACCCCTCATATGACTTACTCTCTAGAGTTCCAGCTTCATTGTCGTATGAAATTTTATTTTTTTTAAAAAGCCACTGGCAGACTGCTGCATGCAGCTTCTCATTTGGATGTGACTTGACTACCCTACATTCATCTACAAATGGACCTTGAGCTTACTTAGAGATTCCAGCAGGGGACCACAGCTACCACACACCTTTGACCAATGAACAATACTATGTCTATTGGGGAGGCTGTTCTCATTAACTAAGCACACATGCAATGTCGAGGGAGAAGGAGAACCCCTGCCTAAACTAGACAGGTCAGTCAGATCAACCCATACAATCAATGGAATATCAGATCTCGCAGACAGATTACCCTTATATCCAACAGATGATTAGAGTTAAAATGAGGTAGTCTTTTAAGATTTCCACCATCCTAGCAATAAATTTCTAACTTGACTTGTAAGTAAGTTATGATTCCTCTATCCCATAAGAAGGTTTTTGAGTATAACACTGCAACAGCTCCCAGGTCATGGGGAATGAAGCCATCTCAGAGGGACAGGGCGCTGTCTGCAGCAGGGGCGCAGCAGGGCGTGGAGTCTTTGCTGAAGATGTGTTGTGCTATGATGATGGTGGTGGTGCAGTCCATGCCAAGGTGACTGACAGTGGTGAGAGTGAAAAATCACCAGACATCAGCAGCAGTCAGTTGTAAAGTAAATTTTGATCTTTTCTAGTTTTTGAAAGCACAATCAGAAAAAACTTGTCCTAGTAAATCAGGTGGTTTACTGTACAAGGCTGAAATATAGATACAGTCTAATTAACCAGAAAATGGTACAGTTAGAGCTCATGGACAGGTTACCTGCTCTGCTAAAACCAGTTTTGAAACAGGTTTTTGAAACCAGGGTTTCTGGAAGCCACATGCAAAGTTAAATTGTGATAATAATGTAACCATTGTTCTCACAACAGTATTTACATTCTCTGAGGTCTGTGAAGGATTTGAATATTAGCATGCATAATAACGTAAAACAGATTTGTAAGGGCAGCTAATGTGCTGCCCTTATAAATAACATGTAAAAGACATTATTTGTGAGAAAAATTCACTCTTTGGGTGTTCCCTGCAGTAATGTTTGTCTTGTGTGCCTAGTGTATTAAAGCATAAAGAACATTGTGCATTTTGGCAGCTGTTTTTGTTAGGCATCTGTGAATTGCTGTGATGGGAGCAGGCAAACCTCAAAACTTCCAGAATGCTTTTATTTATGTTCAAAGACTAGGCAAATGCTTAGCAACTAAAATTAATCATCATTTGTCAGGCCTTATGTATATCATACCACATGATATACATACATACTCCTTTCTGGCTCTTGATATTCACAGGATTGACTACCTTTAGGTGTCTGAGGTCAGGATGGCCAGGCTCAGGACCACTGTGATTAAAGAAAAGAGAAACAAATCTGGCAGGTTGGGTCCAAATTATTATTTCCTCCTTCTGTAGGACAAAACCAGTCTATTGTGATCCTTCCAGATATGTGCTACTGATTTTCTACAAGTGAAAAAGCCATCTGTTAGGTGACTGCTGTCTGATTCCTTTACAGAAACATCCAGTTGCACACTGGATCTTACTGTCATAGTTCTACTGTTTTTATGTAACTGTACCAAACAAACTTTACAAAATCTGTAGCTTCTAACATCAGTCACTCTTTTGATATGTGTGGATGCCACGCACACAGAACAGTCATTAACAGGTCTGATGCCTGGAGTAGGTAAGAGAGGGTAAGAGAGGCAATAATTTTAATTTCATTTAATGAAGCATGCTAAGCAATGCACAGGTTTTGGTTGCAGCAACGCCATGACTTAAAAGAATTTCAAGCTAGTATAGATCAAACCTCAGAAAAGATACATCTCTTTCTCATTTGATGGTCAAGAGATTCCACAGAAAGAGAAAGAACAGAAACCCTCTCTTTCACCAAATAACTCCCTCTACAACCTCTCACATCCAAATTCAGAAGAGTTTGGTCAAACTTTGGGCAGAACAAAGACATGAAACATGTCCTCAGAATCTAGCACAGGTGTACTCAGTTCATGTATTTTGTTCTCTGACTCATCCCTTTAAATTCCTTTACATTAATCAAATTCATCTATGCAAGTTCGGTAGAGAAAAACACAACATCATTACTACGATGACCAACATAATTATTTCATTTGGGAGGGGGTACAGTTAAATACGTATTTTAAATTGTAAATCAGGGAGTATGGCAAAAAAAATGGTTTCCACTTCTTAGGAAAAGTCTTATTATGCATCTCAAAAATTATTTCAGCTTTGTTTAAATGAAAGAGGAAGATATCAGTCTTCAGTTTGCACACAAAATAACTGGAAGACCTATAGGCTAGATGATTTAAAATGCCGAGTACTTTTAACTGCTTTTTTTTTTTAATTCCAAGTATTGTTTGAGTTGTCTTTTGTCACATATCACACCACAGAAATGCTAATGGGCGTGTATGTCATGTATTGCATTGCACTTGTGAACTGCAAGGATGAAAACAGCATTATAATATCCAAAGAAGCTTGCACTATCAACAAAAAAAAAAAAAGAATTGGATTTTTGGATGGATGGCGTGTCTCACCTGGTAATTCAATTTCTGAGAAAGATCAGTGATGACCATGTCAGGAAACAGCTCAGCCAAAGTCAAGAACTGAACCACCAGGCAGCAGCAAGTATTTTTAGAGATATTCCTAGATTGGAGCTAGTAGGGTTTGACATACTCCCAAACAATGAGACTTCAGTTTATATCCCTTATTTTTATCCAAGCTTGTGCATCCCCAGTTTTACTCCACACTAGTTTTGGGTGTAGAGAAGGAGAGATGGACATCAGCCTGTCCCCTCAAACAGTGAGCACTCTGCTCACAACACATATTGGGAAGAAAGAAATCTTCTTTATCCTAAATGGACCCCAAAAGCCCCCTCAGATCCCTCAAAATCACACTGAGGTCCCCAGCATCTTTTTTTACTACTACTTCTTTCTGCTACAAAATTCAGTTTACAATTGCTAGCAACAAAGGAAGGAAAATTTGACACATTCCTATTGCTAGAACAACAAAATACAATTTTTATCAACAGTCCAGAGAATCCCTGTAATACTGTGGATGTGATTTACTGCACACCTTCAGGAAAAGATCTTATAGCTAGCAGTAGCATTCCTCTGTTTCTCACTCTCTACCAAAACACACTCACCTGGCACTATGTCCAGCTCTAGTGTTAATACAGCCACAGCCCTGCAGAGATGAGCACTTTCAGTTTTAAAACTAGATCTCGATTACAGAAATAGGGAGCCTCAATTTCCATTTTGCAGTCACGGTCCAGACACTTAAAATGCAAGTTTTCTTCTCAGCTGAGACCATGAAGTATAATTAAGTGAACTTTTGTTCTTTCTGAGAAGAGTTGTACTGAAACAGTTCAAAAAATTTATTGTATAGATACACCACAGAATTACTATGGGATCTTTGTTCCAACCTTGCTTCAAGTCTTTTCCTTGTTTTTTCAGAATGGTTGTAATACCAAAATTATTTAAAGATTTGGAGGCTTCTTTGTAAAGTTATTTTGGAAAATGGTGCCCAGTCTATCTTGATACTTGAGTTTCTTCTTTTTGACAAGGTTTTATAAGATAGGACATATTTTCAGACTAACCAACTGAAACTGAAGAACTAAGAGAATGTATGGCGTTGAGTATAAACACATGCCAAAGTGCCTTCTTTACACTTCCAAAAAGTATGTAATATATGGAAGCAAGGGGGAAAAAAAAGGAAGATACTTTCTCGAAGGCTGATCTCAGCCATCATAATGATCCTAGACCAGCTAATCAGGTGGAACTGTTGCTGCTCCAGTTTTGTCAGACAGCCTCAGGAAGTGATAAATATGAGTGCCCTGAGCACTTCACTGAGCAGAGCACTTCACTAGCAGACATCCCTTTATGGTAAGAATCATTTATGGACATATGCATTTTAAGGTAATACAGGTCATCTACTGATGAGATGAGATATAGCCGTCTTTAAGCATTTATAATGGGACAAAAGATATGGATATCAGTCCATGGTTTTGTGTGGCATGACCAATCCAGGTTGATGTAACTGCTGAAAATATCAGACCTACACAACTTTTGAGTGATTAGTTGTTAGTGTTAGGATGACAGTTCAGTGGTCAAGAAAGCCCACTGTGCACTCCAAATGAAGTGAGATGGTGCCTCTTGCTGGGCAGGGGCTGCTCAGGGCATTTGGTGGTGTATCAAGTGTTACAGCTTGATAGGGCTGGGGTCAAGGGACTCTTTTCACCACCAGCAGTCCCTGTTCTGTCTCCCTCTGGGAAATGACTCCCTCCTGGCCTTTCCAAGCTGGACTTCCCAGCACAGTGGTGATCCTGGAGAGGTTTCTCAGGTTGGGTACAAACCTGCTAAGAGCTGGCTGACCCTGTGCCAGCTGTGTGAGCTGCACAGGGCACAACAGTAAGCTTCCTGTGTCAAGGAGTCAGCACAGACCAGGCTCCCAAGGCACATGGGTGTTTTTGAAAGTCTTATCTTTCATATGGAGAATGTCCTTTGGACTTGTTTGGTCAGCTTTTTTTTTTTTTTTTTTTCTAGTTTGTCATCAGAACTTCCCCATAAATACGAGATTAGAGATAACTTGCTGTGTGATACACAACAGCAGTTTGGAGTCAGGCTAAATTGCAAGAAGCTTTTCTATTGGCATTGCTTTATGAAGTAATGAAGTTATTTTGGCAAAGTAGTTCTTTTTGGGGGGTTAAGAAGGGAATAAAGCTGTTAAAGGTGACAATCTCAGAATCTGTGCAGAAGTTAAGCTTTTCCAGTCACCATGGTTACTTGCTTCTAAGTCAGAAACCAAGAGGGAATGTATAATTTATATCTTTAAACTGGCCTGCCTTATTGAAACTGTAATGTGTTCTGAGTTGGACCCACTTCAGTAAAACTGTTCAGAGAAACAGGTCTGCTTTTTATGTAAAATACCAGAGATGTTAATCAGAGTGAATAATTCCTGCACTCTGCAAACAGCAATTGTAAAAAATGAACTGACCAAATCAGAATAAAAATGGGTTTGTTGGTTTTTTTTTAAGGTGGCACAAAACTAGCTTTGATATTTTACCGAAGATGAATTAAGACTCCAGTTGTTTGCCAGTACAAGGCCATGAGGACTATGTAAGCACTTAAAGCAAGTGGTTTCTGGTGCATGGAATATTTACTAGGCCTTCTACATTGATGTGTTTGACCTCGTAGCTGTTTTTGCATCAGGAAAAAATTGCTAGTGAGGAAGGCAGTGTCTGAAAAAAGATGATTAGGAAAATGTTAATAAAACAGTATTTCTGCCTATTAACTTCTGTCCACTGGCTGAAGAAAGGACATGATTTCTCTCTTCTTGTCCATTTGTTCAAACTCTCATACATTCACTCCTAAATAGAAGGGAAAAGAGCTGGTAGATCTGGGAGAGGAAGGTGTCCCTGCCCATGTAGGGGCAGTTGTAACTAGGTGATTTTTAAGGTCCCTTCCAACCCAAATCATTCTATATTTCTATGTTGCTTTATGTATGCCAGCAAGAGCTTTCAGAAAGAGATTTTCCTATGGACGATGCAACTCAAAAATATTATATTATATATCTTTAAAAAACATACCTTTTTCCATATCCATGCACTTTACTTTGTTCCATATACAATTTACTTACATGATGGCCTGCACCTTTTACTGAAGAGCCTTTTGCAGCTCAGGGAACACTGTGGATCAAATTTAAATATTCCTAAGGAAAAAAGAAAACTATTTTCAAATTTTGATAGAGACCTAGTCGCTACCTTATCCATTTCAAAAAGCACTAGGGATATGCCTATTCAGATTAGGTGTCAAGAACCCTCAGATTTTTATATGATAATAAGTATTAATTTTACCTAATTTAATTCAATATTAGTACTGTTACTAAATGAGAACAGTATTGAGAAATGTGTAGCTTTCAAGTGTGTTTTCTTTTCATTGATTTGGCCTTTAATTATAAATGCTCACATTGTAATTAATTATTAAACCATCAGTCATCAGTTATGATTGTGTCCAGACATTTGATTTTGACACTTTCATGATTTACATTATGTAAAGGAAGAGTTCTTGACACCTGAATACTGCTGGTGTAGCTAATCCAGTCACCACATTTACTTCAGCCAAGGCAAGTGATTCATGAGCTAAATTGTGAACAAAAATGAACTTCTTGACTGTTGTATCTGCCCTAAAAAATAAAACAAAAAAATTACACCACTTGTTTTAAGCAAATTTTAGACTTTACCTATAATGGTTCAATTGCAAATGTCTTTCAGCAGAGAAGAGCACTGATGCTCACCCACAATGTGATGTTATAAATTTAGAAACACTCTTCTGCTGTTACCATAGAAATCATGTAAGTTTGCAACAAAAAAAAATTTGGAGGAATTTAGGGAAGATTTAACAGATGCTGTTAAATTTCATATATTTTATTTTCAATGCACAAAATACCCCCAGAGTCAAAAAACAGTCAAATTAGCAGAGGAGGGTTGTTTGAAATCTTTAGCTCTGCCTGAGAAAATCTAGAAAAACGGAAGAATTGCTCGTAGCTGTCTTATCCAACTCCTCTGTCTTACACCATTGGAACATGAATCCTTCAGCTCCCAAGGTTTGGGTCAGAGAATTCACTTTTGGGATGAACAGGAATTACACCTATAATAATAGTAATAATCTACATTATTTGAGACTTAAGACCTCCTTGGGTACAATGGCCTTTCCAGCAAGAAAAATTCATATCAGAAATATACTCCTATAACAGCATTTCAAAATAGCTTCTGTGTGACCAACTTGGATAAACAAGCATTTTTGGATATGCTTGTGAGTGAATCATCTCATTATAGTGAGATTCCAAGTGAACCACAAGGTCTTCTCATCAGGAGCAAGTTTTGATCTGAGTACCTACAATGAAGAAGGCTTCGTATTCAAAATCACCTTTAGCAGAGTAGAGATTTGAAAATGTCAGATCCAAACATCATTAGATTTAGTAGTGAGATTCCCACTGATTTTTATACAGTCTGGATTTGATGCAGTGCTTACACAGGACCAGGCTCTTTTCTGCTTCTCACCCCACTCAAACAGAGAGAAGGCTGGGGAAAGGACACCACCAGGAGAGCTGACCCCAGCTGACCAAAGGGATATTTCACACCATATGACATCATGCTAAGTGTATGAAGTGGAGGCAGAAAGAGAAAGTGAAGGACATTTGGATTGATGGCGTTTGTCTTTTGAAGTCACCATCACCTGTAATGGGCTCCTAGTCTGCTGGAGAGGGATGAATACCTGCCTGCCCATGGGAAGCAGTAAACTAATTCCTTGTTTTTCTTTGCTTCTATGTATGGCTTTTGCTTTACCTTTCTCTCTACCTTTTGTTGCACATTTTACACTGTCTTTATCTCTACCCACATGTTTTCTTTTTAACTCTGATTTTCTTCCTTATCCCACCAGAAAGTGAGGAGGAGAAAGGAAGAGTGGTAAGAGCAGAATGAGCCAGTGGCTGTTTGAAGCTTAGTTGCTAGCTGGTGTCAAACCCTTTAAACTCTTCTTTCTTTCAAAAACATAAATCCAAACCACTGCACTGTACCAACTACTAGGAAGGAAACTAACATTAATCCAGCCAAGAAAACAGGACACCTGAGATAAATTAACAATTCCATATGTCTCAGAGAGTCCTTTAGTACTTCAGAAAGAAACCTGGTGCAGTGCTGTTCTATAAAGCTGCTCTGTAGTAATACAGACCTTTAATACTAAATAAAATTACATGCTGGCATGGATTTAAATGCTCTCATGTACATGGTTATCTGCTAGAGGTCACCAGTCAAAGTCTGAAATTAATTGTGGAAAAAATAAGAAGGAGCTCTGAAAATCTCTGAGGAAGAGTGGCCAATAAATAGTTTTCAGGTCTCTATTCCTAAATACTTATGATTGTACTTTGTCCCTCTCATGACCACTTTCAAACTCAACATTCTCTACAACACACACGCAGGCACACAAACACACACACACATACATTCATGAAGTGAAGGGATTGAGGAACCTCTAAAAGAGTAAAAGACAAACCACAAACTCAAATGCTGCTGTTGTTCTCAAACTCTAATGATTCCAAATAATGCAATCTTAAATTTTCAGCACCTTACATGTTTTTTTTTGTAGACAGTCTTCCAATTACTGACTAATGAAGAAGATAATTATTTTTAAAATACAGGTTCAAATCTTTCTTTCAAGGAAAGGACTGCTTATTGCGCATTACACCGCTTAGTGAACACAGTGACTTACTTACAGTGAGAGGCAAATATTTCATTAGATTGGTACACATGGGTCCCCGGGTGTATGTTGATATAGTTTCTTACAAATTTGCTCAGTGTGTGTCAACAAAGGTCTGCACTGAAAGTTTTACAATAATTCATATTTTTGGCACTCAGCGATGAATTTATTGTGACACTGAAAGAATTCAGAAAGCACATTCAGTACATGAATGCATTGGGTCTGGGTGACATGGAGCTGACTTTCTCCACAGCAGCCCATAGGTGCTACTAATGGCAAAGTCCTGCTCTTCTGGTAGCAACTAAACAGCTCCTTAAAGTGGCAAGCGAATTTCTCTTCTTGATTTGCACTGCTCCAACACCCATTTTTTACTTTATATTTTTCTTAAGGGTCAGGATTAGGATTAGGATTGGGTCTCAATTTGCTGTCTCTATTAAGCTGTAATTATGTCACAAGTCTCCTTGCCTTTCTTCTACCTTTTCCCATGTTGCAGAGAAGGAAACTAGCTAACAGCTGTGTGAGCATTTGGCTCTCAGTTATGGCTGGCCTACCATTGTAAATGAGAAGGTGATTTTTGAGAAGGAATTCATCACAGGAAGGCAGACTAGCTCTTTTTCTACCTACGCTTTTTTTTTCTTTCCCCCTAACTAAAGAGAAAACAAAAAGTTGTGTTGGTCCTGACACACCTCTCTATGTCCTCTCAACTAGCAGCTCAGAGGTGCTCCTGAGAAGCTACTGTGGAAAATGAGAGTTCTTGGTTAAATGTCAGTTGCTGGCAATATTTTTTCATTTTCAGGCTTCTTTTTCTCTCAACAACTCTACACCAGACTCTCCAAGATTTCTGGGGAGATTAATGAGGTGAACTGAATCTAACTTTGATTTGTGTAATTTATTGTGTTTGTGCAGCACTTACTTGTTTGATTGGTTGGTTTGGGTTTATTTTTGTGTGTGTATGTTTTAATTAATTAAGTATTCACATTACAAGCAGCCAACATGCAGTATGAGGTCGGTAGCTCTGACTTTTGGAAACTCAGCACCTACTCAACTACAGGTGGGTTAGCCAGGCTGGGAAGTACAGCCTTTTAAGCTTTCCCTAAAAACAAACTTCACATTAAAAGCAGGATTTCCAGCTCAGGTGTCTGCCCTTGTTCCCAGCCTCTTCCCGTCAGAAGCTGCTAGAGGTGTAGACGGCCTGGGTGGCAGCTCAGTGCACCGATCAGGGTGGAGCTGCATCCCCGTGATATGAAAGCTGGCCAGCCAGCTCTGAGGAATGAAAACAAAACCCAGACCGGTGTGCCGCCGAGCAGCGTGAAGCCAGCGCGCAAGCCAAGTGTTTGACTTTGTTACAGTGACACCTGGTGTTGTGAGGTTGCTTTTTCGAGAGAGAAACGTGAGGATGTCGGTAAAAGCAGCAACAGAAAGGCTTGTACTTCGGCACTGGCAAACAAATGTTCCAATTTGCAAACACAGGGGGTTTTTTCAGCACTCATTCTTCACGCTTACTAAGCAGGGAAAAAAAAAAAAAGAGGTTCTGTGACTTTGTGCATCTACTCTAGATGATTTATGTATGCATCATATATTATACTCTGGAGGAACAAGTGTCACACAGTCACACAGATTTGGGGTCTTCTCTACAATCAAACAAAGCAGTCCTCTAAATATAAATGAAAAAACTCGAACCCAATTCTTCATTAAGGTATGTCAAACGTGAAGTCCACGGGGCTATCTTGATGTCAAATCAATTAGGGAAGATAGATTTAACTACCAGTACAGTTCACTTAAGATCAGTAAATCAAGCTCCCTTGTAATATCATTTACCTTTAAGAAGGAGCACAGCATTCTGTCCTGGTTTCAGCTGGGGTAGAGTTAATTTTCTTTACAGTTGCTGTCATGGGGCTCTTTTGGGTTTGTGCTGAATAGAGGGTTCATAATACCAAGATGGTTGTAATTTCTGAACAGAGGTTACACAGAGCTAAGGCCTCTTCTACTCTTGGTGCTGCCACAGTGGCAGGGCAGGGGTGCATAGGAGACTAGGGGCAAACAGAGCCAGAACAGGTGACCCAAACTGACCAAAAGGATATTCCAGATAATCATGCTCGGTATATAAAGTGGGGGGAAGGAGAAGGAAGGGGGGACATTTGGAGTGATGGTGTTTGTCTTCCCAAGTCACCATCATGTGTGATGGAGCCCTGCTCTCCTGGAGATGGCTGAACACCTGCCTGCTGTTGGGGAGCAATCATTTAATTCCTTATTTTGCTTTGTTAGTGTGAGTCTTGCTTTCCCTACAAATTTTCTTTATCTTGCCCCACAAATTTTCTTGTCTTTCCCCTTCTGATTCCCTCCCCAGTCTTGCAGGTGGGGCAGTGAGTGAGCAGCTCCCTGGGCTTGACTGATGGCTCGGACTGAGCCACAACATATTCCCTTGTTGCAGACTAACAAAACTCAGAGCTATGGTTATTAAGTAGTAGCTCTGCGAAGAAAAGATCCAAACTCAACGGGGTCACTAATGGTAAAATACTTTAATATTAGGAAAACCAAAACACCCCCAAACCCTCCAAAAAACCCCAAACAAAAAACCCAAACAAAATCTCACTAAAAAGCTTGTCAAATTATGAAGGTAAAGTAGTGATAACTGTGTTTTGTCACTGAGAAGGTCTAGCTTCAGTTCTATGAGTGGGATTCTTGATCTGAATCTTTTTTTTCTGGATCATTTCCATTTAGGCCTCAAGAGAAGAAGTACCTGTACCGTCCCCTTTGAATTGTTTTCATTTCAACAAAAGTTAAGCTATCTCAAATAGCAACAGGTATTTCATTCCTTGGAACCTGACAAAAACCTCAGGTGACATAATGGGAGGCAAAAAACTCCAACTTGCTGTCAGGCTAATTGCAATAATGCTCTAAGTTTGTCATTTGGATCAATTTCCACACACATTATGGTGAGAGTTGAAGACTACAGAGATGAGGAGAGGCAGGTGTCAGCTGTGTGAACTTCTGCACTTCCATACTCACAAGTTGTTTCCTGCTGCACCGTCTTCTCCTTCTTCCCTACTTTCCCCTCACCCTCTGCCTCTAAATGGCATTTTGTAAGAACTTGGCTGGACAACCCTGTTTGACACCATCAGATATTTGACGGAGACACTTATCTCCTTTTAAAGACTAAAGCATATGTATTACCCTTTCTTTAGAACAACACACTCATTAATGACACAGATTAGTGGCAAGGGACAAGAATGCCCAGCAGGGCTTATTCTGAGTGTCCAGGGTAAGTGCTACCACAGCGGAGGGGGTATGTTGTTACTGTTTTGTTTGGGTTATTTTTGGGGTTGTTTTGTTTTCTTTGTTTTTTTTTTTTTTTNTGGTTTGGTTTTTTTTGGGGTTTTTTTTTTTTTTTTTTTTTTTTTTTTTTTTTTTTTTTTTTTTTTGTTGTTCTGTTTTTGGGCTTTATTTAGTTTCATTTTGGGTTCTTTTGGGTTTTTTGTTTGTTTTGTTTTTGATTTTTTTGAGGGGTTGGAGAAGAGGGGGTCCACAATCAGTCAGCTGGCAATGTGATTTTTTAAAGTAACATAGACAGCTACTACCTGTACTTGGTCTCCACAGACCTTAGGTGCAGTCATGAGGATGAGAAAGGAGCAACTAGTTAGACGTGGTGGTGATCCAAAATGCAATATTTTCTTGAGAGTTCATAATGTCAGAACTAATACCCAAATGCAACTCAAGATAGTAGAAAAACTGGAAATAAAGGAAAACTTCCTGCGAAACACAGCAGAAACCATAGCTCTGGTTCTGGTTACTGCATAGTTTTGCGATGGCTTAAACCTTAAGGCAACAATTTCCTAAAAAGGTGAAGATTATGGCAATAAAGAAGCAATCTTTCTAGACATTTTCTAGGCAAATTCTTAATGATCTTTTTAAAGCATAAGATTAGTTTTATAACATAAAGATTGTATTATGACTTTTCTCTAAGTAATGCAGGTACAAGCTTGTTCCATTCTGGAAGGTTCCATCATTAACTCATTGTCAGGAAGACTAAGCTGCTACTGAAGAGTTACTTTATTTGGAGAATGAGATATTAGCCATTTCCAGAGAAACTTTTAAAATCTTTGTCATGTAGGCAATAGTAAATCTGCTACTGCTTAAAAGAACAGAAGTTGTCTGGTTTGATGGGGCTTATTTTACCTTAGATACAGAAGGTTTGGGATTATTCTGCATTTCTCCAATACTATAAAAAAATACCATAGAGCCTTTTCATCTTTTCCCCCAAGACTCATGGGTTTATTTCACTCCATGTATATCTTACAAGCGTTACCACTTGTATTGGGTTTGCATGGTTTTGGTAGTGGGAGTGTACAGAGTTGTTCTTTCTGAGAAGCTGATCTGCCAGCTTCCCCTGTGTCTGATGATGCCCTTGGAGTCCATCTCCAAGATGGAGCCACAAAGCAGAGAAATTTTACCTTTCTGGCATCAATTCTGTTCTTTCTACTGGGAATAACCTGGAGTAATACATTGTTGCTGACAGTCAGAGGTTGTATCAGCTCTCATGCCGGCTAGAAACTTCCACAGTCCAATGGATGTGGGATAAGGACACAAAATAAACCTAGAAGGAACATAATAGTCAGAAGACGAGGGTCTATGACTGAAAAAAAATCAAACTGTTACATGTAAAGTTTTGCCACTACATTTTATTCAATAAATGCTACAAGTTTCACTGATGATATATTTAGTAATAATTAAGCTATTGACACTTTTCATTGATAGCTTTGACACATGGTGTCATACTTGCTCACCTAACACTAGTGAAACTGCAAGTCAAGTGCAAGAAGAAGAGATACTACAATCTTGAGGCTGAAAAATGCAAGATGTTCTAAAGAGAGATTTCAAGTGAGTGCTGCCATACTGTAACAGGCATAAACCTTTTTTGTTTTTGTTTTGTTTTTTGTATGAAAACATGGCCTTCTCTGTTGCAGTTTAAAAACAAATTATTAAAGAATTTGGTGCTGTTTTCAAAGCACTTATAAGTGCTGATATATCTGTGCTGATATATATCTGATCCCTTCAATTTGGTTTTCTGAAGTTATGTCAGAAATGCAAGGAGAGATTCAGGTAAAATCTTAATACCTTTGCCTCTTGTGTTCATGTCCTCAAATTCAAGCTCATTATTGACAACTGAATTATTAGTATTACCCCTATTATTACAAATAGGTGTTTTCTCATTGACTTCAGGGAAAAAAAAAAGATAATTTGTATGTGATTTCATCTTAACTATTTTAGGGGCTCCAAAAGAAAAGTCTGCTACCTGAAATATGCCAAGTATTTTATTTCTAGTCTGTTACAGGTAATTTGTTATCGAGCTATAGAAAGAGCTCACTTGAACTGTTTCAAAGTTTAGGAATCCTACTTTACAAACTCTGTATGCAGAATTAGTATCTTCTTTTTCACTAAGGGTTTTCAATTGTATTAGCTTAGATGAAAGGCAGGCAGGAGAATTAAGTGCAATGCTTGCAGTTTGCGTGAGCAGCTCCCTAAACATCTGATAATGAAAAGCATGTCTCCGTGTCACTTATAAAGCTTTCCTCATTAACTCTGTAAGTCAGGCTGATGCTTCCAATAAGCACTTAGTTTTGCATTTTCTACCAGTGTACATTTACTTATGAGAACTCCTAAACAAAGAAAACATACATAATTATACGGCTAGAGGTTTACAGGGTGGCTCACATTTGATGACCTGCTATATTTTCTTCTATTTTCCTTGCTAATGCTATGATTTACATCCAAGTACATGCCCATTATAGGGAGAAAGCAAGCTGTATTTTTCTTAATTAACCAGTAGACCTATAAACCTTCAGAGGTTGGTGTTACTACAGTATTTCAGAGGAATACATATTTTTTTAATCAGTAGCAGAAACAAGAATAGAAGAGCCCAGCCTATGCTAAACTGGAAGAAAATCATGGGGCAATGTTTTTTGCATTACCTGATCCTTCAAAACATTTGATGATAGGATGTCTCAGAGATGCCTGTGAACTTTGACAGAGAAGATTGTTAAGGAATTATGCTAGGATGTAGCACTGTGTCCATATTAGACTCTCCTCACACTGCAAAGAATCCAGGTTGTCTTAATAAATCCTTATACATGGCAATTTGATTTCCAGAAATGTGTATGAGTCAATCACGTTGAATTCTGGCAGCTCCAGCCTATGATGACCATTTCCCCTTGTAGAGTAAGTATCGTCTGACATGCCTGCCTCACACATACCGGCTGACCACTATCTAATTAATTACTTCAGTGTTGAGTCATACCAAATGAGACTCCTAAGGGCAATCTGTTAACAGGAACTCAGCTGTCAGCAACATCATTGCATCACTAGTGATGCATCAAGTATTCCACAGATGACTCATTAACATCTATAATTTTCTTCTTCACTAATGTATTTGGTGAGGCATCGCAAGGTCCAGACAAAACCTGAGACCCTTGATCAGTCATACTGTTTAAACTGCATCTCAATACACTGCAGGCACTGTGGCATTTTTATTTCCTCTAACGTTTAGACACAAATTCATTATTTGTGAAAGAAGATGTAGATTTCAAAATCTCAATTAAAAACTCTTAAAAATCATTCCATTTATGTGACTGCGGTGTTAGGGTGTTAACCCTTTAGTTGCGGCGGAGTAAAGAGACACAGTCACACGGTCATTCTCGAGATGGANCATTTATATGACTACCCTGAAGATCTCAAAAATCTTTTATGACTTTTGATATCCTTTCTTTTTAAAAATATTCTCATTTCTATATGATTTTACTGAAGATCAGCATTTAAAGGAGTTCTACTCCTGCGCTATCCTCTGTTCAATAAGTTCCTCAAAGAGACAAGAAAATCAAACCTCTGATATTCAGAACTCTTATAGTATGAGTTACAATAGCTTAATGCAGTTCCAAATATATCCTAATCTTCAGTCAAAATTAAACAAGAAAATTACAATTGTTCCTTTTACTAATGTTAGAAGTGTCTTCAGTAAAATGCAAACTCCTTTTCCATTGTGAAGCTGCCATTTTGTAAGCTGACTCAAAACCACCAAGTTAAATGGTGTTGCAGAAATTATTTCCAGCAGTATTTCCTTTAGCCACAGTTACAACCAAAGACAGAAGGATTGCCAGAACCAAAAACTTTCTTCAGATAGGCTGGACTAACACCAGCCAGCCACCCTGCAGCTGTGCTCACCCACAGCAAAGTTTTATCATCCCTAGTACAAGCTCCAAACAGAGCATCAGGAGTGTGACATGAAGACTTCAAGGATTTTCCCTCTGTACAAACATTTTTGCACTGTGTTGCAACATATTGTTTATCTCTCTTGCTCTGCTCACTCCTGGTACTGACAGGTTGTGTCACCGCTGTGAGAAGAGAATTCTTCCCCTTATTTTCTCATTATACAGCTCCTGCCAGTTCCGTGACATGTTTTCCTATCATTCCAGGATTTCCTCTCACCTTTCGACAAAGGAAGGCCATCATAAATTTTTCCAAGTGGAAGAACATTTCCAATACATATGTCACTTTCAAAAGCCAAGTTCACTTTTGTTGACAGTCATGGTTTCCCCATCGGAGAGAACCTTTCTGAAGCTATATCCAGATTACTTATTAACTTCCTTCTACCTACCCTCCTACCTGGTCATCTGCAGTCTGTGCATGGGATATTTCTTGTTTACCCAAGGAAAACAGGAAAACAGATGTGACACTAAGTCAGATGTCATTGCTGTCCTGTTGGGAGGACTTATCTGTCAGTGAAACATGACCTTCAGATCCAACACTTCTGAACACACCTGACAACCTTTTTTCTGCCACTAAACACCTCTTGGTATTTTCCAGCTTGACAGGACAAACATAGGGTGTCTATCTGAACCTAGAGGATTAAGTTTCATTATTTCCTTCATTCCAAGGCAGGGATGGGTAACAACCTGAGAGCTGAATTTCCTCACAAAGCATTTGAAAAATGTAGTTTGAGAATCAAGTTTTTCCATGCTTACTATTGCAAATCAGGCAAAGCACTAAAGCAGACATGGCATAGAATATTGTCATACGTAAATACTGTCAGTTAAATGTAAAGAAGACAGAAGAAATCAAACCATCCTGAACCCTGTAAAGACAGTTACTGCAACTTCAGTTAAGTTCTCTGTACAGCTTAATCAACACGGGAATAAAAACTGGGGAGGGAGTAATTCTATAAGTATTGCTATGACAATGATACAAGTCTTTTCATATCAGAGAAAACTACATCAGATCCAGATGAATCTCTGAATTCTGAATATGAAAAGAAAGTGTGAAACTAAAGTCTGCAGGGTTTTTCTTTATAAAATATTGGTAGCAACAAGGTCACAAATCTGTAATGCACACTTATACATGGTAAATAAGCTTTAACTGTTCATGAACCGTACTGGTGATGGTATTTATGCACTTTTTTCTTTTTTGTGGGGAAAAAAGAAATTAATAAAAACCTGCAGGCATAAGGGTAAAAAAAGACCCTATTTGGAAACCCACTGAAAGAAGTTCTTCCTTCAGAAAACCCTTACAGCTGCTTTAGGTCTTCCTATCTCTGTTTGTTCTAGACTTTCAAGTAGATTTCCAGGTAGCAATAATACTTCCAAAGGTCGCATAATACTGAATTTCAAACAATTATACAAAGAAGCTTTATTCCATAAAAACAGTAAGTTGTTACACATATGAAATAAATAACTGTGCTTACAGATAGAATTTCTGATTATTTTCAAAGAAATTATGTTCCTAATACATAAAAATGTGCATTAATACAAATCCGCACATGCATCATCATACAAAATGCCAACATTTACATAAAAAGACCTCAGATGTCAAATCAGGGTTTGGAGCAGTTTAAGGCAAGAATAGGTTTACCATATTTGATTGCATATAATCTCTAGCATAAACACAACCTTTTAGAACTCTGTTGTTTCAAAACTCATAGTTTTAAATCGTTCTTCAAGCACATCAGAATCCTCATCACTGTCTGCACTACTGAAATTTGTATCAAAATCCAGCTCATCCTTCAATTTACTGCTCTTCTGGTCATTTCTAGAAGTCTCACTCTCTGTTCTGTCTTGTCCTTTATCAATCCTGTAAAAAGCAAGAGGGATATTATCACCACCCATTTCTGGAATTTAAACAAGAATGGGATGGAGGATAGAATATCCTCCCAGCATTCCATCCAAATAAAGATGGAAGATGGAAAGATGTGGGAAGAAGAAGGAGAGGGGCAATAAAAGTCCCTAAAGTTGCTTCACACTAAATAGGAGGGATACAAAACACAGTAAAACACAACAAAATATGCATTAAAAAGTATTTAGTACAGAAGAGACTGTAAAGAAAGAAAAATAAATATTTGAACAGCTTGACCAATTAAGCAACTGCTGGACTGTTGTCACAAACTAGTGAATTAATGTTTTATGTATCATGCTCAATAGAGAACACTAGCAAAATGCCAAAAGCCTGCTAAATGCACTGTGGTAACTCTACTCAATATCAGCCCTTGTTTAATTCTTCTGTTCACTAGTAACTAAATCATCAAATGGCAGACAAAATGCAAGCAGTAAAGTGACTTCTGCGTATTTTATGATGCTTAACCAGAACCCATTTTGAAGTGCTTTGTTAAGAAGATATACAATTTACCCATTGGTGTTAAAATCTCTTATCCAAGTAGGACTTGTTTTGTCTCAGCCCTGCTAACATCAATAAGCATTTACCCTCAGTTTCATCTGAAGAAAGTGAAGAAAATTACTCCTTCCAATTCATGTTGGGATTATTGAGAGTATGGCATAAAGTACAACAGCTTCTTGGCAGTTTCCAAACAAGGCTTATTACAGGGGGAATTATCAGTAGAGGACTGAAACTATGTACTCTATGAGTTACTTACGGAATTACTATTTCTTCTTGTTTCCCACACTTAGCACAAATTTCTAATTTACCAGCACATGGTCGGCAAATAATATGATAAGGATCTTTTACAGTCTTCTGGAGGCACTTCACACTGTGAAGAGAAAAAAAACATTATTAAAAAAGTATTGCGGATGCTTACAAACAGTCTGTGTTCAAACACAATACACAAAAGAGGAACAAACACTCCACAAAAGAAGAGGGCCAGTTTCAAATAAAACACTTTGTGTTTGATCAAGTACCAGTATCAAAATCTCTGCTGCTCACCCTCACCACTTACTTTTCTCAGGAAGAATTACTAAAACAAGTACTGAAAAAGAAACATTAAATAAAGAATTTAATATTTAAGTTGACAAAAGAAACATTTCTGTTCATTTCAGTAGCTAGTTTAATTTACTTTAAAATTGCATAACTTCTGGTTTCATGATAGAAGCAGCATATGGCACAAAAAAGTACATGGACCTTACAAATACAAAGCTTTCACTCCAAACACTGCAATGACTTCCTTTTGAACTTCTCAGATCATAAACTGAGTCACTGCTAGACTTTTGTTTTCTATGAACACAAGCCTGCATGGAGCAGTATTCTCAACAAACGCAACCTAAAAAGGTAGAGGTCTTGGGCTATTCTTTTTCAAAATATGATAATATTTTGTAGATGTAGCCATTTCCAAACTTCTGTGGCTTAACATTCAGCTGACATTACTAAAGCCTTGTATATCTGGAGAACATAACCCAGAACAATATACTCCATGTAATGCTGCTGTCTTGAAAGTAATTTTCTTGGTTCTCATGCCCTCAAAAGTTCTTCCCAGACATGTCATACTCAGCAGGGGCGCTACTAATACAAGGCAGATTTATATATTTTTTTAAAAATAGTTTAATGTCTAATAACTAAATACTCGAAATAGAAGTAAAGTAGGGAAAACTTGTGGTTGTACTAACACTCATAATTTTAAAGATGTTTTAAAAAAGTAAAAATACATTGAGGTGCAGAGAAGTCCTCCATCCCCATTTTTGCAATATGCAGTATTATTTTTAGTTTTAATGTCTATTATGCTTTTACTTCACCCAGAAGCTTCATCTGTTGAAAATTTTCATAGTCTTGTCCTTTCAGAACAATGGCTCACCTAGTCATTGTACTGCTGGCCTACAAACTATCATCTAGAAAAGTTAGAATGCTCTGAAACACAACTTTCTCATTCAAAAATATGACAGAGAACATCACATATTCTGTTATAAGCTGCTGTTCTACAATGTCACTTTTTCTACATCCAATGCTTCCCTGATTTACATGGTGGCTTTGCCTGCTTTCTTCCCTTTGGGAAAAAATTCCAAAAAACACTCAGATGCAAACAGTTATTTGAGAAAGAGTTAAAAAAACACAAAACCTGACTTCATCTGTGGTGAACAGAACAGAGAGTGTTTATTTTTCATTCAGCAAGCCTTCTACCTAATAATTTATTTTTTTACACAAAAGGGTGCAACTAATACCAAAATACAAGCTACTGTGACATATCTGTCTATAGTGTGCACCACAGCCCAGCTCTGTTTCTTTGAGCTCTATGTTTCATTGCTGAAACACCTGTGTCTGCTACCACGAGGTAAGGACCTCTGCAACTGAGCAAATAAGAAAGAAGCAGAGATCATCCCCTTCTGAAAACTAGAATAATTTGTATGTTTGTGATAGATTAAAATATTTATTATCTTTGTTTTACAGTTACACAAAAACAAGTAATACAGAACTCTATGCAAACAATGGCATCATTTACTGCTCATGATTATAGTTTCTTCCAGAAAAGGAGCAAGCATGCTAAGAGGTAATGAAATTGCAAACATTAGCAGAGTACAGAACAAGAGATGTGCAGATCCCCCTAATACACACATGAAAGAAGACCTTAGAGAATCGTATTATAACAGGCTTAGGTTTGACTTTTTGTTCAGGAGATCACACTGATGGGCTTGGAAACTTACAGGTCCATAGTTCAACCAGTTTTAACAGCACAGAGGGAAGCAGTTGCTTCTCCTCTGTCTCTTCTTTTCAAGTGTTTAAGATAAAAGACATGAATTAGAAAATTAACATTGTCTATATGTTGTCATTGCACATGAGACTCCACATCTGAAAAATGTTGCATAATAGCAGCTTCTTCTTGTGAGTTTCAAAAGCCAAGATGTTTTCCAAAAGCTCACAAACTACACAATCAACAAATAACAAAAAATATCTTCACTCACCATTTTTTAGGTTTTGTCAGTAGTTTGTACTTCCTGAATTTTACTCGCCATTCCAAGACACCTTTGCAATGGTGACACACTCCATCATGAAGCTTAGCATTTATTTTCTGAATAAGTAAAAGAAAAAAAAATATATTGATGACTTCCTTCTGCAAAGAGTAAAATCTTGCTTAGAAAGCATTTTTGCCCATCATGTGATTGATATAACTACAAATATGTTTGCTTGATAGTAACATTAAACCTTTCATATACATTTGTCCAAAAATTTTCTTCA
>VXBI01007485.1:0-25641 GCA_013397375.1 Toxostoma redivivum
CCCCAGCCATGGCTCCCTACCCCACCCTAACACCACCCCTCACTCGCACACCGGGTTTGCGGTCAGGGTCAGGGTTAGGGTTGAGGCTGGGATGGAGATGCTGCAGAGCTCTGGGACCATGGAGCCTCCCATCCGGGCCGGGAATAACTCTGGGGCTCTTCTCTTCCATAGGCCCTGAATGCAAATCTGGCGACTCTCACTGCTCAGTTTGAGAAAGCCACAGCAGAGAAGATCAAATGCCAGCAGGAGGCTGACGAAACCAACAAAGTCATCACCTTGGCAAACAGGTACCGTGCAAACGCTGGCTCTGAAGCTTCAAGGCAGGCTGCTGCTCCCTGGCATCGCCTGGTGGCCCTGATACCAGGGCTATAGGAGCAGCAGAGCCCCCCATACCCTCCCCAAATTAAAAATTTCTGAGATTAATTGGGCCAGACGTTCATGGGGGGAGCCATCCGTGGAGATGTTTGGTGACAATGTCCAGGTCACCATGGCTGAGTCCCCAGCCACCCCCAGCCGGGTGACAGCCCCAGCCCCACAGCAGCCACCGTCCCCTGTAACCCCACAGGCTCGTTGGGGGGCTGGCATCCGAGAACGTGCGCTGGGCTGAGTCAGTGGAGCAGCTCAGAGAGCAGGGGAAGACGCTGTGTGGGGACGTGCTGCTGGTGTCTGCCTTCGTGTCCTACATTGGATACTTCACCAAGAAGTACAGGGCTGAGCTTCTGGAGAAGCACTGGGTGCCCTTCCTGCATGGGCTGACGGTGAGAGGCCCCAGGTTCCACCCCAGAGTGCCCTCCCCCATGCCCAGCAGCCCCAGGGGCTCCCACGCCTCTGTGGGCAGGCACCCAGCAGCCCCTCTGTGCAGGTGCCCATCCCCATCACCCCGGACCTGGACCCCCTCAGCCTCCTCACGGACTCTGCCGACGTGGCTGCCTGGAACAACCAGGGGCTGCCCAGTGACCGCACTTCCACCGAGAACGCTGCCATCCTGTGCAGCACCCAGCGCTGGCCGCTGCTCGTGGACGCCCAGCTGCAGGGCAGCAAGTGGATCAAGAACAAATTTGGGGAGGACCTGCAGATCGTCCGCTTGGGCCAGCGAAGGTGGGCCAGGGGCTGTGGGGTGGGCACAGGCTCAGGCTGCACCGTCCCCCTTTCCCTGAAGGTTGCAGAGTCAGGGCAATCACATCCCACATGAGATTCAGGGCAGCAGCCCTGATGGTGTACCTGACACCTCCAAAAGCTCTGTGAGGGCTGGGACTGGCAGAGCACAATGGGCTCCAATAGGGCACAGTGGGTGGGAAGCTCTCTGTGAGCCCCTCAAGTGCAGACTTGCCAGACACGCCTCCCCTGTCCCCCCTCAGATACCTGGACATCATTGCCCAGGCGGTCTCTGAAGGACAGACACTGCTGATCGAGGACATCGGTGAGACGGTGGAGGCAGTGCTGGACCCCCTGCTGGGCAGGACCGCCAAGGGCAGGTCAGCACACCCCAATGCTGAGGGGTTTCACCTGCCCCAAGCAGCCACTGCTGCCCCAAAATGCTGGCAGATGCACCTGCACTGTGGGCAGCTTGGGAGCCTGATCCCCCAGTGTTCTCCAGTATGTCCCATGGGGGACACCTGGACTGAGTGTGCTTTCCTGGCTGTTCTGGTCCTTGGTATCCAGTTCATTTAGTGATTCAAGGACATGCTCCCTGGGACACCTGCCATATGGCACGATAAGCTGGAAGGGGACCTGCACCCCAGAGGCTATGGGGGGCTGTGGCAGGGCAGTCTTCAGCCCTTGTTCCTCCATCCTTACCTGCCACATCTGGCTGAGGGCATGTGATGAGTTACTGCCCAGCCTGTGGGGACTGATTTGTTTAATTAACTGAACAGATACATGAGAATTGGAGATAAAGAAGTAGAGTATAACCAGCAGTTCCGCCTGATCCTGCACACCCGATGTTTCAACCCGCACTACAAGCCAGAGGTGCAGGCTCAGTGCACTCTCATCAACTTCTTGGTGACACGGGAGGGCCTGGAGGACCAGCTGCTGGCTGCTGTGGTGGCCCGGGAGCGGCCAGACCTGGAGGCCCTGAAGGTACAGGGGTGGAGGGGCTGCTTAGGGGGGTGGGAGAGGCAGGGGCACTGCAGAGCTTTTGGGCAGGAGAGCTCCCCTCCGTGTGCCCACTGCTGTTTGCTGAGAGCCGAGGAAGTCCTGACCAGACCCTGCAGCTGCAGGTCCCCACTGCCCCCCACCTCACCGTGCAGGTGATGGTGGCACCCAGGAGGGGCCACATCCACCTTCCTGTGGCACCAGCACGCTGGTGGCCGTGTGACACAGTGACTGGTGCCAGCACTCTGTTGTGATTTCTTGAGTGACACATCCCTGGGTGCTGCTGTCACAGGCAAGCCTGACCAAGAGCCAGAATGAGTTCAAGATCAAGCTGAAGGAGCTGGAGGACTCACTGCTCGCCCGGCTGTCAGCTGCTGGGGGAGATTTCCTGCGGGACACAGCACTGGTGGAGAACCTGGAGATAACAAAGCGCACAGCCAAGGAAATTGAGGAAAAGGTAAATGTGCTCCCTGGAGCTGGTGCTGCAGGCAGAGGGTCAGCTCGGCTGGGCACCAGCAGGAGGGTGGGCACTGCTTTGCTGTGTGACAGGGTTCTGGTAACACCCACCCCCCTGCACCTCCAGGTAAAAGAAGCTAAAGTCACTGAAGTACAAATAAATGAAGCGAGAGAGAACTACCGGCCAGCAGCAGAGCGTGCATCCCTGCTGTACTTCATCCTGAGTGACCTTTGCAAGATCAACCCCATCTACCAGTTCTCTCTCAAGGTAGATGGGGACTGAGGAGGGACAGAGTTGGAGGAGGAAGGAGATTCAAGTGTTTCAGCTTTCATGCTGCTGACAAGACCCCAGCAGCCACATGCTGATGCCTGCTGGGATCTTCCTCAGGCCTTCAATGGGGTTTTTGAGAAAGCCATCCAACGTGCCATCCCCAGCGAGGACACCCAGCAAAGGGTGATCAACCTGACAGACCAGATCACCTACTCGGTCTATGTGTACACTGCACAGGGCCTCTTTGAGAGAGACAAACTCATCTTCCTGGCCCAGGTTGCCTTCCAGGTAATCCCTACAAATGTCTGGGGCATTCACGTGGCTTATATACAGCTTGTTCTCTGGTGCTGCTGTGGATGCTCAGAGCCTCTTGCCCCTCATGCTGGGGCTGTGGGCATTGGGTGGCTGTGATGCTGGACTCCCAACTTTCAGGTCCTGGCCCTCAAGAAAGAAGTGAACCCAGCAGAGCTGGACTTTCTCCTGCGCTTCCCTGCCAAGACTGGTGTCACGTCCCCAGTGGACTTCCTGCAGCACCAGGGCTGGGGTGGTGTCAAGGTGGGTCTGTGCAGTTGCCAACTGTGCCAAGGCAATGCCAGCACAGCCCTAGGGCAGCGGGTCTGGGGTCACCTTCAGGGGGTCCCTGAGGAGGAGCAGAGCCCAGGAGTGATTTAGTTCTTCTCTGTGGGACCTGAAGGCACTTTCAGAAATGGAAGAGTTTACCAGCCTGGAGAACGACATTGAGAGCTCAGCAAAGCGATGGAAAAGGTTTGTGGAGATGGAGGCGCCGGAGAATGAGGTGCTCCCCATGGACTGGAAGAACAAGTCAGCCCTGCAGAAGCTGTGTGTGCTGCGGTGCCTGCGCCCTGACAGGATGACCTATGCCATCAGGTATCTGGTGCCCAGCACAGGATTCTCCTGCAAGAGCCCCAGAGTGGCACCACTCCTGCTGCAGCCAGTGACTGTTCCCATCTCACAGGATGGATGGTTCTGTTTTTCTGTAGGAAATTTGTGGAAGAGAAGATGGGAAGCAAGTATGTGAAAGGAAGGAGCATTGATCTTTCTGAGGTGTACAAGGAGAGCGGCCCCTCCACGCCCCTGTTCTTCATCCTCTCCCCTGGTGTTGACCCACTGAAAGACGTGGAGGCTCTGGGTGAGGCACTGCCCACCGCAGACTGGCACCAGCCCTGCTGGCCCGGTGGCCAGAACTGCATGGCCCCAGGTCAGTACTGATACTGACAGCAGACATTCCCCTCCCAGGCACCAGGCTGGGTTTCACCATTGACAACGGGAAGATCCACAACGTATCCCTGGGGCAAGGCCAGGAGATCGTGGCAGAGCATGCCATGGAGGTGGCAGCTGCAGAGGGCCACTGGGTCATCCTGCAGGTGAGTGAGGGCAGTGGGGCACACCACAGGGTGCACAGCTCTGATGGCAACCGGGCACACCAGGGCACAAAGTCTGCCAGTGTCCAGGACACTGTGCATGGTCACCATGCTGGTGATGGCAGTGCCACCGCCTGGACGAGCTGCAGTGCCCAGCCCAAGTGCCTTTGTGCTGTTCTACACCTTCCCCTGTGGAGCCACAGTAGGAATCGGGGTGTGGGGAGGAAGAAGTGAGATTCACAAGATGCAGAGTTTCTTTTGCAGAACATCCACCTCGTGGCCCGGTGGCTGGGCACGCTGGAGAAGCTGGTGGAGCACCACAGCCTGGACAGCCACCCCGAGTACCGACTGTTCATGAGTGCCGAGCCAGCCCCCAGCCCCGAGACACACATCATCCCCCAGGGGCTGCTGGACAATTCCATCAAGATCACCAGCGAGCCACCGACAGGCATGCGTGCCAACCTGCACGGAGCCCTTGACCTGTTCTCCCAGGTACCCCTGTGCCACCCCTGCCCTTCCAGCACTGCCTCCTCGGTGGGTTCTGGTCAGCAGGTACAGCTGAGCACCTCAGGGTGTCACTGCTGCCAGGGATGCTGCACCTGGAGCCAGCCCTCACTGGCACATCCTCCTGGAGCCCCCCGAGGCCCCCTCTGGCAGGGGTTTAGGGGTAACCAGAGCTGCCTGAGGGTTTCCAACACAAGGCAGTGCCAGGTTGCCAGTGCCTTTCCTGAGGGTGAACCTGGAGCTGCTGCAGCTTTGCCATGAACAAGCTGCCTCAGCTGTCAGCACAGCATTGGGGTGTGAGCTCCTAATTCCTTCATTAAAAAATGAGTGCAAAAATTACCAACTAGCAAATCATTAAAATACAATTGTATGCCTTTCTTTTTTCTAATTAACACTTTCAGTTCTCTTTTGCCTATGAATGTTATCAGAGGGGCATCTGATACCAGCACTCAGCTGCAGCCCAGCCTCACTGTTCCTCTGCAGGAAACACTGGAGCAGTGCAGCAAAGAAACGGAGTTCAGGTGCATCCTGTTTGCACTTTGCTACTTCCATGCAGCAGTGGCTGAGCGGCGCAGGTTTGGGACCCAGGGCTGGAACAGGTCCTACCCCTTCAACAACGGCGACCTGACAGTCTCTGTGAACGTCCTGCACAACTACCTGGAGGCCAACCCCAAGGTAAGCATAGCAAGGTGACTGCTCCTCAGCACAGCACACTGCAACAATTGGCTTTCCGTAGAACATTCACCAGTTTGCAGCACAAACATTGGCTCGTGAAGAAGCCCAGGGCCAGGAGCGATTCCTCCCCTGCTCCCTGAACACTCAGGCAGGCCAAGGGGATGAGTACTGGGCCTGACTGAGCTGGGTGGAAGAGACAGAAAAGTGCCTGCCCTGACCCATGCCTTGGTGATTGATGGGTGGTTCCACCTAAAAAGAAAAACTCACCCCAAGGATGCAGATGCAGTGAGCATCACCTTTAGACCTGCCCTCACAGATGTGATCAGTTGCCAGCTGGAAAAAAGATGGGATTCAAACCATAGATGGCTGTGTTCATACTGGGACAAGGAGAAATCTGTGGGTGATCAAGAGACACCCCTCTTCCCAAGCCTCTGTGGGTGCAGGGACTGTCACCTCCCTGCAGAGGTCAATCCTGGAGCCATCACTCTGGGGCTGCATGGGGAACTCCTGGGGAGTCCCAGCCTGAGCCTCTCCCTGCAGGTACCGTGGGATGACCTCCGGTACCTGTTTGGTGAGATCATGTACGGGGGGCACATCACGGACGACTGGGACCGCCGGCTGTGCCGCACCTACCTGAGCGAGTACGTGCAGCCCGAGATGCTGGACGGGGAGGTGGCCTTGGCTCCAGGGTTTATGATCCCTCCCCGCCTGGATTACGAGGTAAGGAACATTGCAATGTGCTGTAGAAAACCCCTGCTCTGGGTAAATGTGCATGAGTCCACGTTCCCTCTCGCTCACCAAGGGAATTTAGGGGGAGAGTGTCAATCCCCTGGGAACGCACAGAATTGCTGCAAAAGTAATTCCTGTGGTTGAGAAGGGAAAAACTTGGCTGAGACACAAGTTAAAAAAGAGCCTCTGTGTGCACAGGCGGGTGCTGCAAAGGGCCCCGAGAGTGGTGATGGGTTTGTAAGGTTGCAGGGAACTTTGGGCTCCTTTGCCTGCACTTCCAAGCTAACACTGGCCCTGACCCTGTGCCCAGGCCTACCACCAGTACATCGATGACAACCTGCCAGGGGAGAGCCCCCACCTGTACGGCCTGCACCCCAATGCAGAGATGGGTTTCCTGACCGTCACCTCAGACAGGCTCTTCCGCACCGTGCTGGAGCTGCAGCCCAAGGAATCCGAGGCTGCCGGAGGCACAGGTGCCTCCCGAGAGGAACAGGCAAGTCAAGTCCTGTCTCTTTATGGCAGAAATTAACTGATTTTCTTTAAGGTGGGGGGAAAAAAGAACAAGTGTGACAATTGAGAGGCTAGAGAGGGGAGACAGATACAGGCCTGGGGACAACAGAGAGAGCAGGCCCCATGGCAGTAAGGAGGAGGAGGGGGTGGCAGAGGGAGGTGGTTCCAGCCCAGCCACTCGTGGTCACCAGCCCAGGGATGGTGGCACACACAGCACAGAGACAGCTGGCAGCATGGTCAGGAATGTCACACCCTCATGGGGCCAAGATGCACCACTGGCAACACATGGCTTACATGGGGCAGATGGAGCTGGCTGAGGAACCTCCATTCATGAGAGCAACTACTAAAAGCAAAGATTTAAAATAATTTTTTTGTAAAAGTCTTCTTTGACTGCCTGGACTTTACAACTGAATTTCACAGCCTCCCTGGCCTCAGGTCTCTTACCTTGGCTATCAAAAAAGAACTACAGCTTTTTAAGACTCAAGAGCAGTTAGTAACAGAATGGAGCATTAGTAACAAGAGGAGGAGGTACAAAGAAACACCAGGCAGAAAAAGAAAAAAATCTTACCAACTTAATTAAAGGGAACCTGCAGCGTTTTTCTCTGGGCAAGAGCAGTTTATGGCATTCTCATTTCAGGTGAAGTCAGTCCTGGATGAAATCCTTGGGCAGCTGCCGGAGCCGTTCAACATGGAGGAGATGATGGCAAAGGCAAAGGAAAAAACCCCATACACGGTTGTAGCCCTCCAGGAATGTGAAAGGATGAACATCCTGACCCATGAGATCAGGCGCTCGCTGAAGGAGCTGGACCTGGGACTGCAGGTACCCAGCAGGCAGCAGCCTGCATCACCTCCCAGCATTTCTAAAGCTCTCTCTGCCCTTGCTGCAGCTCTCACCCAAGGAGCTGTGCCAGGTGCAGCCAGGCAGCCCCAGCCCTGCTCCCTGAGCCTGGGCACAGCCCTGGGCTGCCCCACTGCTGGCTGCAGTGACACTGCCTGGGCTCTTCTCTTTCTCAAAGGGAGAGCTGACGATTACATCCGAGATGGAAGAGCTGGCAAATGCTCTCTTCTATGACAACGTTCCAGAATCATGGACACGTTATGCCTATCCCTCCCTCCTCAGCCTGGCAACCTGGTATGCAGACCTGCTCCAGCGGATCAGGGTGAGCAGAGTGTGTGTGACAGTCAGAGTTGGGGGGCTCCAGGACTCTCCCCACCAGTGCACTGGTTTAGTGGTAACTGGTTTATTTCTAAGTATCAATTTAACCAGCCTGATGTACCTGAAAAGGGCCGTTACTCCAAGAATGGGAGCACAAATCTGACCAGTATATCACTGCAGATCAGCTCCCCGCCCCACTACAACTCTGGGTGTCCCATTAAAAAAAATTAATAAAACTGGCTAAGTTAAAAAATAACAGCAGTATTTTCTGCACTATGAATTCAGGGTTTCAGCTTCATTGCTGCAGGGGAATCTTCTGCTTATTCCTCCCACACCACCTCCAGCCAGTCCCCAAGCTGAAGCTTGGGTTATGCACAGCAAAGCATCAGCTCTGTCAGTGTCCTGCAGCTCACAGCACATCCTCCACCCTAAAGGATTCTGCTGGTTTATTTTCCAGGAACTGGAAGTCTGGTCAACAGATTTTGTGCTGCCTGCAACAGTGTGGCTGGCAGGATTCTTCAACCCCCAGTCCTTCCTCACAGCCATCATGCAATCCACAGCCAGGAAAAAGCAGTGGCCCCTGGATAAGATGTGTCTGGCAGTGGATGTGACCAAGAAAACCCGCGAGGAGATAACATTTCCCCCTCGAGAAGGCTCCTACGTGCACGGGCTGTTCATGGAAGGTAAAAACTGTATCTCTGAGATGTTTCAGACATGGAGCAGGCCCAGCTCAGCCCTTCTGCCTCGTGCAGCCAAGCAGTGTCAGCACTTGCTGGTCAGTCTGCTCTGCCCCGTGCTGGTGGCAGCTCAGAGCAGGGAGCCCTGGGTCCATCTGGGTCCAGGCTCAGCCACCAGCTGAGGGCAGCACTGCCCGGATCACACAGCCTTTCCAAACCAGAAATTTCTGTTTTAGCAATTCGGGTTCCAGCTCATGAACCCCAGGGCTCCTGGGGCTACAGGGCTCTAGTGAATACATATGTCACATTCTTAGTTGATGCTTGAGTAAGACAAATTGAGAAAATTAAACCCATGATAATTACTGCTAATGAGAGAGAAGGAGGCAGTTCAGCAGAGCAGCTGAGGGGTCCACTTGGACAAAAGCAGACAGCACATGGGACAACATGTATAGATCCCACCATGGCCAGTTCACCTTAAACTCTGCAATTCCCAGATAAAGCCATGCTGAAGGGAGGGGTGGGGACAGAATTTATTCAGACATCCCACACACAGTAAGGCAAATGCAGTCCTGGGTCACAGTGAGATGAGAACATGTCAGATCTAATAACCATGAAGCCACTCTAGCCAACCCTAACCTTTGAGGTCCCACTCATCAGCACTTCTGGAACCCCGGGCAGGTGTCTGTCAGTCCCCGGGCAGGTGTCTGTCAGTCCCCAGGCAGGTGTCAATGCCCAGGCAGGTGTCTGTCAGTGCCCAGGCAGGTGTCTGTCAGTCCCCGGGCAGGTGTCTGTCAGTCAGTCCCCAGGCAGGTGTCTGTCAGTCAGTGCCCAGGCAGGTGTCTGTCAGTCAGTGCCCAGGCAGGTGTCAGTGCCCAGGCAGGTGTCTGTCAGTCAGTCCCCAGGCAGGTGTCTGTCAGTCCCCAGGCAGGTGTCTGTCAGTCCCCAGGCAGGTGTGTGCAGTGCCCCGTGCGTTGCAGGCGCGCGCTGGGACGTGGCCGCGGGCTCCATCGCGGACGCGCGGATGAAGGAGCTGACTCCGGAGATGCCAGTGATCCTGCTCAGAGCCATCCCCCTGGACCGCATGGACACCATCAACGTCTACGAATGCCCCGTCTACAAGACACGGACACGAGGGCCCACCTACGTCTGGACCTTCAACCTGAAGACAAAAGAAAAAGCTGCCAAGTGGGTCCTGGCTGGTGTGGCTCTGCTCCTGGAGGCCTAGACTTTAATGGCAACGGAAAACAGCAATACTTTTACTTGTAAAAGCTTCCAAGTTGTGTAACTTAGTCTGTGTTTGATTGTAGCAGAACCATTTTAGCAAAGTATCAATAAAAGCAGTGCTGGAAGCGCTGCCATGTGGAGCCTGCTCTCGCAGCACACGGGGTTCTCAGGGCGGATACTGGTTTTCCACTGGTGGTTTCTGACGTGGAGCTGGTGGGGAGCCAGACCACCGTGGGAAGCCAGACAACTGCAGACAAGTGCCTGAGTCCTTTCCCTCTTCTGGCTCTCCATCTTCCCCCAGCTCTGTGTGTGATGGCTCAGTGGGAACTGAGCAGAAACTCCTCATGCTCCTGCATGTGTCTGGCTGGAGCAGACAGAACAAGAAAGGTGCAGATTTGGTCCAGCTGACCCACACCCAACCTGCACAGCCCAGAGAAGATCCAGCTGCAAACAAATTCCTGGTTGAAATATGTTATTTCTATTTCTAGGGTACAGAACTTACTCAGCCCTTTCTTCACAACAAATAATTTGTATCAGCAGTAACACACATAAAGGTGAGTAGATCTGCCAAGGCTGGTCCCTTTGACATAAAACATTTCACCAAAATCCTACTCTGTGAAATACTTGAACAATTAGTTCTAAAATACAGTTACCTCAAACTTCCCTCACAGCTCACAGTCACACAAGCCCCAAGGGCAGGCACTGAGAGCAGCTCATTTCTTTATAGAGCAGCAGTATTTATAATCAGTTATGACTGAGTTTCACATTTACCATCAGCTTTTTTCAGGTGCCAGAAATCCTGTCTGTGGCACTGCCAGACCAGAAACTCTTGCTCACACTCTATCCTGCACTCACACCTTTCTACCTGGCTTCCAAACACCTTCTTTGCAGGATGTTATGGTTCAAGCCTCCTACTTGCAGCGAGTACCATCCCAAACCCACACCAGCACCAAAAGTCTTTCCCTGCCCTTCCACAGCTCATGAAAGTTAACACATGTGAATGTGAAGGAGCCAGGCAGACCCTGCTGAGGGGAAGGCCATAGTGTGGTAAGTACAAGGGATATGGGAACACAGCACCCTGGGCACATGGACAGCAGTGCCCACTGCAGGGACTGTGCATGGCACAGCTACAGGCAGGGCTCCAGTCATGGGCCAGTGGAACCACCAGGAACCCCAGCACACCACAAAACAGAAAAGCAAAACCAACTGCCCCTGTTAACCAACGCTACAGGGGCGAAGAAAAGCCCTGACTGGATACAAAGACGAAACATTTTAAATATTGCAGCAATGCTTTCTATTGGCTGGTCAAGAAAACACAAATGCAGTCTCTGTCTGCAAAACTCTGAAAGGCACATTTCAGAAATGGGAGTTTTATTTTCATGCATGGAAAATACCACTGTATGGGTCCTCTGTCAGAGGCCCTTCTAGAAATTCTAGTAGACAAAACCCAGTCAGGACCTGAGCACTGATCCCAGTCCATGGCAGCTATACCCCAGAGGAATTGAGAGGTGCCTGGTTTTCCCCACATCATCTGCATGTCCATCATCTTTCTTTCATGACAGAGCACTGCAGCTATTCACTGCAGTCAGTGCAATATAATTCCCCATAATGGCAGCAAACTCACCCAAAGCAGCAATTTTTGTTCTTTCAAAAGAAATTCTTGATCAGAGGTGTCACCAGCTTCACCCACAGTTTCACATAACGATTTGGCTGCTCAAACGTTGATGTTGACACCACACCTGAGCAGAGGTAAAGCTGCTCTTGCTCCTGAACAGGAAAAGTAAATCCAAAGTGTTAAATTATATCATGTTCTTTCACAGAAGCAAATTCTCACATAAAGACCAGGGATCTTTACCACAAGCATGCACCATCTCTCCTCAAGAATTTGCAATTTAAACTCTACAGAGAACAAGGGTAGAGGGTTTTGCCTTTTTGTGCCCCATAGTTGCATGAGCTGAGCTTCAGTTTCAGAAAACTCCTCAAGGCCAGGCTGTGATTGCCAGAAAAGGAAACCTCACCCAAAGCTCCTGGGACTGGCTTGCGCGGCTCTCTGTAGCCCAGGCGCCGCGTTTGCAGATGAATGTGCAGCCGTGATCTCACTGAATTACCAGAAACACTCGGGCCCCCACGGCCTGCACCCAAGTGCAGAGGGAGGAAATGAGCCACCCTGCTGATAACACACTCACAGCACGTGAGAGCAGCTCTTTGATCACAGGTAAGCAGGGTTTTGAGCACAAACAGTCGGGTTTCGGGATCTGCAGGCAAACAAGGAGCAGAACAGCTCCTGGAAGTTTGTTCATCATCTTTTTTTTTCATAATTGAAGCTGTCACAGATGGCAGAAAATACTCTGCACTATTTAAATTCAGGGTGGAACAGGGAAGCAGGAACCAAGTACTGGAAAGTAACACCAAAAAGATGAACCAAGACATTAATCTGCCAATTCACTCTAATTTGAGAACCCCCAAATGCTCCAAGAGTATCTATAGTCAGCCCTTGTGTGAGGATTCTGCTCCATGACTATCCAATATGTGAGATCTGAGCACTGGAGGCAAGGCCAGTTCCCTGAATCAACCTCAGTTCATTCACAGAAGCACACAAAGACACCCAGACCACTCACATTTCTTCCCAAATCTCAGCACACATTTTTAAAATGGAACTGAACATTACATAGGCAAAGTGATTTCATGGCAGCATCCCAGGAATGGATTAAGCTTCTAAAAAAGACCACAGAAAGTAAACACCCAGCCCATTTCAGAATCAGCTTCCAGCAATCGGGAATGGTTTAAAGCCCTTTGAATGAGATCACTGCAGCCCTGTGTGAGAAAATTCCTTTGTGTCACATTTTCATTGATTTTCCCCTTCCATTAGAAACAAGCAGAGGCAAGATATGAATTTAAATACTCAAGCAACTCTTCCAGTAATAGAATTGTTTTTGATTAGATACACTCTGACTCATCCCAGGGAAGAGCCCTGATGCAAGAGGGCAATTCCCATTGATCTTGCAGACAAGTCTGCCAGCACCTGCCTCACACAGTGCATTTCTGAGGTCTCCAAGTCACACAGAGGCACCAAACTGATCTGCTTTGGAACAGAACACTACAGGAGAAACTACTTGGGACAGTCAGTTCCAGCAGAAAATTCAGTAAAGACAGCTGGAGAACCAGGCAGGATTCAGAGCAGCAGCCGAACTGCTGAGCATTCCAAGCTGCCTAATTAAAACAAAAACAGCCCAGAAAGACCCTGGGACATTGATTATCAAACCACTTACAGATGTTTGTGTCAAAATTATGTAATGTCATATTATTATTCAAGATAAAGATTTTGTCATAGAACTTCATGGTTATCCTTGCCAGTCCAGAAACTCTCTTCCAGTCCAAGCTCAGCCATTCCAAGGGCATTCCTCATTACCCCAGAACCCATCCTGCCCTGGGCAATGCCCAAACGCTGGGGTTAAGGCTCAAAGGTGCAGCATGGTGAGCAGAGGAGCCAGCAGGGCCTCCAAGGCTCTGTGCACATCCAGCCCTGAGCACTCCGAGGTCACTGGGGACACACATTCCTTCCCGTTATGGCCTCATTTCCCAGCACTGGGTACTTGAGCAGGCAGCTCATCAATAGTCCCTTCACTGACAGCTCCTCAGGACTCCCCATGCTCCAGCAGCTTTTGACATATTGTAGCTGGAGGTTTTTATTGCCACTGCGTCATCAGCACTCCCTGTGTGACCCAGAAGTACAACACCCCCAGCATCTGCTGCTTACCTGGTGGAGCTGCTGCTGCAAGGCTTTATTTTCTGTCACTATTGCAACCTGAGCTTCCAAGTCACGATGGACTGATCGATATCCAAAATTTGGAGAGCCAATCAGGGTCAGGCAGGGCAGGTCACTCCCTGCCAGGTACAGCCAGAGGCCTGCAGGAAAAATGAGGAAGAGAGGCAGTGTGACAGCCAGGGGAACAGCCAGGGGGGGCTCACACGGTGCCTTCCCTCAGAGGGAATGAAATGCTTTAAACTGGATTTAGAGAGGATTGCAGATTCTGTGCAGGACCTGGAGAGCAGAGAGCAGCCCAGCAGGGCCTGCAGGGCTGTGTGGGACTGGGGTGCCCTGGCACAGCCCAAATGGGAGTGCAGCACCCCCAGGAACACACTGCCCCGGAACAACCCTACAGCAATTCCTGTCCCTGCTTTAGAGGCTGTTTTGCACCACAGTGAATTCAGACATGCTGAGAGAAGACAAACAGGTTTTCAGTGAAGGAACCAGCCCCAAAGCCCCAGGCAGACAGGCTATGTCTGTCCAGCCTGTCCCAGGGCCAGGGACCAACTCCCATCCCAGGACCATGACATGAAGAGGCATCTCCCAGCTCCGGCACGTGAATTCATGTGCCATGAAGAGACACAGAAGAGAAGTGCAAATTATTTCACTCCCTCACTTCTAGAGGAGCCACCAGGGATGAGATCACTCTTGCCAGGGCACCTGGCCCCCACTGCCACTCACCAGCACTGAGAGCAGGCAGTTCAGAGCCCAGGACAGGTTTTCAAGGGAAAGATGGAAACATCACATTATTCTCAAGCACACCACTGCAGCAGGGCAAGAAGGAACAGCCACAGGAGAGTCAGGACTGCTGCCAAGGAGAGACTGTGTGACCACTCTACACAAATGGAGCCAGAAAGCCTTTGCTCTCCTCAGCAGAGCCCTGGGTGAGTCCCTGGTAGAGGCTTGTCCCCATTGCTGGTCACACACAGACTGCAACAAAGAACCCGTAGCATAAAAACCACCTCGGCCTTAAAATAGCAGCAGGTTTCCCAACTCAGCCCCAGAGCAGTTCCAAGAATGCCTTGAGTAAGATGCTGCCGATTCACTGCCAGTTCCTGTAAGCTCCTCCCCGCCCCCACAGCACAGAGCACAGAGCTGGCACTGCCCTGATGCCGTGGCACCTCCAGCCCCCGCGGGCTCACCCCACCACAGCGGGGCTGGGCAGCCCCCACTGCCTCTGGGACCCACAGCAAAGCATCCACGTGGCACAGAGTTTTGTCACCTTCTGCTACCAAACAGGACCCTGCCAGGGGCTGTCTGGTGTCTGACCAGCCAAAGGCTGGACTTCTGCCCAAGCAGCAGCCGTAAGGAACAGATTCCTTGCCTTCCCAAGTGTCCTGTGGCAGTCCCACAGCCTTTAGAGGTCTCTGGTTTCATGGCCATCTGGCAGGATCTGCTCAAACAGTGACTCACCTTCCAGCAAGGGAAGTGCAGCTTCCCAGTGCCAGGCAATAGCAGTGACAGGGTTTATGTCACAGCACACAGCCCCCTGCCCAGCATCCTGCCTCCACAACTTCCTTGGAAGGGACCCTGATCCCAAGGGATGTGCCCATGTTACCCCCAGCAGCACAGCCAGGAAAGTGGCAGGAAGGATTTGGGATGTACACTGGCAGTCCTGCTCACACGTGCAGCCCATCTGTGCAGAGCTCTGCCAGGGAGACATCCCTGGGAACACCACCTGAGGCTGTGCATGCAGATACAAACATTTCAAGGGGAGCAGGAGGGGCATGAGGCACAGCCCCAGTGTTTGGGGCATGTCAGTGAGATCCCATGGGGGACTAAAGCCCAGAGAGGAAGCACCAACAGGCACTGTTTGCTGCTGGGAATCTCATGTCCTCAGGCAGGAGCTAGGCTCCATGTGCTCCTTTGTGCACATGCCCTTCACATCTCAAAGGCTTCCTCCCTTCCCTCTTCTGTCCTTGTCCTCTCTGCCACATCATGTGACTCCTGCAGAAGGAAACCAGGTGAATCCAACGTGTGCCAAGGGCAGAGCATGCCAGAGGAGGAGCTGCATGCTGGTGCTCCCAGCACTCTGAAGGGCAATGCAGACAAGGCAGCAAATGTCTCCAGCTGTCCCTCCTGCTAGGCATGGGAGCTCCAAGCAAACACCACACAGCAGAGAGCCCAAAGCACTGTCCCACAAGGCCCAGCTGGCCCAAGCAGGACCCATGGCCACCTGCACTTGGGTAGCTGAGAAAAGAAGCCCCTGTTTCTGGGCTCAGTTTATGCCAAACTGCATCCCACTGGGAGCTAGCAGTGCTCAACAAAGGCAGACCTGGGAACCACAGACAGCTCGAGAACGTGCATCCTGGAAGACACAGGACAGCCCAGGCAGGCAGGCAGGGACCTCCCTGTACTCCCAGCTGCCTCGGGAGGGGCACCCTGAGATCTGCTTGTCATTTTAACACAGAGGCAGCCAGCAGCACCCAGGGATTTTCGACAGTCAAGAGAAGGCTGACCCTGCAGCTTCCCCTCCCTCCCTCTGAGCACCCCTATGAGAGGCAGGGAGATGGAGCCATTCCTACTAACAGCTCTCTTCAGAACAGGAACAGTCAGAGGCCAGTGTCCCAATCACTCCCAAACACTCCAGCTGGAGCACCCTGCTGAGCCTGTGGGAACTGGGCAGTATCCAGCAGCAATCCAGGGTCTCCCCTGGAAGACCTCGAGGGCAGCATCCATTAACTCATAATAGTCCATATTCCTTCCTCAGCCCCTCACACTCTGCCCTGACTCCCACAAGCACAAGCTGCAGCTCCTCACGCGCTGCATCCCCTGGGAGCTGTGAATGGGAGCTGCTACAAATCCCCCAACACTCACACTGTCCCCATACAGACCTGCTGCTGAGAAGGCCCCAGGAGCAGCTCGCCTCTGGAACATGCCCCAGATATCCCTGAAGGGTCCCCAGCAGAGTCAGCACTCCTGCCTGCTGAAACCAGCCCAAGGGATACAAGAAGCTGCACCACGGCGCTGACTGCACCATAAACACATCCAGATGCTCCCTGTCCCTCACATCACGTTTCTCATGCAGGCAGTGCTCCAGTGCCAGGGCAGGGACAGCTCTCACATTATCCCTGTGACTGTATCAAAGCAGAAATCCAAAGGCAAGGCATCCCCCAAGTGATCCAAACCTCCCAGGTTTACACAAGCCAGTTATTTGAACACTGGAGTGCTCTGAAGGTTAAACCCAGCCTGGCACTCAGCCAGCGCCTTACTCCTTTCGCAATCCAAACCCACAGCTCTCACACACCTCTGAACAAAACACGAGGGCATCTTACCTTTGGCATGGAACGTCCACCCAGCACGGGAGTACTCCTGCAGCTGCACCCTCTCCTGCTGCTGCAGGTAGCAGACCTCACTGTAAAACTGATGTTCAATGTAAACATAGGCAGCAGGGATGGCACCTGCCACCCCTTTGGCACCAAAAAACCCATTGACCTCTGGTGAGGCCAGGAGGATCCGGTACTCAGCCCTTGTGCCCAGGATGAGGTCCATGTAGGCCTGTGTCAAGTTGAAGTAGCCAGTGGTGAGGTATATCCTGGCATCCCTCTCAGCCTCTGTCAGCAGTGTCTCTGTGACCATCTCATCTATTTGAATCCCAAAGGATTTCATTTGGATTAAGGGATAGATCCAGGTGTCGGGTTCTGGTTTCAGACTCCCAGCTGCTTGAGAGCCTTGCTGGGATAAGAGGGAGCTGCCTGGCTGGCTGCTGTGGAATGTCTTTGCATGAAGGCGCTCTTGCCGTGTGCGGGCAGAGTTGATGACCTCCATGATCTTTCGGTTGGCAATCTCACAGTAAGCCACTTTGTCTCCTGCAGGAAAAGGCACAGAGCTACATGTCATCTACCACCCACCAGGAAAAGCTACAGGACACGGATACAGGAACAAATAGGAGCCAACACAGAGTGCACATGACTGTCTCAGGGCCCAAAACAGCTGTTTCAAGGTCAGCAGATCTATGTTACAGAGGAGAAATGCTCAGCAACTGGCAGCAGCCTGAAAAATCCTCTAAGAGAGGAAAGGACAATGACAAGGCTACACTGACAACCAAGAATGAGCTGCAGCACACAAATAAACTCCCACCCCCAGCCTGAACTTACATCACCCAGGAGTGCAAGGCCAGGACAAAAACTGATGACGCAATCAGGCTGGCACATCACTGCCCCTCTCTGCCCAATTTTACGCTTGTTCCCAGTCTTCCTGAACTGATTCCCATTTGATTCCCAGAACAAACTCTACTACAAGAGATTAATTATCAACAGCAGCACATTCATAAACCCTTCAGAACATGCACACCCAGAGCACCTGGAATTGCAGCTGCTAATATCAGAAAAACTTCTCAAAGGATTGAAGTTCTTGTTTAAGGCCAAAAGCAGCACATTTATGAGGCAGCACTGAGACGGTTGCAGAGTAACTTCCAGCCTCTGCATGCTCTGCCAAATTAGCCTGTGATAGTCACTCTGCTGGGAAAACTCCAACAGACCCAGTCCTGAAACTCAAGCAATCTTGATTTTAGTACTGGATGGCACAAAACAGGACACCCCACAGTCTGAACAATGGTCAGACACCCAGCAACTCCCACGTGGATGAGTCTAAGTCATCCTTAAACCCTGGCTGTCACTCCTCTCCTCTAAATCCCATCACCCAACCAGGTGAGACAACTCCCTCCTACCTTGGTAAGGGTGTACCATTCCCTCCATCATCTGGACCGTGTCATCCTGCTGTAGCTGCAGGGACACGTCTCCAATGGCATCCACGAGCTCTGTGAAGAAGTCAGCGATCTCGGGAGAGTCCCGCAGCAGGACGTAGCGGTCCTGACGATTGGTGAAGTACAGCTCACTCAGATTTGCACTGAAGGGAAAGGGAAAGGCAAGAGATGGGTTCAGAGCACAGGCATGAGATTCTCAACCTCCCAGCCCAGGCTACAGGCCTCACTCTGGGATAGCTGCACTAAAGCACAAATTGGCCATTTCCTTTAGAATCTCAAAATATTTTTCCCTTTAAGAAAGACTCGTTTTCATCTGAGAATCTCATGTGCAGGAACTGTGGTTGCTCTCCCATCTCAGAAGAGCTTTGATAGGATCATGATGGAGTCCAGATGTTCAGACAACTCTGGCAGCACAGCCACCCTGCCCAGAGCCCAGAGCAACGATGCACACCAAGGGCAGGCACGGCAGGACTCACCCGCTCAGGATCACATTGTCATCAAAGAGATAGACCTTGATGTGCTGCAGCCCAATGGTCTCATTGAAACGCTCTGGAATCAGCAGCCGCAGGAGCCCACGCAGGTTTGGAGTGTGGAACAGGGACACGCGGACTTGCTCGGGAAATCTCTGCAGCAATGGGATCAGCATTGTTCGAGAGTTCTTCCTGCCTGGGAGAGAAAGGGAGCTTCACACAAAGATCACACAGACAGGACACATCATGACACAGCTCTTCAGCTGCTTACAGGGTGAGCACCCCTCCCATCCACTGACATTTCACATGTTTTCCTTTTTTCTTTGTTTTTTTTAAATCACTTTCATTTGCACTATGTCAATATTGAAACTGATATCCAGAATCAGTCACAGGGCAGGTCTGACACTTTCAAAGCTTCTTAACCAAGCCTCACCAGCACTGGTAACATATCTACAGGAGTCACTGCAGATGACCACAGGTTCCTGATTCAGTGTGCTGCTGTTTCCAACAATTCCCATTCTCTTTTCAAAATGAAAACTTAAGTGAGCATGATGGGTAAAGGCAAATGCACTAACAAATTAACCAAGCAAGACTACACAAGTTGCAGAGTAGTTTGGCCCTTCTTGCTCCCACCACCTATTTTTGGAAGAAAAGCTGCTCAGCTTGAAGATTTTCTGGGAACATGCAGTTCTGGAATACAAAAGACCAATCCTGAAAGGTGCATGCTTTAAGCAAGTAGGTCAACTTGGCAAAGAAATGCCCTCTGCTAACAGTAAAATCAGGCTCTGACAAAAGCAATGAGTGGCAATTCCTACCCCGGGAACCCCTGGTGTAGTCGAGCAGAATGGAGACTTTGAGGTTGGGTGAGCCTTTTGCTTGCAGTGATTTCTCCAGTGTTTCTTCTAAGCAATACACCTGCAGAGAGAGTTCTCTCCTCATTACAAAAGCAAACACACTTTCCAAGAGAAGTGCTCAGCAGCAGGGGACCTTGGCCAAGACAGCTCCCACACCCTGGTGAGAGTCCTTGCTCCCTGTGCCAAGCACAGCCAGTTCAGCCTTTGCATCTGCCAGCCTGGCAGCTTCCACCAGCCCAAAGCCATAGATCAAAGGGCCTCAGTTTTACATGTCCACATTCTTCAGGTCTCACAAGAGCAATCAATGTTAGCAGAAAAATATCATTCCCAAATCACAGACTTGCATCACCAAAGACAAAAGTTGTTAGGAATTCACTGCAGTTTTATTCTTTAACTACAAGGTTGTTTGTCATATGCAAATTCAAATCCTGTGTGCAAGCCCAGACAAAGTTGGGCACAAATCCTATGCAGGCTTTATCCACCTTTACCCTGCCAGGGCATTTGCCTCCTAACATGAGAACCTGGCCAAGGCTAGGCTTCTTCCTAAAGCCCTAAAGGGCAAAAATGCTTTCGTTTCCAGAGGAAAGAACAAAAAAAAGGCAAACACCATGAAGAAAAGGTGATCTCGGTCTCAAATGCAGAAAACCAATCCTTCATCTGTGTCCTGCACAGTACTACACACCTACAGCTCAAATCTCGTTCAAGAAAAACGTAGGGAAAAATAGATTCCTGTGAAATGAGTTTTACAAAGGCCCCCTGAGCACTCTGAACACCAGGCCAGTCCCTTCTGACAGGTCCAGGCTAACTATCCCCTGAAGAAGTGCAGTAGTTCCCTGGCTCTATACCAGATCTAAATCAGAAGTGCCACGTGCACCCCTTCCACACCCCTCCTCTGCATTCCCTTCCTGGCCTCCCCAAACCCTTGCACACTCACCAGCTCCTGCTCAAGGAGTCCTGTTCCCAGGTAGAGTGAGGCCACCACCACCCGCTGCTTGGCTGCTTTTATCTGCACCTGGGAGCAGCAAAACACAAGTTCAATTTCACACAGGGTGTCTGGTCCTGAGGAACCATCAGCCCAGAGCTGGCAGTGCTGCACTCCCCTAGGAGGATGCCCTCAGCCACAGCTCTGCACTGGCTCCCTGGCCTTGAGGGAGGAAAGGGGAACACACGGAGAGTGGCTACACAAAACACAGAGAGCTCTGCAGAGCCACAGCAGCACCATTGCTGCATGTAAAACTCAAGGCAGAAGCTAGTGCTTTCTGAGTAAGTGCAGAACACACTCCCCTATTCCATATGAGAGCAGTCACCAGGCAGCAGCTGCAAAACCGGGATTGTATCAAAAGCATTCCCATACTTGGAGCCCACACCTTACCTTCAGGAGTTCATAGAATTCCGCTGGGGATGAAAGCACCTTGACATGTGAGCTGGAGATCCCAAACTCTGGGACCAGATTCCTGATCCACTGGAACCTGTGTGCTCCTTCTGGACAGAGGGAACACGGTGGGGCTGTGATCACTGGAACAGGAGGGGTGAGTAGTGGGGCTAGAAGGAGCCATGACGATCTGTGCAAAGAAAGATGGAGAAATTCTTTATAGTGAAACCTTTGCTTCCCAGAAAGACTCCAAGCAGGTAAAAGAAGAGCTGCAGCCGGGGCCAATACCTGGCAGGGATCCACAATGCCTTTCCCTTTCCATAATCTGATCTGCATCACCAAAGCCAAATGCAGGAACAGAGAAACACAGGCAAAATATGGGAGAAGAGATCTGAACACCACCAGCTCCTTCCCTGAGCTGGCATGGAGATGAGGGGAAACAACTCCTTCATCAGGACAACATGGGAGGGGAAGGAGGCTGGGAGCTGCAGAAGATGAGAGTGTGGACACTCAGGTGTCTGGCAGTGCTCTGGTGGTACCACCTGTACCTGTGACCAGCCACTTCTGAATTATCTCCATCTCACACACATCAGCTTGGCCATGGCCAACACTCCCTTCATGTCAAGCTTTGTTCTCATCTGGGCTGAAGTCGTTCCTGTTTCAGGTTTTGATCACACTACTTTAAAGAGAAAAATGCCTCCATCCCTCAATCTTACTCAGAAATAGATCTACAGCACACAAGGTGGCCAAATGCAAGCCCCAGCAAAGGCAGAGCAGTCACACCCCAAGAATGACCCACAAAAGGAGCGACTTTGTCGCAGCAGGAATGAGCCAGGAGCCACAACGGGGATCCATCCCTCTCTAGCAATGCACTGGCATTCCACAGAAGTACGAGAGAGGGTCACAACTTCCCCTGCAAACCTCACAGAAGCTGTGAGGGAAACGTCAGGAAACTGATTCTTCAAAAAGAAATTTCAGAACAAATTTAATTTCTTTGAAGGCACTTTGGGAAGAAACCAGCTTACTGCCAGCATCACACAGTGGGTGACAGGAAGCAGGCAGCAACTTCTCCTCTCGGAGGTTTCACACATGCAAATTCATCCAGTCATAGAATTACCCCCAGCAGGAGTCTGCTCGCATGACAAAACCACATTTCAACACAATTAGCAGCAGCAGCTCCCATGAGATCCAGGAATCCCTGAGCAAGGGAATGAACTGCATCCCTGAACATGACAGGAACCGTCCCAGTCTGCAAACCCCACTCATGGGAGCTGGGCTTCTTGGGATGGAACTGGGGTGGCCAGTCTTACCCTGAGGACTGCTAGGTCCTCGGGCCAGCAGGCAGCCACTGTCCTGTGGCCCATCCTGATGATTCCACCATCACCACACACCAAGAGGAAACTTGATCACAACCTTTACCAGAATTTGTTACGAGGAACTTTTGGCTTTTACCACAATCCAGAGCCCAAATGAACACAGATTCCAGGAAGATGATTTCATTCATCTGGTTCATGATACAACCCTGGATCTTCACAAGGTTTCCAAACATCCTTACAAGGAAACCAGTTCATAGTGGCGTTTCCTGGAAAATCCAGAAGTTTGTCACTGACCATTCACGAACACCGAAATCTGAGTCAGTCAGTGCAGGAATTCCTGGGATGGCAAGTTTTAAGAGATTATGTGGACTGGGTGCAGCCTGAATACTCAGAAATGACAGAGATCACCAGCACAAGCTATTAAAAACAATGCAAATATCCCCTGATATTTTCTGCACTCAAAGGAGCAGAAAAAATTAAAGTAGAACAGAAACACAAGAAATGACACTTTTCAGGCACATTCTCATAAGTCTCTACACAACCTGAGCATAACCTTCATACACCTTTGTTCACCTCAAGCCTCACAGGCCACACACAGCAGATTCCCACTGTTCCATGTCTGCAAGGGAGCATGGCACACAGAGCTACGGGAATTCACACTGGATCCAAAAACACAGGGTTCTAAAACCCACCAAATCTCAGCCCACAGAGCAGTGGCACAGTTGGGCTCTAACCCAGCCCTGCAGGTCACAAACAACATCCTCTGGAATTATTCCCAGGGAGGAAGCAGTGGCAAATTTTATGTATTTTACAATAACAATCAACAGAGATGAATATTGTCCTCATTATCTCATTGGCCAGCCCAATTACACTTCCAGAAGCCAGACCAGCGGCCAAGCAGACACTTTCCAGAAACATGATTCCCAGAAAGCCATTTTCTAGCAAGGACTGTTGGAATTGTGAGTCCCACTGCACCTGCCTGCCTGGAGCCGGGGCAGCTCCAAGGGCAGCTCTGAAAGCAGCAATGGGTTGAGCATGGAGTCATCCAGGCTCTGACTGGAACATCTGGAAGAACATCAACCTGCAGCACCAGTACTATTTGGTTTGATTCAGATTAATTCTGCATAGGTCAATTTATCCCCACTAATTGCATGCTCCAGATTTTTCACTCCCTAAGTAATTTACCGTGTGTCAACATCGTTTGATCTTTCAACTCAACACTGAAATTTACACCTCATTCAGCGTTGAGAACCTATGGCTTTTAGAATTATCAAATAAATCCGTATTTTGCTCTAGCCACAGAGCCACTGGCACAGCAACTGGCTCCCAGAGCAGCAGCTTCTATCCACCAGTGACTGACATCAGCTCAGGGATTATCCAAGTACAACCAATCCCTACAACCACGCACACACAACTACCAGAAACCATGTAACATTATGAAGAAATCATCAAAATTCCACACTGTGACAAACCAGGTTTCAGAGGAACAGAAAATGAACTACGGGGGAGCCCTTTCCACCTACTTCACATCACTGAGTTAACGAGAAAGAGAAAACGGAATCAAAAGGAACCACCTCAGACCCTTCTGAATAAAAAGTTGACCCTAAATAGAAACAACGGGTTTTTTGGGGTGTGTTCTATTTTAAAAATGTAGGCTTGGTACAGAAACTCACAATAGAGATGAAACTCTTATTCACTGTAAAACCTCATCTTCACAGCCAGAGGTGAAGTGAAACTGCGGGGCACAGTGCCGTCCTTCACACACACATCACCACACGGGGGGATCTACAGGGCTGCCCTTTGAACTCAGTGATTACTTTCTAGGGCTCAGCCTAATTTATCTGCCCCGACAACACTGATGAGACCAAAAGAGAAGCGTGGAAAGAATTTCCGTGGTGTGAACAAAAAGACAGAGCAGACTGATGGTGCTGCAGGAGCGCAGTGACAGCCGTGCCCTGCCCCTCGTGTCTCTCTGCCCGGCACAGAGGGGACCGGCACCTGCTCCGGCCCCACCCCGGGGGGATCTGGCCCGGGTGGGCTGTGCCGAACACCCAAATCCACCCCGAGGGCAAAACTGCATCCGTGACACCCGGGGGGCGCCTGGCCCTGGGGGAAAAGAGATGTCGGCTAGCGGCTGGGGACAGTGCGAGGCAAGGAAATGGGAAGTAAAGGGGAAATAACACTCGGCTGTTGTCCTGAGGGCCATGGGACAGGGGCGAGCTCAAGGGGTCTGCGAGAGCCGACACCGGCCTGGGGGTACCGGGCCGCCGCTTTACCCCTACGCAGCTTTTCCAAGGGGCTGGGCTAGGCCGGAAAGGGGAAGTGGCGAGCGGGGATGCCCCGGTAACGCGACACCGACTGCGGGCTCCCGCTGCCTCCCCGCCCCGGCACAGCCGGCGGGGTCCCGGCCGGTCCTTACCTGCGGGCGCGGCGGTCGCGGCCGCGGGAGANGGGCCGGGCTGGGGGTCCCCTGGTCCCGCACACGTGGGACGGGCTCACTCGGAGTCAGATCGCCTGCCCGGCCATGTGACAAGACGCCCCCGGTTTCTCTTGTCCTCCCTGGGCGAGCCCCGACGAGGCCGAACGGCTCTGAAGTGATGTAGGCGACTCTTGCCCGCGGCGGAGCCGGCGTTCGCCGCCCCGCCGGGCGAGGAGGAGTCCGGGCACCGCGGGTCCCCCCGCCAGATCCCGGTACGGGGAGCCGGTCCCGCCGGGGAGCCCCGGAGCCGCGTGGTGCCCGTCCCGTCCCTCCCCCGCTGTGCCCTGCCCGTCCCGGCAGCGCTCCGGGGCTCGTTTGCATTTCAGAGCAGCCGGTTCGCCGGCGCCGATTCCCAGAACTGCCGCACTGGGTTGGTCTCTGCCGGGCAGCGGCCGCTCCTCCGGGGCAAATTAAACTGTTTAAAATAAACCCACGGGCAGAGCTCGGGTTGTGTGCGAGCTCGGAACCAACAATTGCCAAATGGATGGGGAAGGGAGCTCCGGCGCCGCTCCTCCCGCTGGGCACCGTCCCCACCGGGGCTCCGGCGGAGGGTGAGGAACCCCCTCGGACAGAGCCCCGGGCGAGTGGCCACGGCCAGGGGGCCACGGCCCCGCAGGCCGGCCCAACACCGACCACACGGAGCGTCCCGGGGCTCCCGGAGCCACCGCCGCCCGAAAAGGGGATCGGAGCCGGGAGCCCCCGCACAGCCCCGGGTGCGGATCCCCCCTTGTCTCCAGACCGAGGGTACCCCGAGGCTGGCGGCAGCCTTGCCCATAGCCTGGAAATCAGGGCTAGGAACGTGGGACCCGCAGCCCCTGCTCCACTGTACCCCTCCGGTGTACCCCCATCAGCCCAGCCCAAGCTCCCCGCCAGGGCGGGCCCCGGCCCGGCTGCCCCAGCACAGGCGGGGGACGGCGAAGGCTCGGGGGGGCCGGGCCGGGGCTCTCCGTTTCTCCGCA
>VXBI01007485.1:26980-59482 GCA_013397375.1 Toxostoma redivivum
GGCGATCGCCGAGGAGCGGGGATGCCGGTGCTGTCCAGAGAAGGGGATCGCCGGGGATGTTGGTGCCTCAGCGGGGCGATAAGCGGTGGGCTGGGGTAACGACGTGCCCCCGGGAGTAGGAGAGCAAGAGAGCATCAGGAGCGGTGCTCCTGGAGAGGGGAGAGAGCGGGAGGCAAGCAGATGTTCCCGTGCTCCCGGGGGTGCCGGTGCCGCGGGAGGACAGCAGCCGGGAACGGGGACTGCCGGTTCCCCCGGGAAGGGAGGGACAGGGATGGGTGCTGCCAGTTCACGGGAAGAGAGAGTTGGGCAGGAGAGGCTGCCGGCTTTTCTGGGGAAGGGGATTGCCGGAGACCGGGAGCGCTGTTGCTGCGGGAGAATAACAGCGAGGGACCGGGGGTTCCCGGGAAGGGAGAGTCGGGGAGCGGAGTGCCGGGGCTCACCGCTCTCTGTGCCGCAGGTGATGGTGTAGCAGCGGCTGCTGCTGGCAGCAGCATCCAGAGCACACGAAGCTGGCTCCCTGCGCCATGGTCACCCACAGCAAGTTCCCCGCCGCCGGGATGAGCCGCCCCCTCGACACCAGCCTGCGCCTCAAGACGTTCAGCTCCAAGAGCGAGTACCAGCTGGTGGTGAACACCGTGCGCAAGCTGCAGGAGAGCGGCTTCTACTGGAGCACGGTGACAGGTGGTGAGGCCAACCTGCTGCTGAGCACCGAGCCGGCCGGCACCTTCCTCATCAGGGACAGCTCGGACCAGAGGCACTTCTTCACCCTCAGCGTCAAGACGGAGTCGGGCACCAAGAACCTGCGCATCCAGTGCGAGGGCGGCAGCTTCTCCCTGCAGAGTGATCCCCACAGCAGCCAGCCCGTGCCCCGCTTTGACTGCGTGCTCAAGCTGGTCCATCACTACATGCCACCCACACCCTGCGCCGTCCCTGAGCAGCCTGGGGGGGCCCTGCACCCCAAGCGCACCTACTACATCTACTCAGGCGGCGAGAAGATCCCCCTGGTGCTGAGCCGCCCGCTCTCCTCGAGTGTCTCCACCCTGCAGCATCTCTGCCGCAAGACTGTCAACGGGCACCTGGACTCCTATGAGAAGATGACTCAGCTGCCGGCCCCCATCAAGGAGTTCCTGGACCAGTACGATGCCCCTCTCTAAGGGGCCAGCGGAGCAAGGTCACATGCTACAAGCACAAGAACAGGGGACAGGCACAATGCCCCACCAGCACAGGAGCTGGCAGGGCATGCCAACCCTCTCCATCCGGGAAGGAGAGAGGGGGACCTGGGGCAAGCTGCCATGGGCTCAGGGCTGTGGCCAGCATAGCTGGGCACCCTTGGTGCTGGGGGGGACTCCTCAACAAGCGTGGCATCTCCTCTCCACAAGGAAGGAGATGGCTCTGACAAGACTCTGGATGTTACAGTGAACCCAGTGGCAAAGCCCCTGTGGGCTTGGGCAGCCAGGACAGTTCCCACAGCACTGGGGAATGTGTGCCCACCAGCCCTGTCCTGGGGGTGTCTTGGCCAGAGCCCCTTCCACCTTCAGAAATGGAAAGCACTGGAGCCCAGGAGTGCCTGATCACTTTTCCTCAGTTTTAAGGGGAAGGTGTTTTTTGCCCATACTGTACCTCTTGCTGCCTCCTTGTGGGTGAAAACTCCTTTCACACCAAGCCCCAGCCTAAGAGGTCGATGCCTTTGCCCCGCGTTGCCATTTTCCGGGGGACTAAGCCTTAATATCCTCTGTGCCCCGCGGCCGGGGTTAGTGCACGCCAGTTGGTGACACTGCGCAATGACGGTCCTGCTGATGTGCTGTGAAGCCGGAGGGGAAGCGTCGCGTCCCGATGCTGCTGCGTCCCACACATCCGCGTCTGCAAGGATCACCCGAGGGCGCTGGGCCCTTCCTGCCGACAGTCACACCCCACCTCTGCCCAGCCATCCCACAGACCCCAGCTGTGCTGCTCTGTTGGGACCATTCCCGCAGGAACGCAGCAAGACGGTCCCCTGGCGTGTGTCATCTCGTGAGTGCTTTTCTGCGTCCGCCCAGAGAAGTGGTTGGGTTTTCTGGCTTTTCTTAATTTTTATTCTTATTTTTTTAACCGAAGGGATGTTTACAGGCCAACGTGAATCACTGTCTTTTATAAAGATTCCATCTTCACCTCCAGCCTTGAGGGCTGAGCAAAACAATGCTTGAAAATTCAACCAAAACCAAACTCAGATGAAACTTTGCACATATTTATATTTATATTCAGAAAGAAAACGTTTCCATAATTTATAATAAAGAGCACTATTTTTTAATGAAAAACATCAGATCTGGTTTGATTTCTCTCTTGCACCCCTGAGGCCGCTTGGCCCCGGCACAATGCTGGGATGTGTTTACACCACGTAAGCGCCGTTTCCTGGAGCCGCTGTCCATGCCGGGTGATCCCGCCGCGGTGACTCAGCCCGGCTGCGTAAGCTCTGCCCCACACTCAGGTATGTCTGAGCCCTGCGACTGCTCCGCCCGCCAGGCCACCAGGACGGGATCTGCTCCCGACCGCGGGACAGCAGACATGGCCCCGGGCACAGGAGGGGCCCAGCTGGTGGCCACGGCTGGCCATGGCACAGCTCCAGTGCCGTGCTCGTGAAGGGCTGAGCGGGTCCTGCCTTCCCCAGCCCTGTGTTGGCACATGCCAGGGTGAGGAGCACTGAGAGGCACGGGTAGGAAAGGGTGTGCAGGTGCCCCTCTTGGGAGTGTGGTGGGCTCGGGGTAGGGGGTGCCAAGGTACTGCTCACCCCCACAGCACAGAGAGAAAAGCTCTGTCCTGTGCAGAACCCCAGCCAGGTACAGATGCCCAAGGGAAAGGAGAGGATTCAATTCTCTCCTGGGCATGCCCTTGCCCACCGAATCTCCTGTCCCTTGCGGCTAGCGGCATGAAGTAGGTGTGGGGTTAAACCTGCAGCTCTGTCAGGCTGGTGTGCAGTGCAGTGCCTGGCTGAAGAGCTGGATCCAGGGGTGTAGGTGATCCCCTGGGAGCAGGCCAGCCCCCCCAGAACGCCCCCAGAGCCGCTGTCTCTGAAGAGCCGGCTGTGCCCAGGTTCTTTGTGCCCAGGTCCCAGTCTGCATCCCCACACTGTGGGCGTTATGCCTGGCATCATGAGCAGTGCTCCCGCCCCCCCGGGGAACCCCGGCTGCTAGGAAAAGGATTTCCCTAGGAATCAGCCTGGACCAGAGGGATGGTGAGCATGCTGGCCCAGGCTGTGGGCATGGCACAGTCCCAGGGACTATTTTGGGGCCACGATGTGGGGCTGTGGCGCGCGTGCTGCCAGGAAGTGCCATGGCCTGCCCAGGCACCCGCTGCAGCTATGCCAGGAATGTCCACGCACACGGGTGGCCGCCTGCCAGGCCCTGCCGAGGCACATCCCTCCGTTTAGGGCTCCCAGCAGCACCGGTGACTCCCGGCCCCATGCCAGCAGTGGGGTGGGAGCAGTGGCGCAGGCACAGCAGCCCCCAGCTGGCAGGAGCATCGCCACTCCCTTGGGCAGGAGGAGGTGAATCAGGGGATGAAAAACAGAGCCCTGGGGGTTTATGAGCACACCCAGCCCTCCTGGCAGAGCAAGGGCTCCCAGCACCACATGGTGGGGCAGGGTGGGAAGCTGCCCCCAGCGACAGCAGCCAGGCTGCCCACAGTGACCCTGCCCAAATCCCCCCAGCCAGACCCCAGCCTTCCCATCTCTGTGGGAACAGCCCCAGCTTCTTCACTTCCCAGAAGGGCCCTGGCATTGCCGACCAAAGGGCCTCTTCCCTCGCCGTGCTGCAACCCGCGGCTGAATCAAGAATCCGGGAAGCTCCGCCAGCTCCACGGGTTTCTTGGAATAACGCCAAGCTCGCGGCAGCAGTGACGCGGCGGCCGGTGGGCAAATCCCTGCTGAAGGTTTCACAAACCTCTCTCTGCCCCAGAGCAGCTGAGCGGACTTGGCCCCGCATTTCGTAAGCAGTCTATCAGGCATGTCTCACAGCCAGTTCCCCTCTGCCCTTCACCAGGGCTGGGGCAGCTGAGCTTCCCCGGAGGGTTCCTGGATGGGGAAGATGTTATCAGGGAGATCAGACCCTGTCACCGTGTGATAGGGCCAGGAGCCAGACAGGAATTTGCACAGGGCTCCAGAAGCAGGGCTGGGACACTGGGGTCCAGCAGCTCTCCCCACCCCAGATCTCCTGGGACTGGGCACCAAGCAGCACCAGCAGAACCCAGTGCAGCTGTAAGTGCATGCCCCTGGTGCCATCAGCTCCTCCATGTGTGATGGTGGCCATGCAGAGCAGGGTGAGAGACAGAGTGCTGGGGCACAGAAGTGTGGTCAGCAGGGTCAGGCTGCTGCCCCGCAGCCCCTGCAACCTCCTGTCCTGCCTCAGCCTGGCGTCCCCATGGAGTGCAGGGTAGGAACCAATGGTTCCCATCACACTGCTGGCTCATTACTGGCACAAGAAGGAAGTGTCTGCTGGCATGGTGAACCTGAGTTCTGTGGGGTCAGGGGTGCAGGAAACCTGCTCTGGTGTGTACCAGCCTCTGCAGAGCCAAAACAGGAAACCACCGCAGCCGGAGATTGCGGCGGGCAGCGGCACAGCCGCGGGAGGCTCGGCCAGCACCGCAGCTCTGGTGGCTACACCAACCATGCAGAAAATCCCACTGGGCACAAGGAAGCAGGACAGAGCCAGGAAGGCTCCCCAGCCCCACGTGGGACCCCAAGGAAGGGGCAGTGGACACAGCAGCACGGGTCCCTGGTGGCACAGCCAGGCTCGCTGTGAACACCCCGGCCTCGCGGCACTCCCTTCACACGCTTCTTCCTGCTTGGCTCTGCTGAGCCAGGACATTCCCACATCTACCACTACGTTTCCCAGTAGAATGCAGGAAAGGGCTGTGCAGCAGCTGGGGACTTACTGTAAATGGCACCACCTGCTCCTTACGTGGCAATTCCTCTGCAGGCCAGGGCCACGGGGACACTCGGGAACAGGGACTGGGACATCTGCTCCCACTGAACTGCCAGGAAGCACAAGCACGAGCTCTGTGGCAGAGCCCAGGGCTGGCAGTGGTGGTCCCAGCTGCAGGGCCAGGACAAGACACAGCTGCATGGGCTGGAGGAGGAGCAGGGCTGCAGCTCTGTGTCCCCAGAGCCCCTCATCTTGGGCCTCTGCACTCAAGCTACTGCTCAAAGTCCTTGTCCTGATGGCAGCTCAGCTGCTGGTGACCTGAAGCAGAGCCTTGGTGGCTGGGAGAGCCATAGGGGCTGGCTTGGCCCTGGCTCTCCCTAGGCCAGGCAGGGAGCAGGGGGTGGCAGCAGGACCCTGTGCCCAGGCCAGGAAGTATTTCGGGATGCAGCTGAGCCCAGCAGGCTGTGTACATCCCCATGGAAACCCTACTTTGTTGCTGCTTCCCCAGCCAGACTGGCCAGCTCCAGGGAGCCAGCAGCTGTGGATTCCTCACTCCTTCCATCAGCAGCTCTGTGAGCTGCTCTGCCCCAGCCCCCAGCCCCTGGCCCCAGCTCTGCTCCCTGGCACAGACCCGGGCCCAGGGCGACGCTGCTCTTGCACCTGCCCTCGCAGGGAGCACTGGTGTGCCAAGCACGGGCTGTGGCACATGGCACACCATGGGCACAGAAAGCTGCCAGCTGCCTGGGGTGTGCCTGCCCAGAACAGCAGCACGGAGTCCTCAGATGACCCTGGCAGAGCAGCCATGGGCAGGTGCCAAACCCTGGCCTTGAAGCATCCCTTGGCCTCACATCAGTCCTGGCCTCGGCCATGGCACAGGAGCCAGCAGCGGCAGAGCCACACGTGACTGGGGATGGAGCTCCTGGATGTGGGACCCTGTGTCTGCAATCCAGCCCTGCCCCCTCCTCACCTGAAGGTCCCCACCAGCCTGGTGGGCTCTGCCCATCCCATGGCTCTGGTGGCTGCCAGCACAGAGCAACTCCAGCCACACCAGCTGGGCGAGGGTGATGGGTGCCAGTGGTGCCACTTGGGCAGTGATGGGGTGTGTGGCTGGCAGAGGGCACAGCTGGAGCAGACGCTCCCCAGAAGGACCCAGGGGCCCTGTCTCAGCATTTAACGAGTGGGAATGGGAGCTCTTTACTGTAATTCCAGTAATTACATTGTTCATCTTTGGCAGCCGACACCAATTGGTGTCCAGCGCCATGGGATCACGATAAGCCACCTGGCAATGAGGCTTGGCAACCCGCTGTGCTGCCGGGCAGCCAGCCAAGGCAGGGCAGGGAAGGGCTGCAGAGCAAGGTGTGAGGTACGGTAAGGGCCCGCCCCGGGGTTCCCGGCACCGCCGCGCAGGTGGCGGCCAGGAGGGCCCCGGGGGCTGAGCGCTGAGCCCACACAGCCAGGGATCCCCAGCCCGCTGAGGTCCTGGCAGGATCCTAGCAGCCACCCATCACTGTGGCATCCCCAGAGCCCACCAGGCGTGCTGGAGCTGCCAGCAGCAGGATGCTCCAGCCACAGGCGCACTGGGGGTTTGGGGCAGCAAGTGCCAGCAGGCTGGAGCGGGGTGCCCACCTGGCAGGTGCAGGAGGGGCCAGGGGAAGGGGAGGAGGCTGCTTGTCACCCCCAAGGGCCTGGTGTCCCACCCTGCCAGCACTATTGCAGCTTCCAGGCAGGCGCTGCCCCGGCTCTTTCCTGCCATCGCCCACCCACCCTGGCCCGGCTGCGGCGTCCCCGGGTGGTCTTCACTGGTGCTGGGGCCAGTCAGGAGCAGGGACAATTGGCACCCCAGGGACAGAGTGGGAGCCCTGCTGAGTCATCACTTCACTGTTCTCGTTTTTCCATGGTGCTGTTGTGCATTTGCTGGAAGCCAGCTCAGAGCCATGACTAATCTGTTCTCAAAACAAGCACAAAGCAAGCGCGAGGTTTGTGCAAACCCACGGGGAGGAGGCGGAATCACAGCACAGGGCTGGACTGGGGAGGCAAGACTCTGGAGCAGCTGGGAATGCCCAGCTGTGGAGCAGCCCTGCAGGCAGCACCCTCCTGTGCAGGGGGTGGGCACAGCAGTGGTGGGCAGGGGCACTGAGGACCCCCAACCTTCCCTCCCTACAGCAGGGCTGGGGTGCAGGCAGCATGCTGGCACAGGCTGCAGCACGCTGGGCAGGCAGGCGTGGGCCATCAGCACTCAGAGCCCCACGTACTATGGCCAGAGCTGGGGCTCTCACATGGGTTGTTTTGCCTTATGGGGAAGCCACTGGAGGGGGAGGCCAGGGAGGAAGCACATTGATTTGCTGTTATTAAAACCAGAGCTGCTGTCGGGAACTCCACAGCCTGGCTGCCCTCGTGTGCTTCCTGGAAAAGGCTGTCCCGTGTGCCCTCACCAGCGGGAGATGGGGCCCCCAAAGCACCTGGCAACAGCGATGGCCTGCGCCAGGCTTGGGTGGCAGTGGGGGCAGGCGGCCAAGGATTCCGCTTTGCCCTTGGTGCCCCCCGCTCTGCTGCCCAACACTCGGCTCCCAGTCGCCCACTGCCCCCCTGGCCCTGCTCAGCACCCCTGCACTGCTCAGGGAAGTCCTGACACCCCAGGGCGGGTGGCAGGACCGAGCCGTGGCACCCCACTGAACTGAGGAGTGTTTACTGGAGAGGCAAAGTCATAGCTTCCAGTGGGGGATGAATCACCCCTGTCAGGAATTCTGCCCGGGGGCTTTTCTGTAAGAGCATGGAATTTCAACACTGGCCGCGCGTGCCCTCCCGGGTCCCCCCTTCTTGCACAACCTCTCGCCGGGGTTGCTGTTCCCAGCTTTGCAGCAATGGCTGAGGAGCGCGGGCACAGGGGTCCCAGCACGGAGGGTCCCTGTCCCCGGCTCGGAGCGAGCCCTGCAGCTGACAGAGAGGCCACAGGGCAGGGAGCAGCCGCCCACCCCAGAGCTGCCCCTGTGGCGAGTGGGTCCCCGCGGGGCCAAGGGCTCCCCAGAGCCTCCCTGCTCAGCGCTGCACTGATGGGCACTGATCGGAGCCTCCAGCTGCCCTCGCACCTCCGAGCAGGAGCAGAAAGGGGAAGTGGAGGGTGCCAGCTGCAATGGGGGCTCCCGTGGAGCATTTCCCCTCTACTATGACCAGGCACATCCCACCCCGTTAGGGCTGACGTGCCCCAGGGTGCGGGGAATGCTGGCAGGGGGGAGGCACAAGGCTGCAGATGGAGAGGCACATCCTGGAAAACCCCTGCCAGCTGTCACTGCCACCACCCTGGTGGTGTCCTGCTGTGGGGGACACCACTGGCCCAGGGGCTGCCCCACCATGGGCCAGGCTACTAGAGAGGAGGTGAGAAGGGGGCCAGAGCTTTCCCAGCAGACTGTGGTGACCCTGAGGAGCCCTGCAGCCATGCTGGGACTGGGAATTCTCTCATTTTCCACACACAGCAGAAACTCTGTGAGAACTGAGGAGTGCAGAGGTGTTTTTGGATAAGGGGGAAGCACACTCAGAGCAGGAAATTAAACATCACCTTTGAGACTTGTGGCTCCTCTCAGCCTGGCACAGCAGAGATGGGCTGTGCCAGCTCCCAAACAAACCATCCCACAGGTGAGGAGAGCAGAGAGAATGGCTGTGGGAAACCAGAGATAAGGGTTGCTGCACACAGGGCTGCCAGGAGCAGCCATTCCTGGGAGACCCTTTGCAATGGGAACCTGCTCCCTGCCACACTTCAGGAGTCCCAGCACACCAGGGCCCACATGCCAGCCCTGCCCCTGTGGCATAGCTTCCCAGCAGCAGGAAGCAGTAAATGCATCCCAGGAAGGATTGTTTGCCTGCCCTACTTTGTATGCCTGAGGGTGCCCAGGGACACACAGCCACAGCCCCCATCCCAAGGCAGGGCAGGATCATCATCCCAGTTCAGAGCACCCAACAACCTCCCTGACTCTTGGCAAAAAAGGTGGGCATGTGGGAAAGACAAGGACAAAGCACCTCAGCCGTAGGAATTTGCTTTATTTTTTTCTTTGCACTTTCTGCCATTCCTGGAAATGCACAAAGTGGCTGCCCTGACCTGCCCGGTGGGAACCAGCCCCCTTGTCCCACTCAGCCCCCGCCCCTCTCCACCATGCCAGGATGTTCCACTCCCAGAGGGGCTCCCAGGACCCACGAGCTGAAGTCCCATGCACCAAGATCAAGCAGCTCCATCCCAGCCCCACACATCAGCTCCAGGCTGATTTATAGAAATCCAATGGCTGGGGCTGACGGTGCCTCCTGCCAAACCTCATTAACGGCTGGCCCGGGAGAAGGCAAACAGCTCCTGCAGCAACAAGGAAATCCTTGTTTAAGCATTTCTGGCCCTGCAAGGCCCTTCACCCCATACCCAAGCTAGGAGGAGGAAGAGGAGGTAAGGAGGAGGTGCAGGCTACAAGCCCCAGATTGGCATCACCCTGGCATTCAGGAGAACTGAGAAAGAGACACAAAGGGGGTGCAGGGTCTGCACAGGGAGGGAGCCCCCAGGACGGGATGCGAGCCAGGGAGAAGCAGGAAGCTCCATGTGCATGATGGGGGCAAAGGGCTTCCCCTCATTCCCCCCTGCTCCCACCAACACAGGCTCCCCACACAAAGTGCTGGCCACGGTGCAGTGAGCTCTGGGCCCGCCAGGCAGCGTGAGAGGCTGTGGGAGCCAGAACCAGGGTGCCTGTCCATGGTGGGCATGGGACAGCAGCACGGCTGGCCTTTGGACCTGGCACCGGCATGCTCCAGAGCAGCATCAATGACCTGCATCTGCCTGCTCCACGTGTGGCTCAGGATCTATTTCATCATCTGGAGAAAAGCATTTACTGCCAATAAACGGGCTAATTAATTCTCCTCAAAGACCTCTCAATTATTCATCTCGGGCCACAGAGAAAACAATTAGAGCACTTCCCTCAGCCCTGGCTCAGCCAGTGCAGCAGCTGGTGGCAGGCAGGGCCCGGCGGGGACGGCCGGGCACAGCTCTGGGCACGGACCCGCGGTGCCTGCCCACCCCCGTGTGTGCCCACCCGCCCGGAGCGGCCCCGGGGAGCGCTGAATGGGGATGTGGAGCGGGCACAGCCACAGCCTTCAGCCGTGAGCGGCTCCAGCGCTGTCCCAGGGTGCCTGGAGCTCCCCCAGCACCACCAGGGCTGTGCCTGGGACCCCCGGCCGCCCCCTCCCCACAGCCCCACCGGCGCACCCCGTGCAGAGCGGCTTTTCCCCCACTGCTCTCCCAGTCCTTGGCCCTTGGGATGTTCCCTCTGCCCCGGAGAACAGCCCCTGTCCAGGTNCCGCGGGCTGGGGACGGGGCACCGGCCGGGACCGCGCGGACACCGGGCCCCGGCTGCGGACGGGACAGCCCCGGCTCCGGTACCGGACACGGCCCCGCAGCCCCGGCAGCCCCGGCACTGTCCCCGTCGGGCCCTGTCACGGCCGGTGCCGCAGCTCGGGACATGTCACCGGCACCAGGACCCGACCCGGCTGAGCTGGAGCCGCCGCTCCCGCCGTTCCGGCAGCAGCGAACTGCTCTGCTCGGCTCCGTGGCTCGCGGTCCCCGAGGTGACGGACGGCAGCTGCCTCGGCCCAGCTGGGACCGGGTCCCTCCAGAACGGGCAGTGGCAGTGCCACCCCACTGGGACGAGCCACGGAGCCCAAAGGGCAGACGGGGTGAGCAGCACGGGCAGCGCGGACAGTGCGGCCGTAGGGCTAAGGCAGCCTGACAGGAAAACACCCCAAGCTCAGGGTGAGCATGTTATGGCCACTGCCAGGTCCTGAGTCAGCCCTTGGCACTCAGCACAAGCCCCCCGGGGCATTGCCTGGGCCACTGACACCTCCATGGCCGCAGCCACCGGCTCTGCTTAGGAGGCTGGGAGCTGAGCCTATTGCCAGCCTGTCCCAGGGCAGCCGTGTGTGCCGGGGGCAGAGGGCTCAGCCCCAGCCCGGTGATGCCCCGGGAGCTGCAGCGCCGTGCTCCCCCCATCCCACAGCCCCTCCTGAGCCTCCTGCAGCCGGGATGCGCCAGGGCTCAGCCCTGGGGACGTGCAGATCAAGCTGCTGGGCCTGGCAGCCCTGGGATGGGGCTGCCAGTGGGGCTGGTAGCAGGGGGGCCCAGCTCCGGGAATCGGCCCCAGTGGTTGCCAGGCCTGTGGTAGGGAGGGGGGAAACCCGATCCTCCGCGGTGGGATCTGGGCTCCACTCCCGGCTCCCCAGCCAGGCCTCAGCTGCTAATTTTAGCCGTGGGGAGGCACGACTGGAGCAGGAGCTGAGCCCACCACAGGAGCTGGTGTGGGCAGGTGGTGACTGCAGTGCTGTGGTGCAGTGTGGTCCTGGGTGAGCCCCCCGCTAGTCCCCAGCTGCCAGCCAAGCCCCTGGCCAGACGCTGGCACTGCCCACCCTCTGCCCAGCTCCCGTGGCCTCAGTTCAGCCGCTCCATGTGAGGCCACAAGCACTTCCATGGTCCCAGTGCTGGCCTCACCAAGCCCCACCGTGGCCCTGCTGGGTCACATGCAGGGGTGGCTCTGGGGGTGCTGGTAGCAAGGGGAGACCCCCAAGGCAGGTCCCAGAGTGCAGTGCCAGGGAAAGGCACGGGGCTGAAAGACAAGGGGCTCTGTGGAAGACACCCAGCCGTGCTGCACAGTCCTGCAGAAGCTGTGGCTGCTGCCCAGTGAAGGAGCCCCTGCTTGGCTGCAGACCCTCACTGGGCTGGGGGGGCTGCCCACAGCAGGGCAATCAACCTCCCCGTCAGGTGCCTTGGGAGTGGATGGGTGAGTGGCTGGGAAGGCTGTGCTGAGGGATGCTCCAGCCATCCGGCCCTTCCAAAGCCTGCCCTGCCCTAGAGCAGCCGCCCCAGGTGGAGGGGGGATCCCCGGCCTAGGGCCCCACAGCTGCTCTTCCCCCAGCCCTTCACCTGCGGCGTGACTGGCTGCACTGCCCGGCGCTTACTGGAAGAGGAAGCTGCCGGGAAGGCGGTGTGTGTGTGGCGGGGCAGCTTTGGGGAGGCTCAGCTGGGCTCAGCAGCCGGCACGGCTCAGCTGTCCATGCTCCCAGGTCCAGGGCCAGTAACGGGAAGCGTCTGCTCTCAGTGACGGTAAATCAGATCGGGGAGATTAGAGGCCTTTTTGCCTAATCATGAGCAGCTTGAAGTTGGAGGACAAGTTCCTGGAACAAAGAGGAAATGGAGGCAGTAAATAAAGAAAAACTGTTAACATGTGGCCCTGAGTGTGAAAAACGTCTCCTGAAGGATTGTTTATGGCTCACTCATCCGCAGGGCTGACAGCGTGGGGGGCGACAGGCAATAGTGAGGGAGGGGGCTCCATGGACAGGCAGGGGTATGGGCAGAGCGGGCACTGTGGGGCGGCTGCAGGGGGCTCAGGACACGGCACCTGGGCGGCCAAGGCGGGGGGCACACGGCAGAGGGAAGGAGAAGGCACAGCATGGCTCAGGTGGCTGGAGCACAGCACCAACACAGGTGGGCAGGGGCTGGGCAGCGTGTGCCCCTGAGGGGAAGAGGCACCCTCATGCACCTGCCCTATTGGCACCCTGCAAATGCCAGGAGAGGCGCTGGGTGCTGCAGTGGTGCCCTCACCGTGCCAGCAGCAGGGAGTACGGGCCAGCTGGTCCAGCCCAACCGGGGCAGGTGAGGGGGTCTCGCTCCTGCTTTGGACAAATGCTCTCCACTGAGGGGCAGTGGGGGTTTCTGCCAAGAGGCTGGTGGAGCAGAGCGGGCAGAGAGTGCCGAGGTCTGTGAAGCTGCCCAGAGATCCCAGAGCAGCGCTGCAGTGCCAGCACACCTGCGGTGCCAACCCACTGCCGTCGGTGCTGCCGACGGTTCCCAGCGGCCAGACCACCCCGTGCCGTGCCAGCCTTGCTGGCCGCGGGGCGCGGGTAATTCCTGCTCAGCCGTGGAAAGACTCTGGGGGATCCCCCTGGCGCTCCCCTCCATCGGACACCCAGGATGGGATCCCGGCAAAGCGAGGGCAAAGAGGGGTGGGACAGCCCCCGCCCGTGTGGTGGGGGATGGAGGAACGGGGGACTCGTAGGGACGGCGTTCCGAGGCTGCCCCGTGCCCGCCCCGTGTGTGCGGGCGCCGTGCCCGGGACGGGCGATCCCGGCACCGGCGATCCCGGGCTGGGGCGATCCCGCCCCCTCCCGGGAGCCCTTGCGGGGGGAGGTCCCGGCGATGCGGGCGGTGCTGCGGCTAGGGCGGCTGCCCCGGTCCGGGGGGGTGCTCGGGGGTCCCCCGGTTATCGTGGACCTGCGGAGCGACACGGTGACCCGGCCGTGCGCGGGGATGCGCCGCGCCATGGCCCGCGCCGCCGTGGGCGACGACGACTACGGGGAGGACCCGACGGTGAACGGTGCGCGGAGGGGACGGGCCAGCCGCGGGGCCCCTGCCTGCCAGACCCCGGCGAGGGGACAGCCGGGCCCTGTGGGGTCCCCAGGCCCCGGGGACAGCCCAGCGCCATCCCCCAGGACATCCGTGTCCCCCCGCAGAGCTGCAGCGCCTGGCCGCGGGGATCCTGGGGATGGAATCGGCTCTGTTCTTGCCCACGGCCACCATGGCCAACCTCATCGCTGGTGAGTCCGGGGCCGCACTCGCAGCCCCCCGTGCCCCCAGGCTGTGGGTGCTGCCTTCGGCCCCGTCCCTCACGGCCCTTCTCTCCCAGTGATGTGCCACTGCCAGCGCAGGGGGGCTCAGCTGTTCCTGGGCCAGGACACACACCTGTACCTGTACGAGCACGGCGGGGCCGCGCAGGTGAGCGCGGCGGGCAGTGACGGTGGGCACGGTGGCACTTACGGCGCTGGTGGCACTGGTGGCAGTGCTCGCAGGGCAGGAGGGCGGCCGCTTGCTGCCCTCCTCTGGCTGCCACGGCCGGGCCAGGCGGTGGATCGCTGCCGGAGCATCACCGGGATGGTTTTCCCAAGCCACGGGCTGCAGCACGAGTGGGGCTGTACGCAGCCGGTGGAGGGGACAGAGGGCTGGAGCCCCCGTGCTCCACCGCTGTCCCCTGTCAGCTCCATGCTCTCCCCTGCCCTGGGCGCAGGTGGCCGGTGTGCACTGCCAGGCACTGCCTGATCTGCCCAGCGGCACACTGGACCTGGAGCAGCTGGAGCTGGCCATCCGTGAGGCCCACGGCAGCCGGTACTACCCGCGCCCTGAGCTCATCTGTCTGGAGAACGCGCACAGCTCGGCGGGGGGCCGGGCACTGCCCCTCACCTATCTCAGCCAGGTGAGAGCCACAGACGGTGCTGGTGCAATCCTGCCTGGCAGGGCAGCTGGGCCCTGCACAATGGCTCTGCGGGGACACTGGAGCTCAGAGCATGGCTCGTGGTGGCACTGGATGCCCCGGGGGTCCCTCCCAAAGCAGCTGTCCCTCTGACTGCCAGGTGCGGGGGCTTGCAGACCGTTACGGGCTGCGGGTGCACATGGACGGCGCACGGCTGATGAATGCAGCGGTGGCCCAGGGTGTGGAGCCAGCTCACATCGCCCAGCACTGTGACTCGGTGTCCCTCTGCTTCTCCAAGGTCTGCTTGTGTGGGGAGGGGTCCCCAGGCCTGGCAGGGGCCAGCACAAGCTGGTGTGTGCCGGTGTTGGGCTAAGAACACCCCTGGCAGGCTGGGAGGGGCAGCTGCCCTGAGACAGCTGGAGTGACGCTGCTGGTGGCTCTGCAGGGCCTGGGCGCCCCGGCTGGGGCGGTGCTGGCCGGGTGCAGGGAGTTTGTCAGCGAGGCCTGGCGTGTGCGGAAGCTGCTGGGCGGGGGCATGCGGCAGGCGGGAGTGCTGGCGGCCGCTGCCCGCCTCGGGCTGCAGCACGCACAGGTGACACTGCGCAGGGACCACGACAACGCCCGGCGCTTCGCGGAAGGTACCTCGGGGCCCCGAGTGTGCTGGGAGCTAACAGCACACCGGGCACTGCCCAGAACCGCTGGTGCACCAGTGCCTTGGGCACCATCCCTGCATGGCCGCACTGGGTCTCCAGCTGGGATGGATCCTGCTGGGATCATGCCATGACTGTCCCCGTGCTGTGCTCAGTGACTGTGGTACCACAGGGGGAGAAAGGGCTCTCCTTCATCCAGAACCTGGGGCAGGCTGGGGCAGGGAGCCTCTGCCAGGGCAGTGGGTTTGAATCACCTCGGTTTCCCGCAGGTATCCATGTGCTGGACTCTCCCGTCTGTTCCATCAACCTGGCAGCAGTGGAGACCAACATTGTGATGGTGAACGTGCAGGGGCCCTGGCCGTCCCCTGCCGAGCTCTGTGACCGCCTGCGTGCCGTGAGCGAGGAGGAGGCGGCTGAGACGGGGCGGGCTGTCAGCGTGCTGCTGCTGCCCTGGGCAGCACGGACCGCCCGCGCCGTCTGGCACCGCCACGTCTCGGCCCGTCACACTGAGCTCGCCAGGAGAAAGCTGGAATTTGTGGCCAGGAAGTGCCAGGAGGAATTGGCCTTGGGACTGCATCCAACGCCTCCAGGCACTGGGGGAGCCTGAGCATCCTGCCAGCACTCTGCAGCAGTCTGGCAGCCCAGAGCAAGGACTGGGACCAGCCCCTTTGTGCTCCAGATGTGTTCCCAGCCATCTGAAACTTGACATCAGCCCTCACAGGCAGCCTGACAAACCAATGTCAGCCCAGCCTAGTGGAGATCCCAGCCCTTGAGGCAGTCAGTGCACAAAATAAACACGTTTTGGTGGTACTGTAAGCTGTGCAGGGTGTTTTTCTCAAATATGCTCTTTTCCTTGCTCTGCTGCAGGGACATCATCACAGCCAAGGAAGGATAAATGCTCCTGAGGACATGGAAGCATCTCAGCCACAGGACCAGGGTTGCTGCACAGCAGTGCCAAGGTTTGTGTCTAACCAGGACTGTCCCAGGAGGATAAGCCCAGCCTGGCCCAGATGGCTCTGTCACTCCCATTTCACAGAGGCTGATGTCATTCTGCCCCACAGCAGCAGGTGGCTTCCCCAGGCTTCCCTGTCATGATCTGGGTCAGCAAGTCCCAGAACTCTGCACTGGAAGAAGGGATTCTCTCAGCAGCAGTTCCTTTGGGTGTGCACTCACTGGCTCCCTGGGAAGCACTACCCCAGCCAGCAGTAATTCCCATTTTATTTTATATTGCCAATATGCAGATTAAAGGACACTGAGGGAACAAACTTCATGATCCAGCTGCCCAGACAGAGCCTTGCTGCCCTCAGTCCCCTGCACTCCAGTGGGCAGGAACATCCCAGGGAAGGGGCACCAGCCTAGAGTGGGCTGAGCAGAGAGGGCACGATGGGGCTCTGAGGCAGTGGTCACCCTGTGACCAGGGGCAGGGGGATGCCACCACACAGGGCCATGGTCGCCATCTGTTTACTCCTGACATGCCATCATGCTCTTGAAATCATGTTCAGAATCACCTGGGATGAGGAACCACAGCCTGTGAAAAGTCCCTGACCCTGCACCTCCTGGCAGGTGATCCACCGTGGCACAGCCCTCCTACCTACCTGAGTGAGGATGTAGCTATCCTCTGACAGCTTCTCAATAACATCAAAGTGATCCACACCAGCCAGATCCAGCAGAGAGACAGACCAGCCTGCTGCACGCAGGGCCTGTGGAGAGAGCAGTGCCGGCAGGATGGAGCCCCAACTCCACCTGCCCTGGACAAGCAGCAGGAATAACGTGTTGGCAAGGACTGGTGTCCTCCAGTGAGCCAGAAACTGCTCTGGTTCAGCACAGAAGCTCTTCTTCCTGGTAGGGCACATTGGTGAGGGCTGCCTGGAGTAGTGTCCCAACCAGAGCCAAGCAGGGTGCTGCTGGAGCTCACCTGGCTTTAGTCCTGCCACTGCCTGGTGCTCACCTGGCTGTACTCCTGTGATTGCCTGTGAAACTCTGGGGAGTCATGCTGGGCCACAGCCACGAGCACCTCACAGGCTGCTGGCACTGCCGTGGGGACATTTCTCATGGGGCTGTTCCTCTGGGCCACCTCCCTGCAGGAGTCACGCCGGGGCAGCTGATGCAGCCCTTCACTCCAAGAGCACCGTGCCATCAGCTGGACTCACCAGCTGGGGCGGGCACGGGGATAGAGTGGCTGCAGAGCCACTGAGGGTGGCCTGCCTGTGCTCTGTCCCCACAGCGTGTGAGCTCACCGGCTCATGTTCAGAGCATCGTTAACGTAGGTGTGCAGGATGGGCTCCAGGTCATACACGCCGCTCACCAGCACCGCTCCTGCAGGCAGAGGCACTGGCAGGTGAGGAGCTGCAGCCTGGGGGGCTCCCACAGCCCTGGGAACCTCATAATCAGATAGCTGGGGTGCCACAGCCTTGTCCCAGGTGTGGAGACTAGTTCTCCCAGAAGAACTGGCAACGCTACCTTTGATATCTGGCACCACTTGGAATTCCGTCCAGTCTGTGGACAGCACCATGGCCGCCAGGTGGGCCCCTGCCGAGTGTCCACACAAATAAATGCCCCTGAAAGGAGGGAGCGACTGAGAGGGACACCTAGGCAGGCTTTGCTCTGTGCAGAGGAGATGGCACAGCCCAAATGTGTCAGCTCAGATGTTTCCCAATCCGTCAGCTGCTGCCTTGTGCAGTGACAGGGAATTGTGGCCACAGGCACTGCCCAGTGCTTGGACCAAGGAGCCAAAGCCCTTGTCCACTGCAGGCCTTGTTTGCCCCCCTCAGCCACTCTCACAGACCAAGCCCCAGCCCGGAGCTGCCCACCTGATTCTGGGGTAGTGCTGCACCAGGAAGACGAGGCTGCGGCGCACCTGCAGCACCATGGCGTCCATGTGGCCTGAGCAGAGGACAAAGGGCAGGCTTGGAGGGCGCTGGGCCACGCAGGCAGCTGCAGCCTCTGCAGGGCAGCACCTACCTTCAGGGGCTATGTCGTACCCCACCGCCACCACTGCCACCCCCTGCGACACCAGCGGGGGGGCTGCAAACCCCGAGTCGTCCTTACTGAGGGAGAGAGATGCTGACAGGCTGCGGGACCAGCTGGGGACTGCCCAGACCCCGCGTAGCCACAGCAAGTCCCAGTGTCAGGAGAAGGGGTCAGCAAGAGTTGGTGAGGGGGTTCCCTTCCCGAGGACCCCTCACCGACAGCCCTCCTCACCTCAAGCACTGCCAGTATCCGCCGTGGATGTAGACCAGAACCGGGAAGGCTGCGCAGCACAGCGGGGAGTGAGCGCGGTGTCCACCCTGCCCACTCCCGTCCCCGCCATCCCCACCACTCACTTTCAGAAAGGTCCGTGGGAAAATAGATGTCCAGCTTCTCCCGGTCGCCGTTGCCGTAGGGGACGTGCAGCAAGGTCCGCACGCTGGCCCGGGCCCGTTCGGTTCCTGGGGGGGAGGCGGTGCAGCAGGGGGCCGTGGCACCGAGCGCAGCCGCTCTCCCGGCGCCGCACGTTCCGCACCTGCCGCCGTCACCGCGAGGTGCGCGTCGATGATGGTGTCCCGGTCCAGGCGGGGGGACCAGCGACTGGGAGAGTAATGGTCCTCCAGAACCTGCGGGGAGGCAGCGGGGATGCGGCGGGGGACACGCGAAAGCCCCGAACCAGCGTCCCGGGCGAGAACCGCGCTCTGCCCACCCGCGGGCACTGCCTCGGAGCCCGTACCTCCGTGGACATATCCCGCCACCCGCCCATGGCGCCGCTCCCAGTGCCGATCCCGGTGCCGGTGCTGGTCCCTGTGCCGCTCCCGGTGCTACTTCCGGTGCCTCTCCCGGTGCCCATCCTGGTGCCGCTGCCGATCCTGGTGCCGGTGCCGGTCCCGGTCCCGGTGCCGGTCCTGGTTCTCGGGAGGCGGGAGGAGGTGGGGGCCGCTCCCATTGGCCGCCCCGGAGGCGAGGCCCGAGCCCGGGGGCGGGGCCAACCGGGGAGGCGAGGCCCGAGTCCGGGGGCGCAGCCGTCTCCCATTGGCCACTCGCGACCGGGGGCGGAGCCGGCTGGCACAGTAGAATGAAAATTTTGGCGCCCTTGACGCCATTGGACAGCCCTGCCGCGCGCCGGCGCACCCCCTTTCGCGATTGGCCAGCGCGGCGGCGCGTGGACGGGAACTCTCCTCCAATTGGCTGAGGCGGCCGCGGCGGAGAGGCGCGCGCGGGCTCGGGGCGACAGTCCACCATGAACTGCCTGACGGTGCCCGGTGTCCACCCCGGCTCCCCCAGCCGGCCCCGCGGGCAGATCCAGGTACGGTGTGCCGGGGCTGGGGTAGATACAGGTGCCACCCTGGGGCACCGGTGTGGGAGCAGATGCAGAAACGGCAACGCTGCCGCGCTTCGGGCTGGGGGGCAGATACGGGTACGGTGCCGGTATAGGTGCCGCGCCGGGTCACCGGGCTGACGGGGCTGCGGGGCCAGGGGGCTGCACCGGCACTGGGTGGAGCGGGGCTTCCTGCTGTCTGCTGTTGTGACCCCGCTGTTCTGCCCTCAGGTGATCTTCGGGCCCATGTTCTCCGGGAAGAGGTAGGCGCGGAGCGGGGGGCGCAGGGCGGGGGGCACGGGCCGGCGGCGGGCTGAGGCTGAGGCCGAGCCCCGCTGACACCGTGTCTTGCAGCACGGAGCTCATGCGGCGAGTGCGGCGGTTCCAGCTCGCCCAGTACCGGTGCCTGCTGGTGAAGTATGCCAAGGACACGCGCTACAGCTCCTCCGGTGTCTCCACGCACGACAGGTGAGTTCCCGGGCGGGAGGACACCCCAGTTCCGCGGGGCGGCCTGGCCTGCCCGGCTCACTGCCTCCCTGCCCGCAGGAGCACCATGGAGGCCGTGCCCGCCGGGCTCCTCCAGGACGTGTACCAGGAAGCGCTGGGCGCCGCCGTTATCGGCATCGATGAGGGCCAGTTCGTAAGTGCATGGCTGGGGGGTGCTGGGCTCCGCGGGACACGCACTCCTCCCTACACCCTGCGCAGACCCAGGTCTGGGTCCTTTGTAGGACAGGGTGGGAAGTAATGCGCTGGGGCAGTTTGATGGTGTGTTCCCAGTCAAACCCTCCTTCGGTATAGTCCCTACAGAGGGCGGTGGGACTGGGGCCCATTCCACAGACAGGGCAGCATCAGGAGCTTGATCTTCCTTGTTCCTGGTGCTGCTGTCTGGGCACGCACTGTGGGATCCGGAGCCAAGTGCTGCCCTCTATCCTTCCTTACAATGTGCCTGTACCCCCTCCAGTTCCCAGACATTGTGGAGTTCTGCGAGAAAATGGCCAACGCTGGGAAAACCGTCATTGTTGCTGCTCTGGATGGGACCTTCCAGAGAAAGGTAAAACACTCATTTTGGTACAGCAGCTGCTTTGGGACCCTGGTGGAACCCCCCCAGCAGCATCTTCCCTGCTGTCTCGCACAGGCCTTTGGGAGCATCCTGAACCTGGTGCCGCTGGCCGAGAGCGTGGTGAAGCTGAACGCCGTGTGCATGGAGTGCTTCCGGGAGGCCTCCTACACCAAGCGGCTGGGGGCAGAGCGGGAGGTGAGCCCCCTTGGAACAGAAACTGTTTCACCTTCCCAGTCCTGCTGGTACGGAGAAACTCCCTGCAGGGAGCTTGCTCTGCAATGACTCCCCAAATTTCCCTGCCAGGTTGAAGTGATTGGAGGAGCTGACAAGTACCACTCAGTGTGCCGAGCCTGCTACTTCCGCACGCGACCCCAGCAGGCAGGGCCCGAGAACAAGGAGAACGTGCCCCTGGGGCTGAGGCAGCTGGAGACACCTGTCCCTCGCAAGATCTTCACTTGACTGCTGGAAAAATGGAGGGGAAGGGAGCTCAGGGCTCAGCTCACAGGCACTGGGTCTGCCTCTCTCTGCTTCAGCAAACTGTTCAGTGCCTCAGCCCTCCCTACCCAACCTCCCCACACCAGGCGCCACAACTGAGGATCCACCAAGCCTGGTTCTGGTGGAAGCTGAAGTAAAAGCCTGGCTAGAGTGAGTTCCCATCTCAACAAGGAGAGAGACAAGCACAGTTTCTGATGCTGCCACACACAGGCCCCGGGGCACTACACGTGGAGCCAGGCTACAGCACTTCTGCCGCTCACTGTGGCTCTGGCCAGCTGTCCCAGTGGTCTGACTGCTGCTGCTTCTGGTGCCTGTGAATGCAGCCCTTCTCTCTTGTGCGCTGTTGCTAAATTCCAGGCTTCTCAAGACAATGTACAGCTAGTGTATACAATGTAATAATATTTTTAAATGTAAATTTTAGTTTTTTTTCATAACAGTCTGAAGCAACTTGTTGCTTGTCACAGAGCTGTGACACAGCTTTTAAAGTGACACAGGTGGCAGCCCAGCCCTGGGCAGGCCCCCAGCCTCTGCCAGCATGCTCTCTGGTGTTACTGCCTTGTCAATTTTGTTGAAACAGAAGAAGGTGAAGAAGGCCTAGCAGCTGACTCTTCTGAGGGGTTGAAGGATCCTCCTCCCTCTTTGACTCAGATGCTGGGAGGTTGTTGCTTCTTTATTCCCTGCAGAAATGTTTTTTTCTAGAAGCCAGCATCCACAGGCTCTGAGCAGTAGCTCTTTGTTCTGGCCAAGCCAGGCCTCTGCATCTGAGTCCAGGGTTTGCCTGTTTGTGCTGTTTGCCTGTGCCCTGGAGGGCTCCTAGAGCTCCCTGAACTCTCCCTGCTGCCACCTTGTTACAGATGAGAATAACTATTCATGAGCACCAGGCCTGGGTTTCCCCCAGGGCTGGGGAAGGCACTGCTGCCACTTTGTTAATAAATAACTTAATGACAAATAATCTGTGTGTGTATTTTCTACCAGAGCATTCTGCTAAGTCTTCCTGGCCATGACCAGTGAGACAGCATGGGCTGGTCACAGGGTGGGAGGGCCACTCACAGGCCTGGTGTTGGAGCTCTGCTCAGACCAGGGAGCATGAGGAGAGTGGCCTAAAAATAGCCACCAGCATGAGTGTGCTGTTTGCAGCACAGCAGTTGGCAGGAGCTGCACAGCCCCACCTGACATCCTCAGCCCTTGCAGGGCAGAAGGCTGGAGCCTTTTCTGCTTCCCCCAAGACAAAAAGCACGTGGTGGCTCACATGGTGGCTTGGTGAAAAAGTTTATTCCAACCCTACAGTGACAACTACTTGAACACTGGCCCCAGCAGTGGTGGCTCACACGGCTGCTGGGAACAGCTTTACCACAGCACAGCAGCAAACAACCTGAGACAATGGCCCACAGGCTCCTGGTGTGGCTGGAGTGCAGGTGGGAGCCATGGGCAGGGTGCAGGAGCTCAGCCTTGCAGCAGCAGAGGCAGCACTTGGGCAGCACACAAGGGAAAGAAAGTGCTCCAGGACTGTGCTCAGCCATGGCCCTGCTGAGGGATCTCAGTGCTCTCTGCTCCCACAGACCCCAAACCACATCATCCAAACACCAGCAGCTCTAGTGCAGGCTGGGGGAAGGCACAGCATGGCATTAGAGACAAGGGAAGAGGGGCTTTGGCAACAGCTCACCCAGAAGCAGCCGCTGGGGGAAGGCACGGGAAGCCAGCGCAGGCAGAGCTGGGCCTGGCTGTGCTATGGCAGCGAGATGGCACTTGGGAAATGCAGCCAGCAGGGCTGAAAGGCACTGGAGACAGGATGGGGCAGGGCAAGTCACAGGGGCAGAGCCTGGCCAGGGTCAGGGGGTGGGAGCTGCATCCCACCACCAAGGCACTGCAGCAAAAGCAGAGGCTCATACCTGCCAGGGCCACCCGCACACCCAACCTCCTGCAGCTGCAGCGCTCACCCAGCAGCTGCACATCATCGTGTGCCGAATCACACAGTGCACACTGGGCTCTGGACCCTCCAGGGAGGATCTCAGCTCCGGGACCAGGCAGAAGCCCCTCCTGCACCCCATGAAAAGGCCCAGTCACCTTCAAACAAAGCAGCCGTCACCCTCCCGCCCCACTGTCCCCTCCAAGTCTCAGACCCCTCCCTCCCACCCCGCGGAAGGAATTGCACTGGTAGAGCCGTGCCGCGGGCGCCAGCCAGGCTCAGTACACGGGTGGTGGCTGATAACCCTCCGGGGCCTCGGCTGTCTGCGTGAAGGGCGGCTGCTGGTAGCTCTCATGGCTGATGTTGGGATAGCTGGAGTAGGGAGTCGAAACCTCCGGGCTGGGGTCGGCGTAACTCTGAGCAAAGTCCTCCACCCCCATTTTGTACCTCTTGTAAGCGAAGGTGAGCAGGAGACCCTGCAGAGAGAAGGAGGCAGCAGCATTAAAGCCATTCCAGGCTGTGGAGCGCAGGGGCTTTGTGCTCCTCCCAAGCAGGGCAGAGTGGTTCACTCACCCAGGAGAAGATGGAGAAGAAGCTGAAGGTGATGGCAGCACGGGCAGAGTCTGCTCCGATGTACACATCCTCGGCCCGTGTCCAGGACCACTGGTTGGTCAGGAAGCAGAAGCCGATGAACCACAGGAAGGTCCAGAGACCTGTGGGGGGAAGTGGCATGAGGGGCCAGGGCTGGTCCTGCTGCGGCTGGGCAGTCCCGGAGCCAGACCCTGCTTCCCCGTGCGGGCTGGCACAGGCACCCGGCCAGGGGCAGCCACTCCTGGGGCACTCAGCAGCAGCAGCAGCAGCAGCGCGTGGCCCGCGGGCAGAACGCCAGACGGGAGCGACTCCCTTCGCCAGGCACCGGCAGCCACGTCACGGGACAAGGCGGCCATTGTGGCGACGGGCAGAGCCCTCCCCGCGCCCCCGGTACCTGAGAAGCCGAGGTCGGCCAGCACCAGGTACTTGCGGTCGGTAGTGTTGCTGATCTGGGGGAAATAGATGTCCACCATGAAGAAGAAGATGCAGGCGAGGAAGGCGAGGATGCCGATGCCGATGCCGTAGCGACAGGCGTCCTCGTTGTGGTTGAAGATGCAGAAGAGCTGGGGGTTCTCGGGCTGGCTCGAGTAGCCATCCCCGACCAGGCAGGCGAACACGATCAGCGCGAAGATCTGCGGGGCGGAGCCGATGTTCGGTGGGCGGCACCGAGGCCGGGGGGAACCCTTCGGGGGCTCGCCCGTCCCGGCGGGCGAGGGGCACCGGGCAGGGCGGCGGGGCCGTCCCGGTGAGGCTGTCCCGCCCCGCGCCCACTCACCGCGCTCACGATCCGCGCCAGCACCTGCGGCTGCTGCACGAAGCGGACCAGGTCGAAGGCACCGCCGGCCTTGGCCGCCCCGTAGGCGCCTCCGCCGCCCTCCATCGCGTTCCGCCGCCGCTCCTGCGCGGCACCGCCCCGGGAGGGCCGGCCCTTGAGCCCGGGAGCGCCGGGGCGGGGCGAGCGGGTTCGGTCCGGCGGGACAGGGGCTCCCCCGCCCGGGCACAGAGCGCTGCCCTGGTCCCGCACAGTGTCCCGGTGCCTCCGTCCCTCCTTCCGCCCCGGTGTAACGGGGGAAGGGGAGCGCCGGCCCCACGCCTCGGCCGCCGACGGGCCCCGGTGAGCGCAGCCGAGGGGAAACGGGCGATTTTGGGGGGGCTCCCGCCGCCCCCAGCCGGTACCGGGAGGCGGCAGGAGGGACGGGACAGACAGGGCTCGGTAGGGTGGGTGCGGATCCCGACAGAGGGCGGCGGGAGCGCCGGAGAGCGTTCCGTCGGTTGCCGGTGTCGGGGGCAGCGGGGCCTGACGGGGAGCCCCGGGGTGGCCACCAGCCCCGAGCAGCCCTAGCCCGCCCCGGGGCGGCTGCGGAGCCCGAGGGCGGTGGAGGAGGGAGAGCGGGGGAGGAAGGAGACGGCGCTGGGCGGGGAACACGGTGGGCGGCACGGGGGTCTTTGCTCCCACGTGCCCTCTTAGGGCCAGTCCGGCCCTTCGCGAGCCGAGCTCCGGAACCGGTGCTCGGAGCCTTCGAGCCTGACCCGAGGGGTCCCGGGACGGCGGGCGGAACCCCTCGACGGCGGCACCGCCCCATCCGCCGTCTCTTCCTTCCTGACGCCCGCTTGGGCTGGACCCAGGGTTAGTCCCAGCTTAGCCCCGCGGACTCCGCCTGCCTCCGACCCCGCAGCAGCGGCTCCGGCTCCGTCCCCGCCCCGCAGCGCTTGGGAGCCGCGGTCAGCGGGGGCTGTGGGGGCCGGGACCGGTCTGCTCACCACGGCAGGGCCCGTGTAGGAGGGACCCGCTCGGTCTCGCAGCATGTCCCAGCCGTCCTCCATCACCCTCCACGTCCCCGAGGGCACCGAGAGCGATGGGTGAGTGTGACACCCCCCCGCTGCCCTGCCGTGCTCTGGAACCTGCATCCCAGGGGCACGAGGCTCCCTGCAGGCACCGGCTGTCCGTGCCACCGTGTCCCTGTGTTCCTGCAGCCAGGAGCTCAGTCCGGACAACGAGAGAGCCCTGCACACCTCATTCCACCAGCTCATCCTGGAGCAGAGCAGCTTGATCGAGGCAGGTCTGGAGCTGGAGTTGCAGGAGAGGAGCAGAGGTAAAGCACTGCAGCCTCAGCCGGGGCAGGCTGGGGACAGCGTGTGTGCCAGGGCTGTCCTTCTGCTTGGGCCAGCTGTGTCACGTGTCAGTGCTGTGGCCAAAGCATTCGTGGGAACCTGCTGATGCCTTGGCCAGTGCAGAGCAGGGCAGTCTAGGGCAGAGCAGATATTTGGGACACAGAAAGTGTCCCTGGAGAAGGGGGTACTCTGGGAAGAGCCCACACCTAGCCTCTGTGCTGGAGCAGAGCAGCAGGGACACAGGGATGAGCCATGAGCTCTCTGCATCCTGCCTTCCCCTTCCCAGAGTCCCCAGCCTCCTTGGCTACTCGAGATGCCTGTGCAGTGGCCTGGCCAGAGCCCAGGCAAGGTGAGGAGCAGCCCTGCTACTCCTCTGCCTCCCTGCAGATCTTGGCCAGCATGCCCAGCCGCACCATCGGTAGGTGCCACCCACGTTCCCACCCTTCCCCAGGTCCCAGAGCCCCTTGGAGAGCTCTCCTACCCAAGCCCTGCTGTGCTCTGATCCACAGGACGCAGCCTCGGGGCCATCATCTCCCAGTACTGCAACCGCACGGCGCGGCTGCGGCGCCGCAGCAGCCGCCCCCCCCTGCAGCAGCTCTGCCGCGCGGCACGGCCCAGCCTGCGCCAGTACGACCTGGACACGGACCCTGCCGGCGCCACGCTGGAAGGTGAAGGGCCCCCAGACTGTGGGAAGGCAGTGCTGGCCATGTCCCCACGCTGGGTTGGGGACAGGCATGCCGTGACCCGGCTGGCCGTGTCCCGCTGAGCCCCTTGCTCCCCAGGGAAGCGGTGCCTGCTGGTGAAGGAGCTGCTGAGCCTCTCACCCAGCCAGTGCAGCCACATGCTGCTCACCATGCCCCTCAGCCTGGCGGAGAAACGCATCCTCCGGTAGGAGCCCCTCCATCGGCGCCAGCTCGGCGGGACTCCCGCAGCCGGAGCTGTGCCTGTGGTACCCTGTGACACCCCTCTCTTCTGGGCAGGCGGCAGCTGAGCGGGCAGAGGGGCCCTCTGGGGCAGCGTGCCCATCACTGGGCCCCCTGCTCACCCTGTGGTTGGCCCAAGGTCTGCGTGGTCCTTGTAAGTCAGGGGCACAGGTCTGCACAGAGGCTGTGAGGGCTCCAGTGCAGGCTCCAGCCCCACTGCTCTCCCCGTTTTGCTCTCTGCAGGGCTGCCGAGGTCTCTGGTACAGGCTCCTGTCCCTGCTCCGCACTGCACAGCCCTGGCACTATGCCCTCAAGCAGATTGGTGGCCGCTTTGGCTCCAGTGTCCTCTCCTACTTCCTCTTCCTCAAGACACTCCTTATGTTGAACTTCTTTTCATTCCTCATCCTCCTGGCCTTCGTGGTGGTCATGCAGGCTGTGTACCCCTCTGCACCAGTCAGCCCCCCGCCCTTCACTGGCCTCGAGCTCCTCACAGGGGCGGTAAGCATGGCCCAGGCACCCCAGCTCAGGGGCTGCCCCCCCACTTCCCCACTGTAGCTGTACCCCAGTTCTTGCCCTCCTGGGTCCCAGGACCACCGGTGCTGTGGGTGCACGAGGTGATGCTGCCCCAGCCCAAGGCTCTGTGTCCCTGAGGCTGGCACAGAGGTGCCAGGCTAAGCAGGAAGCTGCGAGCACTGCTGAGGTCACCGTGGGGCCATCGTGTGCTTTCCTGCAGGGCTACTTTACACACTCACTGCTGTACTATGGCTACTACAGCAACGTGACCCTAAATGACCCCTGCACCTCCAGCCCTAAGGGCAGCGAGTGCCCCCTCGCAGCCCCTCCGCTCCCCTACAACTTGCCACTGGCCTACCTCTTCAGTGTTGGGGTCTCCTTCCTTGGCACCTGCATCCTGCTGGTGTACAGGTGGGTCAGCAGCACCTGTGGCTCTGCCAGCCTTCCCCTTCACCCAGCCCCAATCCCTGATGCCCTTCACCTCGCTGCAGCGTGTCCTGCTCTTTTCGGGAGAGCGTGGGAAGCTCCACAGGAATCTTGGCCATCAAAGTCTTCTGTGCCTGGGACTTCAAGGTGATGCAGAGGCGCTCGGTGAAGCTGCAGTGTGAGAACATCTGCACCCAGCTGAAGGTGGGTAGCTGGGCCATGCAGAACACCCCAGACCCCAACGTTGCACTGGTGCTTTGTTCATCACTGCTGCTCTCTTCCAGGAGCTGCTGGTGGAGCGGCGCTCCCGCTCCCGCTCCCAGAGCCGCTGCCAGTGCCTGAGGCGCTGCCTGGTGATGCTGCTGGCCTGGCTCCTGGCTCTGGGCTCAGCGTTGGGCTGTGTGCTGGCTGTGCACTACTTCTCAGAGCACATGCACATGGTGAGTGCTGCCTCTCACCTGGGATCCCCTGCCCTGGGGCTGGAGGGACAAGGCTGGGGTACTGGGGAGAGAGGCAGGGACAGCCCCACTGCAGCTCTGCTCCTGGATTGGGCATTTGCTGCTCTCCCCAAGGACTCCACACCTGGCTGCCCAAAGCTATGTGCTCACCCCAGTACCTGCCCACCAGGTTCAGCAGGAGCAACAAGCGCAGGGCAGTGGCAGATGGCAGCAAGAAGCCATTCTGCTGGTCCTGCCCCTTGTGGTGTCCCTCCTCAATGCCTTGATGCCCCATCTGTACAACCTGCTGGCCATGTGGGAGAAGCTGGACTCCCCAGTGACACAGGTCTACGTGGCAATTGTCAGGTGGGCTGGCTGGGGCTGTGGTGGAGGGAGTGTTCTGCACCTGTGGCAGGCAGGGAGGCTTTGGGGCCAGGCACCCCATCTGTGGGGCTCAGCCCCTCCATCCCCTGGGCTCAGGGACTTCTGGCACTGCTCCTGCTCCCCAGGAACCTCATCCTGAAGACGATGGTTCTCACCCTGCTGTGCTACCAGTGGTTCAGCCGGAGCGTTATCTGCTCAACAGAGGAGGTCAGCACCACTGCCCCAGGGCCATGGAGGGCTAGGCTGAGCATGGGGTTGTGTTGGTGGCATCTTCTCTATTAGATATATATCAGAAGAAATTCTTCCCTGTGAGGGTGGTGAGGCTCTGGCAAGCTTCTCAGAGCAGCTGTGGGTGCCCCATCCCTGGAACTTTAAAGGCCAGGTTGGACAGGACTTAGAGCAACATGGTCTAGTGGAAGGCATCTGCCCATGGCAGGATGGGGAAAGAGATGAGCTTTAGGGTTCCTTTCAACCCAAACCATTCTGTGATTCTATTGTCTCCCCAGTGCTGGGAGACGTGTGTGGGGCAGGACCTGTATCGCTTCATGGTGATGGATTTCATATTCACCTTGCTGGATACGCTCTTTGGGGAGCTGATCTGGAGGTAATGTACCCCAAGACATGTCCCTCCACCAGTGTGGTGGCACCCCTGCATGGCCCCAGCTCTCTGGTGCTCCCAGGCTCTGTGCCATCAAAGGGGGAAGGTGGAGTGTAAAGTTCCCCCAGACAGTGTGGGAGCAGAGTTCCACTTCTACCCAGGCTAATCCTGGAGAAGAGACTGAAGACAAAGCAGAGGCCAGAGTTTGATATTGCCCGAAACGTGCTGGAGCTGATCTATGGGCAGACCCTGACCTGGTGAGATGTTTCTGCCTGGTGTGGCTCCTTCCCCTGCTGGCAAATGCCTTGCAGTCCCCAGGAGCCCTGTGGGTGCTGTAGCTGTGCCCACCACTGTCTCCCCTGGGGCTCAGACTCAGACAAGCTTGTCTTTTCCCTGCTCCCAGGCTGGGCATTCTCTTCTCTCCACTCCTGCCAGCTGTGCAGATACTGAAGCTGCTGCTGCTGTTCTATATCAAAAAGGTGTGATTCCCCCACCCCCTGCAGCTCCCCATGGAGCTGTGCCCTGGCTCACAGTGCAGCACAGCAGTGGTGCCTCATGGAGCAGCCTCATCCTTGTGGAACTGAGTGGGGGTTTCTGGGGACAGGATATCCCCGAGCTCACAGCTCCCAGTGGGAGGGAGGGGACAGGAGGGTGCAGACTGCTCTCCAGGAGCAGTGTCCATGGCAGCCCATGGGACACTGCTCCCTATCCACAGACCAGCCTGATGCAGAACTGCCAGTCCCCCAGCAAGCCCTGGCAAGCATCACGCATGAGCACCGTGTTCATCACTCTGCTGTGCTTCCCCTCCTTCCTGGGTGCAGCTGCCTTCCTCTCCTACACCATCTGGTCGTGAGTACCCACGAGGCCACGGCTCAGGGCACAGGACCCCTGGCTGCTGGGAGGAGGGGCTGGGGAGACCATGGCCCTGTCCCTGACATCCCCAGCTGTGAGGTGCTGTCCCAGCCATGGGATGAGCCCCCCAGCTGCTGTCCCTGCTCACTTCCTCCAGCTGTTCCTGGTGCAGGAGGCAGGGATGAGGACTCCCTTGTCCAGCCCTGGGGATGCTGGGGACAGTGAGGCTGGGTCCCTGGGGGTCTGGACATCTGAGACAGGCTGTGCCTGTTGCTCTGAATGCCCTGTTGGTCTGTTTGCTCAGGGTGCAGCCATCAGAAACCTGTGGTCCTTTCCGGGGGCTGGAAACCATGTACAAATCAGGGAAGAGGTGGGTGATAGTGCTGGAGGAGTCCAACCCCAACATCACCTGGTTTGCCTGGGTCTACCAGCATCTGTTGGAGAACACCTGCCTCCAGTTCTTCATGTCTGTGGCCCTGATGTGAGTATGGACCCGAGCCCAAGGCTGAACCCCAGGCCCTCACTTTGAGGGTCCTGCTGCCACAGACCTCAACAGGGCTGGGAGCCAAGATGTCCCTCAGTTTCTACCATCCCATCCTCTGTCACTGCAGAGCTGTGATCTACTTCAACATCCAGGTGGTAAGAGGCCGCCAGAAGGTCATCTGCCTGCTGCAGGAGCAGATTGCCAACGTGCGTGAGCAGTGCCCCTGCCCATCCCCAGCACTCCACAGCCTGCTGCAGCCCCAGCACTGCCACTCAGCCACCCCCCTGTGCTCACTGCACACTCTCTGATGTTGCAGGAAGGGGAAGATAAGGTATTTCTCATTCAGAAGCTTCACTCCGTTTATGAGCAGAGACACAGACGTTCCTGAGTCCAGGTGAGGCCAGCATGAAGGGCAGTGGGGAGGGCTGCCAAGGCACCCAGAGCTCAGCCACGTGCACGGTGCTCCTCTGCCTGTCCCAAGGACCCAGAGAGAGATGACACTTAAGAGTCCCCTCTCCCATCTTAGGGACTCTGTCCTCTTAGCTCCACAGGAAGGAATGGGATGGAACAGACTCCGCTTGCAGCTGGGACTGAATCTGTCCATCACAACACAGCGCTGGAAGCTGGGGAACCATGGAGTGCTGGGGAAGATCCTCCCCTCTTGCCATGGCCAAGGACCCATTGTGGCATGTCACTGGGAATGCTGTATCTCAGGGATGCAGGAGCTGCTGAGATGCAGTAGGTACAGGACCAGGGCACAGCTCCATGCAGGACTGCCTCACCAGCACAGCCCTGCTCCGTGGGGGCTCACTACCTGCAGACAACAGCTCTTCAGCTCTCCCTCCTGCCAGTGTGCCCTGGGCTGTTCTCAGAATCCTTTGGGGATCAGGGAGCTTTCTCCACAACCACCTTCACAGTGCCTAGGGACAGCAAGCATGGAGCCAGGAGCTGCCAGGCATGCACCCAGCTCCAGCCCAGTGCCTGGTTCACCAGGAGAGCAGCTGGCCAGCTCCAGTCCCATAAAAAAGGTCACTGGGCCACCCCCAGCAGCCCTGCACCCACTGCACTGGCTGGTGGGATGGACTTGGAAGAATCACCATGATGCTGAGTGCTGGGCTGGGCAGGGACTCTGGGCTCAAGCTGACCTGGCCTATTAAAGCTCTGCTGTGCAAGAGTGCTCTGGCTGGTGTCTGGACCTGTTGGGTTGGAAGCAGGCAGGTAGGGCTGGTGTGTCAGTGCTGCTCATGGTGGTGACTCAGCAGCAGTGTCAGGGTGTGTTCGGGCTCCTTGGCAGCACCTGCTTTCCCATGGGGCTGCCTGGGGCAGAGCCCAGCTCAGCCCACGCTGCTGGAGCAAAGGCCACTGCCACCCCTTGCCACTCACCATCACAGTGTGATAGCTGCAGCCCCCAGCACCAAGAGCCACTCCTCTCCATGTCATGCTGGTGGCAGCTCCAGGCCCTGGGGTAGCACCGCAGTGACAGACCCAGGGCAGGGTGTGCTGTGGCACATGCCAGGTGGTGCCTGGAGGTGCCAGCATGATCTGGCCTCTGTAGCTTCTGCTTGTCCCTTCCCCAAAAGCCCCCTAAACACAGGACAGCCACCAGTCTAGACAATTTGGTGGGAATTTTACTGTGAAGTCCTACAGGAGTCCAGTCCATCAACAGCCCACAGCACTGTCCTGGGCTCTGCTCCTTTGCCACCTCCTTCTGTGACAGGATTGTCCCGGGCTGCCACAGGCACCTGGCAGGGCTGTGGTCAGCAGGGGTCTTTGAGGGCAGTCCGAAGCCACTGCAGGACCTCGGCCAGGCCGGTGCCATCGCGGGCGCTGGTCTCCAGCATCGTGATGGGCTGCGTAGCACAGGACACGATGTCCTGCATGCGGAACAGCGACTTCATCTCCACCAGGGACATGTAGCAGGGCAGGTCACTGCGATGGGGAGGGGAGCTGTGTCAGCCAGCCACGATGGCTCCCCTGCCCGGCCCAGGGCAGAGCCGCTGCTCCCTGGCACCCCCACCCTCCGGGTGACCCTCCTCACATCTTGTTGAAGAGGACCAGGACGGGCACAGAGGCGAGCGGGGCTGCAGAGAGCACAGAGAGCAGCTGGATGCAGGACGAGGAGACCTGGGTGGGGTTGGAAGCATCCACCACGAACTGGAGGGAAGAAGAGAAAGCCGGGTGCGGGTGTGCCGAGAGCAACCCCGGGCCGGGCTGGGCCAGAGCAGGGCACAGAAGAGGGAAATCCCACTACGGCGCGAACCCGAGGGGACCGACCGACCCCAGCCCCGGCCGCCCCTCTCCCCGCGTCCGTGGCCCCGGGAGGGGTTCCCGGTGCTGCTCACCAGGAGAGCGCTGCACTCGCTGTAGTAGCTGGGCCAGATGGGGCCCATGCAGCCGCCCAGCTCCCGCACGGTCACCTTCTGCGGCAGCCGCAGGTCCGTCAGGTTGGTGCCCACCTGCGCGACAGGCGCCCGGCTGGCTGCGGCCGTGCCCGGAGCCTCCCCGGNTGCCGCCGCCCGCCGCCCCCAGCAGCAGCAGCGTGGGGGGAGAGCGCCCCGCGGCCATGGCGGAGCCGCCCCCGGAAGCGGCCCCGCCCGGCGGAAGCCGGAAGCGGAAGTGCCGCGGCGG
>VXBI01007485.1:77292-96882 GCA_013397375.1 Toxostoma redivivum
CGGCGCTCGCGGGGCCGGGGTCGGGGTGGCCGCGGGGGGGCAGCACCGCACGGGCGGCGGGGGGGTCTGGGTCTGGGCCGGGGCCGCGCCCCGGGAGCCGCCGGTGCTGGGGAGCCTCGGGCCCTGACCCCTTCCCCTCTCGCTCCTTCCAGTTATGCCCATGCCCTGGATGGCATGTACCGTGTCTTCCGGGAAGGTGAGGCTGTGCCAGCCGTGTGGGTGAGCCTGCTCCGGTGTCCTAGCAGGTGCCGGGTCAAGGCTTACCCTGGAAGTTCGTTCAGCTGGGGAAGGGAGAGGGGCCGGGGGATGCTCTTGTGGCTGGGGGAGTCCACGGGAGCGCAGGGTCTGGCATCTTCACATCGTCTGGCTGGGGCAGGGGCTGGGCAAGGTCTGGCAGGGCCTGGCAGCCTGTACATGCTTGGCGGGAAAGGGTGACCTGCTGGGAGCTGCAAAAAGCGCAGGAGGGTGGAGCAGGTGGAACAGAGGATAAGCAGAGGCAGGGAGGAGGTCATGCTGTTTGGAGCTCCCTACTCCTTCAGCCTGTTTGCTATGGTGTGCTTCAAGCAGGGCTGTGTGAGGAGTTGGGGATACAGGCTGGGCATGGAAGGAGGCTCCCAGGGTAATGGAGTGTGTGTGATGGCAGAGAACTATGCTGACCCAAATCTCTCTGTCCACAGAGGGCGTGAAGAAACTCTTTGCAGGAGCATCAGTGGCATCATCCCGCGGGGCTTTTGTTACTGTGGGGCAGGTAGGACAGCTCTGCTGGGCACTAGGTGACTTGGATAAGGGACTAGGATGGTCCCTAGTGTGGCAAGGAAGGGGGAACATGTCACTGATTCACCGTGTCTCTGCAGCTTTCCTGTTATGACCAGGCCAAGCAGCTGGTTCTTGCAACTGGATTGATGTCAGACAATGTCTTCGCTCATTTCCTGTCCAGCTTCATTGCTGTGAGTAGGGCTGGGGTCCAGGAGGCAGAGCTGGGGCTGGGTTTGCCTGCAGCCAGGTTCAGAGTGTAAGGCTGGGGCTGCCAGAGCTGCCACTCTGGGCTTGGCGGAGCAGGGCTGGGTACAGCAGCTCCAGGAGGCTCCTGGGCTGAGGTTGGGTCCCAGCATGGCTCTGAGTCTCTCCAGTTGCTGGCACGGAGGTCTCCTGACTTGGCTGACTCTCTGCAGGGCATATGTGCCACATTCCTGTGCCAGCCCCTGGATGTGCTCAAGACTCGCCTCATGAACTCCCACGGAGAGTATCGGGTGAGTACCACCTTTCCCACCTTGCTCTGCCTCCCTGTGTGCCACCTTCTGCCTCCCAGCCCCTCCCACCTCATCTCTCACCCTCTCACTCCAGGGTGTCGTCCACTGTGCCATGGAAACTGCCAAGCTCGGCCCGCTTGCCTTCTACAAGGTACCTGGCTGAGGGTGCATGGGGTGGGCCAGGCTGGGCCGAGCTGGGAGCAGAGGTTGTGGTCCAGAACAGTCCTGGGGCAGGGGACTTGCCAGGTTCTGCTGTGGCAGCCCAGCTGCTTCCTGCATCAGGCCTTTGTCTGCCCAGCCCAGGCTTGGCCCTGAGGTATTGCAAGCCCTAGCCTCAAAGGCACCAAGCACCACAGCTGTGCCCTGTTGACCCCACAGCAGTGCAAGTGCCAGAGGGGTTAGCACATGGTGCTGGGCCCTGTGTGCACCGTGCTGGCCATGGTGTGACAGCGCCTGCCCCACAGCCCCGCCAGTGCTGACCCACGCCTGCCCTCTTGTGCTGCTGCCAGGGCTGGGCTGCTGGGACAGCCTGTGGCAGGCACACCCTGACTCTTCCCCTTCTTGCTTGTCCCCTTCCAGGGCTTCGTTCCTGCTGCTGTCCGGCTCGTTCCTCAGACTGTTCTCACCTTCATCTTCCTGGAGCAGCTGCGCAAATATTTTGGGATCAAAGTGACCACCTGAGTCTGATGGACCGGACCCGGCCTTGCCCCAGGGGGGTGAGCGTGTGGGTCACCCCCAAGATCCCAGAACCCCTCTCTGCTCTTTGGGGCCAGTACCATCCCCCCTCCTCTCAACTCTACTCCTGTGCCTTGCCAGCACCTGTGGCCACCCCCTCTGTCACAAACTCACTTCTCACCCCCATTCTCAGCATCTCCACCTCTTCATTATTGCTTCTGGGGTTTTTTTTGGGGGGGGATTTCTATCTTCCCACTTCTCTACTGGCTCTGAGTTCTGTCCCTGCCCCGCCTCAGCCTTGTCCCTGATGTGCTCCAGAAGCAGGACTGTGCTTTCTCAGGGAGTAGGGAGATCAGATGCCTGACTCTGTACCTCTTCACAGAGCCCATGGGGCTGGGGGGACTGCTGACCCTGCAGCTGGGGGGCTGGGGCTTGGGGCAGTGTGTGTGAGGCCCTGTCCTCACTCTGCCTTTAGCCCCCGTGCTCCTCCCTAACCCCAGCACACCTTGGACCTCTTGCCCTGCTCCTGGCCTCCCACTCTCAGCTTCTGCTTGGCCAAAACTCCTCAGCACCGCTGGCTGCTGGGCTCTTCAGGGATTGTGCCTCATACCAATGATGGTGGGGAACATGGCCTGGTCATGAAACAGGGCCTGGTCATGCTTGCTTGGGGACCCAGTACTCACTTATTACACTGCATCTACTCCACGCTGGATCCAGCCTCTGTGGGGGCATCCCCCACCACCACTCTGCAGCCTCATTCACCTTGGGGCTGGGCAGACCCCCACCCCTCACAGCCCCTCACCCCACACTGCCCAGTGTGTGGGGGCTGTGAGCATCAGCCCCTCCACTATGTGCTGGCCCCAAGGAATCTAAGAACTGGAATATCTGAGACCTTGATGTATAATAAAGAGTGAAGGTGGCATAGGGCCTGCTGTCCTGTTAGGAGGGGAGAGAAGCTGCATCCCCTTTTCATGGCTGAGGGCATGGGCTGGGAGCTGAGAGAGGGTAGCAAGGCCTGGCCCCTGGCACCATGCCAAGTAGGAGGTCTTCACCCTGCTCTGTGGCCAGCAGCCCTGGCCCCATGTGCAGAGGGAGCAGTGGGCAGGCTCCACAGCCAGGCCTGCACCAAGCTGTGCCCAGTCTCAGCTAGACAGCAGCTCCAGGGTAGGGCTGTGCCAAGGGCGCCCGCCACCTCTGCGGGAGCTGCCTCCTGGATGTGACACTAATTGGGCTCCGGCAGACTCAACACAGGCGGACTGGCACAGCAGAGCAGTGAAAGCTCGTCACCTTAACAAGGCCTAATGATGCTGACTGGCATCACCACTCTGGGCTTATGCCCAGCCGCAGCAGAGGCCATGGGCAGGTGAGTGCTCAGGGAGCTGGGCCCTCTCCTCACAAGTAGCTGGGCTGTCCTCATCCCCCACGTCCTGCAGCACTGCTCCTGGGGCTGATGGGCTGCTCTGTGTCATGCAAAGGGCCAGCATGGAGCAGGAAAGCGATGGAGCCCCATGCACAGAGCCCTGCTCAGCCCCACGATGGCCAGTGGCAGAGACATTCCAACTGGACTGTGGTCCCACCAGCTGCACCAGCCCTGCACTCCGGTGTGCACTACCCTCTCACCACATCCCTTGTGGCAGCTGCACTGCAGCAGTAACACTGGCAGGACAGCATGTGCCAGACACAGCTGCAGTGCGAGGGCACCACTTATCTCCTGAGCATCGGAGAACATGGGGCTGCCAGCAGCCTGTGCCGTGTCTGTGCTGGCTACCTCCCGGTCCCACCCTGGGCCCCCGCAGCCTCCTCCGGGGGCTTCCTCAGGGCACATCTCTGCCGCCACCAGGCAGGGCTGGGGGCTGCCAGTCCTCCCCAAAGCCCCCATCCTGGCCTGGAATGTTGCCGGGACCATCTCCGGGGGGCAGCCGTGGGTCCAATCCTTGCAATGGGAAGACACCCGCAGGCCCCAGCGTGTGCCCGGGCTCCTCTGCTCACACCCACGGGGACTTCCAGCCAGCGGCAGCCGCGTCGAGTGGGACCCCGAGAAGGCAGCTCTGGGAGACCCGGCGCTGGGCTGCCGGCACGGCCAACACGTCCTGCATGGCCCAAGGTAAATGGGCTTGTGCCGGGAGGCTCCCCTGGATCCCTCTTCAGGCCCAGCCAGCCGGTCCCGGTGCAACACTCTCTCCGGGCTGTGTTTACCTGTAGCGGGACAGCGGCGGCAAACCCTGACCCGTCACCGCCGGCGGCGGCCGGAGCGCGGGTGTCGAGGCGGTTCGCGGCGGCGCGGCCGAGATCCGTCCGGGTCCCTGGGGGTCCGANCGATCGCCGGTGATGCGGGGGGCAGCGCCAGGCACTCGGGCGGGGCCGGGGCACCGGGCTGTGCCCCCCTCGTGCCGGCGGGAGGAGCGGGGCGGCGGGACGCGGCTCCGCGCCCGTGGTCCCTCCCTCCGAGCCGGTCCCTCCCCCTGAATCGCCACAGCCGCTGCCGTCGCGGCTCCGCTAAAGTTTTCGCCGAGCGCGCCGGACCCGGTCCCCGCCGGTCCCGAGATGCGTTCGGGAGCCGCCGCGAGCCCAGCCCCGACAGGTACGGGGAAGGGAGGGAGGAGGGCAGGGAGCGCCCAGAGCCGCGGTCTCGGAGCTCGGGATGTCGCGCGTCCCGTCGCGGGGATGTGGATTCAAGTGGCGACTGCGCAACCCCGGGACCCCAGAGCAGCAGCTCCCGATGCTGGCGTCGGCCCCGAGGAAAGCGATCCCCTGGGAGACGGATGTTCTGGGGTCCCGGCAGGGCTGTGCCCGCTTTCCGTGCGACCGCTGCCGCTGGCGTCCCTGGGCAAGGGCGCTGCCGTCAGACTCGCAGCACCCCTGGGCTGTGATTCCAGACGAACTCCGTGGCATTGGGAGCAATTCCCGGAGCAGCCCTTAGTCGAGGCGGGACGCGCGTGGTCTCCCTGCTGTGGGCACAGCAGTACCGTCGGTCTCCTGCCGAGGGGCCGAAGCAGGGGACGCTTTGCCAGTTCCCAGCTCTCCCCAAGCTCTCTGGGTATTACGGGGGCCTGGTGCGAGTGCCCTTTGTGACTCTGTCCCGAGCTCTGCTGTGTCAACACGGTGTTGGTAAATGGCTTTGTTTAACCAGGACATGTCGGGTATGTGACCTTGCCGTCCTCCTGGTTGCAAGTGCATCTCCAAAGCTGCTGCAGGTCCCCTGTGCCCGGCTCTGCACTTCCCTCGGGGTGGTGAGGGAGGCAGGGTGCGCGGGGTCAGCCTGCTCCCCTCGCACAGAATGGCCTGAGGACGGAGCATCTGCCGTGCACCCCGCGGCACAGCACCCTGCCCCATGCAAGCGCCTGCCACGAGTGTCCTGACCCACACCAAATTCAGTGATTGCCCCTGTGATTTTGTCTGTGCATCAGCAGGAAAATTTAGGGCCTGCAGGACCCCTCGTCAGCGTGTTAGTGCTGCCCCAGCTGCCAGCTCCTGTGGCTTCCCACCAATCCTGCTCCTTTCTGCACATTGCGGTCCATTTTTTTTTTTTATGTTCTGTTGCCTAGAGAGGGGAAAAGAGAAAAGGCTGAAGGGAGAATAGGCAAAATGTGGATTAAAAATAGTTAATGAAAAAATGTGACCACAAACCCTGATCAGCAGCACAGGGCTAAAACCAGCCACCAAGCACAGCATCTCCAGCACCTCGCTGTGCCAGGTAAGGGCAGAGGAAGCTGACCCCGGGGAGATGGGATGGCTGCTCAGCTCCATCCCCCTGTGCCCCACCACTGCATCCTGCTTTGTCCTGCATCCCCATGTCCTTGTTTATCTACCCCAGCACTGGGGACATAAACATAGATAATGCCTGTGCACAGCAGGTGCCAGTGGACGGCTGGGTGTGTGTGCCCCCTGCAGCACCCCTGCCTTGCTGGGGCTGGTGTCTGGCTGCACCTAGAGCTGCAGATCTGCTGCTCGGGTAGGCGGGTGTGGAGCTCCCAGTGCAGGGGAGTGTGCGCACTAGCCTGTCTGCACTGACCTTTTCCTAGGCTTTTCTCAGCCCTGTGCCTCCCCTGTGACGTGTCACACTGTGCCTCCTGTGCCTTCCTTCCATGTTTCATAGGTTTTCATGCAACGTGATGAACAAAAACACCCCTTTCCTTGAGCCAGGGATGAGGTGCTGTGTGGCTCAGCATCTCCATGCCAGAGCCAGCTGGGCAGCAAGGTAATTTGGCTGCTGCCAGGCTGTAACATGGTCCCTCTTTGGAACAGGGCAGCTGTGCAGGTGCCCCTGACCATGCCTTGTGGTGACCAGGCATTAGTGGAGGTGATGCAAAGAGCATTTGTCCTCTTTGCATCCTATGCTGCTGTTGACAAAAACGCTGTCAGGGCTGGTTTGGGTTTTCTTGGTCCAAGGTGACACAGAATCCAACATCCCCAGTGCCTGGTGATGTTGGCTCTCTCCATGTGCCGCCGCTCAGGGCTTCCACAGTCGTGTACCCTGTGCGAACAAGTCACAGCCTTGCAGCACAAGGACTGTTGGGGCTGCTCAGCTGCTCCTCTGCTGCCAAAGTTCCTTGTACTTAGTTCTCAAGGGAAGAATGGAGAAGAGGAGTAGGAAACATCCCCAAGCTTCCGACACGGACACAGGGCAGGGACGGTGTAGGACAGACCTCCTGGGCCTCCCTGCCATGGCCATCTCCTCTTGCCGTGGTCTTGGGTGGAAAGTGGAGCAGCATCTGCAGGGCCAGGCTGGCATTGGCACTGCATCAGCTCTGGCCCAGCACCATCCCCTCCCCTGCCAAGTGCCAAAGCCCCTGCCGTGCTGGCATGTAGCTCCAAGCTCAAAGCCAAGCCAGCCGTGGAAAGCACCGCATTAGCACAGGGGGCTAATCCCTGTGTCCAGAGCCTGCACAGCCCCCACAGCTGCCTCCAGGCCAACGGGGCTGTGCTGGGTGCAGGGCTGTGCTCACAGTGCCCAGCCCACCGGGGAGGCAAGAGCCCTGTGGGACCAGGCTCTGGGGGCTGTGCCAGCCTCACAGCACTTGTGCAGGGCTGTGACTGTGCCAAGGTGCTCCCAGGTCACGTTGCAGATACCCATGAGTGTCCTATGGAGACTTTACCATGCCACTGATCCACATGACTGCTGGCCGCAGTGATCCCAGATGTGGAGCTCATTCTCTCACATGTGCAATGGCAGCAAAGCCAGAGAGGCTGGGGTGGCAAAATCCCCAGGGGAAAATGACCACGATAGGATGAGGAGAGAGTGTCCTCCTAGCAGGGCTGGGCACTCAGCCACCAGTGAGGGTCCATGCTAGTACAGAGCTGCTGCAGGGTAGCAGGGAGGCTGCACAACCATCAGTGGGGAGCAAAATCCTAACACAAGCCTTTCCGCATCCATTCCCTATGTCTTGGTGCAGTACCATGGCAGCAGTGCACCCAGGTCCTCAATTTGCCCTGTGCCCTGCCCAGGGCTGGCCCCTGCCTCCTGACCACCCAGGGGCCAATGGCAGCTGCCATGAGCTGCAGGTGAGCTGGGGGCCACAGGGACACCAGTCAAGGGGAATGGGGGTCCTTGCTTTGCCCCTGTGGCTGCAGAGGCTGGCACTGCTGGCTTGGAAAAGGCAAATGCAGATGCCAGCAACAGCCCCACTCTGAGGGCAGATGATGGTGCCTGTGTCTGACCCCCGTGGCCCCCAGCACTGGGGCTACCAGCAGTGGTGTTGCACGTGGCCATCCCAGTGCTGGCTTCTTGTTCCTGCTCTCCTGGCACAAGGTCCCTTCTTCATGGCTCTGGCTCCAAGTGGAGCCATTCTGGGTGTTTGCAGCCTGGGCTCCATGAAGGCCAGCAGCCACAGAACCCTGACACAGGAACATACTGCATTGTCCAACACCAACATGGGGCAAAAGTCCCCTGTGCCCCCGCTGCCATACACTGCAGCCCCTCAGAGGCACCAGGCCAGGCACACTCCACCCACTGCTGATGATTTGGTGTGGTGGGGAATCCCCCAAAGCCTGGCCCCAGCTGGGTATGAGGTGCCAGGGCGGGGAATGTGGCACTGGGAGCCCGTTGGGCACAGCAGAGTGAGAGGAGGTGGTGAGGATGTGGGGGCAGGTCCCTTGTGCAGTGCTGCCTCTGGCAGCCAGGGCACATCCAGCTGGTAGAGCTGCTACCCAAGGCACTGCAGGCACTGTTGCTGGGCAGCACCAGCTCTGGGGAGGTGCTTGTGCTGCCAGTGGTCCTGGCCACCCCGACCGACCTTGCTGTTCCACCACAGAGAGCCACTGCTCCCTCTCTGCCACTGCCCATTGGCACCAGACCAGAGAGAGCTGGTCCACCGCTGCTTCTGCACACCCATGTCTCTGCAGGAAACAGCCCCCAGTCTGCAGGGACCCCTGGTCCTGTGGGTAACGGGGATCCAGCAAGGCGCTGTGGTTGTGCAGCGCCTCAGGCAGCTGGGGCAAAGGGCCTGGGCAGGGTGAGGGGGAAGACCCGTGCCGGGGTGAGGAGCATGACTGTCCCCAGTGCCAGGACCCCTCACCCAGTGCAGTCTGCCCGGCTTGGCCACAGTGGGGCCAGGGCCAGGGAGCGGCTGCCAGATGGGGGGAGTCCAGGGCAGAGGCCTCCCTGCTGCTAAATCCCACTGCAGCAACTAAAAATAGCGACACCTCTGCCCCAAAGTTGCTCCCCGGCTGCGCAGAGGGGCTGACAGCAAGTCACTGTGACCCATGGAGCTGGAGGAGCATTCCCAAGCAGGGCAGGGACTGATGCTTGGCCAGGGACAGGCACTGGGATCTTCCCGTGGGACTGGGACATAGGTGGCAGCAGCATGGGACACGTAGGGATGATGTGGGGCTGGAGGGGGGCATAGGGATGGTGGGATCAGGCTAGCAGAGGGACAAGGACAGGGATGCTGGCATGGGGGCAGGGGAGGAAAGAAACAGGGATCCTGAGATGGGATGGGAGAGGGACTAGGACAGGGGTACTGGTGGGGCAACAGTGTTGATGGGGTGGGGCTGGGGTGATGCCAAAACCAGGAATTCTGGAATGGTCAGTGGGCACCCAGCAAAGGTCCCTATTCACAGAGCCCACCCAGTGAGAACTGTCCCAGGAGACGCTTGCCTCTGTCCTGGGACTGGCTAAATAAGGCCATTGCAGGTCCTGCTCCCCGAGCTGCATCTGGAGCCCCATGCACTGATTAATGAGCTCCTCCGGCAGCCACTTGCGACATGGCAAGTGGGTCTGCACGGATGGAGGAAACACGACTTTCCCAGGGATAAAAATAGGCACAGGCAGAGCAGCGAGCCCTGGGAGCAGAACTGGTCGGGGAGCACGGCACTCTGGCTGGTGCCCAGGGGCTGGGGGTGATGCCATAGGGCCTGTGGTGGCACTGGCACTGTCCATCCCACCCCCCCCCAGCTCGGCTATCCTCACCCCACACAGCTGGGCTGTGCCATGGGGCTGCTGCCATAATGGGCTCTTGTGGGAAGAGCCAAAATCCTGCTCAGGAGCCCCATAACCGGCTTAGGGGGATGGAGGGAATTATGGCACCTCGTGAGCCATGGTCTGTGGAGCACCCGGACACCATGTCAGGCAAGGCCCCATGTCACTGGCTGGAGCTGGGAGTGATGGACCCACAGGGGCAGAGCCCAGCTGAGCGTGTCCTGGAGCCACAGCAGCCTCACGAGCCAGGACCCTTCTGGGTTAATGGCCAGTGTCCCCATCCCTGCTGGCCCCCGTGCTCTCCATGGCTCCCTGGCCACTGCCATCACAGTGGGTGCTGCTGCCAGACCATGGCTGGGTGTTAGCAGCCTGGGCAGGAGAGTCCATGGAGATGGGGAGAGCCCAGGTGCCAGCCTCTCTGCCTGAGAGAGTGCTCAGGTGTGAGGAGGGGTCCCTTCTGCCGTGGGGCTCCTGCGTTCTCAGGACTTAGCAGCGATGCACAGCTGGGTCCCAGCAGCAGTGTGGGATGGTGCCAACCCAGGTTTTCTGTGGGGGTCTGGAGGCAGCACTGCCGCTGCGCTCCAGCCACACGGGGGCTGACATTGGCTTGGCGGGCAGAGAATCTGTATGGTTGCTGTCCCAGTGCCATCCTGGGCAGGGGAATACCGGTGCTTGCTGCAAAAATGAGCAAACAATGAATGTGAACACCAAGCAGGGTCGGGTGAAGCTGGGGACAGGAGTGAGGCACCATGACTGGGGCTGGCTCTGTGCCAGAGTGGTTGCCTTCAACCCCACCTGGCCCCAGCCCCATGTCCCAGCTCTGTCCCAGGAGTGCCCGTGACCAGGCGTCTTGCACAGGGTTGCCCACATGCCAGGGCCGTCACCACCAGGGTGGAGAAGCTGCTGAGGGCCAGTAGGAAGCTGTGTGCCCTGCGCTGTGTCTCATGCATGTGGTCCAGAGGAGGAATGTCCCAGCCACATCTCCTCACCCTCCTGGTGCTGCTGCTCTGCTGCCAGGTAAGGATGGGCTGTCATATACAAGTCATCTACCCCCACAGGACTGCCACCAATCCACCCCATCCCACTGCATCCCCTCACCATGGCATGTGGCACAGCAGTTGATGCCCCTTTCTGCTCCCCTGCCATTCACGAGACATGGCATGGCACAGAATGGCATGGCACTCGCCTGTGGCTGTCCCCAAGCTGGGGTTGCTGCCTGGCACAGCCTGTCCCTGCAGCAGGACACCTGTGATGGGTGATGCTCCCTGGTGCCCGCAGGGTCCCTCTGCCCAGATCACGGATAATGTCGTTGAGAGATGGAAGGAGTACAGCGAAGAGTGCCAGCGCAACATGAGCCGCCTGCCTGCGCCCACAGGTCAGTGCCTGTGGGGGTCCAGGGGGGTCTGGTGGGATGGGGTGAGGACAGGGTGCTGTTGACATGGGGAGGGGGCACACGAGCCAACACGGGGTCCTAGTATGATGGGGACCAGAGCAGAGGGGGCCCTGGAGGTCCTGGCACCCCAAGAGAGGGTGAGGCCAAAGCGCCACCAGCTCCTGTCCTTCTGCAGAGCTGGTCTGTAACCGCACCTTCGACAAGTTCTCGTGCTGGCCCGACACGATGCCCAACAGCACAGCCAGTGTGCCCTGCCCCTGGTTCCTGCCCTGGTACCACAAAGGTAACAATGGGGAGGCATGTGTGCACGTGCAGCTGTGCAGTGTGCTCATACATGGGTGCACCTGTGCAGTGTGTTCACACATGGGTGCACCTGTGCAGTGTGCTCACATGTGTGTGCACCTGTGCAGTGTGCTCACATGTGTGTGCAGCTGTGCAGTGTGCTCACATGTGTGTGCACCTGTGCAGTGTGCTCACATGTGTGTGCAGCTGTGCAGTGTGCTCACACATGGGTGCACCTGTGCTGGGGACACCTGTGTGCTGTGTCACAGCCTGTGTCCAGGTCACACCTGGGCCAGTGCCCACGGGGGTGCTGGGGCTGGCATCCCACCCCACCATCCCCTCCCCTCACAGTGAAGCACAGACACGTCTTCAAGACCTGTGGGCCAGACGGACAGTGGGTGACAGGGCCACAGGGACAGTCCCTGCGCGATGCCACACAGTGTGAGCAGGATGACGAGGACCTAAAGGCGCAGGTGGGCAGACCTGGGCAGCAGGGGTGTGGGGGTCCCTGCCTGCCCCCCTGCCTGCCCCCTATCTGCCCCTGCCCTCACTTGCTCCCTCCTCTTCCAGGAAAAATTTGCCAGGACCTATGGCAGCTTCAAGGTGATGTACACTGTGGGCTACTCTGTGTCCTTGTGTGCACTGCTGCTTGCCCTGGCCCTGCTGCTGGGCTTCAGGTGGGAGTTTGGGCATGGCTGTCCACAGGGTGGGCAGGTGCAGGCCGGGGGTCCATGCACGGGCATTGACAATGGTCCCCAAATCCGCAGCAAGCTGCACTGCATGAGGAACTACATCCACATGAATCTCTTCGCCTCCTTCATCCTGAAGGGCGTCTCTGTGCTGGTCATCGACGCCCTGCTCAAGACCCACTATAGTGACAAGATTGACGGCTACAATGTGCAAGTGTGGCTGAGCGACGAGGTCAGTGCGGCCCTGGCAGGGACAGGGACAGGGGACAGGCAGGGCTGGTGGGGCTGGGGGCTGGCTGGTCTGGGGCACTGGTGACACTGGTGTGGCTGAGGGCACAGGCACACACACAGGCAGTGCTGCAGCTCTGACCCCTGCCCACAGGCAGCTGCAGGCTGCCGGGCAGCCACGGTCTTCATGCAGTACGGAATCGTGGCCAACTACTGCTGGCTGCTGGTGGAAGGCATCTACCTGCACAACCTGCTGGTGGTGGCCGTCTTTTCTGAGAGGAGCTACTTCACTCTCTACCTGTGCATCGGCTGGGGTGAGTGTGGGTGAGCTGGGCCCCCGACCCCGTCCCCTGCTGTGCCTCACCTGTGCTCTGCTCACCTCCCCTCAGGGGCACCCATGCTGTTCCTTATTCCCTGGGTCATTGTGAAGTTCCTCTACGAAAACATACAGTGAGTACCAGCTGCTGGCTGGAGGGGGCACAGGGCACAGGTAGGTGCATGTGGGACTGTAGGGACATTGTGATGGCCCTGGAGAGACTCTGCACTGTTCTCCATGCAAGGAGCAAGATGCTGGGCCTTAGTGCTTGCTTGGTTCAGGCTGCTAATGCCATGCCAGACTCCAGCAGCTGCCTGGTCAAGGGGCTTCCTGGCAGTCCCCATCCCTCCATTCTGCAGGTGCTGGTCCACAAACAACAACATGGGCTTCTGGTGGATCCTTCGCTTCCCAGTGTTCCTGGCCATCCTGGTGAGCCTGCTGCAGCCCCTTGCCTGACGCCTCTCACAGACCCCAAGATTGCTGTGAGAGGGGCTGCCGAGGGCAGGGAACAGAGGTGTCCTGTCTGTCCCTTCCTCTGGCTCTGCCTGTGCCCCTGATGGCTCACTCCATTCCATTGCAGATCAACTTCTTCATCTTCATCCGCATCATTCAGATCCTTGTTTCCAAGCTCCGTGCACACCAGATGCGCTACACTGACTACAAGTTCAGGTGGGTGCTGGGCATGGTTCACCCCGTGTTCCCATGGTGCACACACACGTGTCCACCCGGTGACCCCATCCCACAGGCTGGCCAAGTCCACACTGACGCTGATCCCCCTGCTGGGCATCCACGAGGTGGTCTTTGCCTTCATCACAGACGAGCACGCCCAGGGCACGCTGCGCTATGTCAAACTCTTCTTCGACCTCTTCCTGAGCTCCTTCCAGGTGAGCCCAGCCCTCACAGGACCAGCCCTCCATGGGGAGACAGTCTCAGGAGAGACTAGACAGAGGTTTGGTTAGTCTAGTGCTTCACGCCTCTCCTCCCTCTTTCCAGGGGATGCTGGTAGCCATTCTCTACTGCTTCGTCAACAAGGAGGTGAGCAGCACAGCGGGGGCACGGGCAGCAGGGGCACGGGGTCACACTGACAGCTGCTGCCCACAGGTGCAGGCAGAGCTGCTGAAGCGGTGGCAGCGCTGGAAGCTGGGGAAGGACCTGGCTGAGGAGTACAAGCACACCTACAGCCACGCACCCAGTGCCCGCAACGGCGCTGGCAGCACCTGCGAGAAGCACCAGCTGGTGAGCGGCTGTGCCAACGGGCTGGGGCGCAGCCTGGGCCCCCACCCCGGCTCCCAGCACCTGGAGAGGAGTGGGCGCAGCACAGCCGAGCACCTCGCCCTGGGGGGCCATCACCATTGCTATGAGTTTCCTGAGACCACGGCCGAGAGCCACTTCTGAGCCCGCAGCCAGGAGGGCTGTGCTGAGCCGCTGGGATGCTGCTGTTCCCTGCCACGTCCTCCCCAGGTGCTGGTGAGCACTGGGACCTGCCACTCTGGTGAGGGTGCTGCGCTGGGCACATGGACAATGGACACAGTGAGGCAGGCAAGTGGGACCTGGACCTCTGGAAGGGGAAATGTGGGGCCAGGGGGATCTGTGGGGGTGGGAGTTTGTCTGTGGTGCTACCCTTGTGCACCTTCGAGTCCTTGTGCGCAGTGCTGTAATTTATCTGTCATATCTGTAAATAGGTGTGGGCCCGTGCTGGGCTGCAGGGCCAGCTCCGTGTGTGCCTCTCTGTGGGCTGTGGGGACTGGGGACACTGGGGACATTGGATACCTGTGCACTATGCTCCCAAGCACCCCACAGATACTCCCAAGCCACAGCCATAGATGGGGAGCTGAGTCACCCGGCAGGGATGGGCTGCAGCAGAAGACAGCCCCAGTGACTGGCCCACTGCCTGAGCCCAGCCCAGCAGTCCTGCAGCCCCGCCGCCTGCCCCACGGTGCTGCACAAGTGAGTGGGGCAGTCATGCAGCAGCAGCAGCCGCTGCAGCGCTGCCGACCGGGGCTCCAGCTCCCCCAGCACGCGCTTTCCTTTGGCCGCTAATCGGCTCTGCCCTCTCGCTGCCAGGAGCCCTTAATTAAATCATTTGGCTCTGCCCGCGGCACCCCCGCTCTCCCGGTAGCTGGCCCCGGCCGTGGCCGGGCATCAGCGGCCGGCAGCGCTGAGCTCCGTGCGCCGCAGTGGGTGCGGGGCTGCGGGACCCCTGTGCCGCAGGCCGGGCTGGCTGCGGCAGGCTCACAGCGCTGGCCTAAGAGGCTTGTGCTGCGCACATGAGCGCTAAGCCCGGATGCCGCAGCTTTGGGCACCACAATCGCCTGGTGTGTGGGGATTAGGCCGGTGCTGCTCCCCGGCTGGGTTCACCCTGCTCGAGGGGTGGTAGAGGGACGGACAGCTGCCCCGCCGTGACCCCCACGCCCGGGACCGGGCCATGGGCACTGCCTGTCACCCAGCACTCCGCCCCACCTGGCCCCGAGCGGGAGACGGTCCCGAGTGTCCGAGTCCCGTGCACAGCCCGGCACAGGGGACGTGCTGAGCAGGGGATGAGACTGGAGCTGCACCCCGGCAGTCCCCCCCTCAGTAAATGCCCCCTGTCACAGCATCAGCAGCACCGCGTGGCCACGGCGCTGACAGCCCCGGCAGCCGTCAGGAGCCGCGCTGTCTGGGGTCCCGGCGCACAGCGAGCCATCAGCGGGGCTGGCGTGGCACGGCAATGGCCCAGGCCCTGCAGAGCTTGGCTTTGCAAGCACAGCCCAGCCCAGCACACAGTAATTTTCCTCTGTTTACTCGACAACTTGCTGTCTGCCCTGGCCGAGCAGGACCCGGCGCCCAAGAGCCAGTGCAGCGCTGGCAGCGGGGATGGGAGCAGCAGGGACAGGGACAGGGGTCTGGGCTTCGGGGCTGTGGGGCAGGGCAGCAGCACCGTGGGGTGTGAGGACACAAGGACTGTGGTGGAACAGCTCAGGGGAGGGGAGCACTGGGTTGAGGGTCTACCCAGGCCCCCAAGAGCAGGGATGGGGACAGGAGTAGGGAGGGACAGGGATTACCCTGCTCAGAGCCATGGTGCCAGAGCGGCCCTGGCAGCCCCCGCGGAGCCAGCGGCCCTACAGCCGCTGCGTCACTGCGGCCTTCCTGACGCGGTAACGAGCCTAATTGAGGCAAATTGCTGGAGCACGAAGCAGTTTCTGGGAAGGTAAATATGGTCATGGCACGGGGCTGTGCCCTGTGCCTGTTGCTCCAGCATTGCTGTGGCAACACCCCACTGTGGACCCCCAACCCCAGAGGGGCCAGGCTGGCCCCCAGACCCTGCCCAGCAAGGGTGGCCATATGATGTGTGCCACACAATGATAGGGACCTTCCAAGCCAGCCCCAGCCCATGGGTGTCCTGTGGAAATGTCCTGTGTGCCCTGGCGCTGAGGGGCAGCCCCCAGCACTGCCCCAAGGAGGGATGGTGTCTGCCAGTGCCCAGGAGCCCCGTGCAAGCACACGATGTCTGCCTGCACCAGGGCATGTCCCACAGCACCTGTGCCAGCCAGGTGTGTCCCAGAGCTGGGCACTGCCTGTGCTGCAGGGCTGAGTCCACAGCCCTGTGCCCTGGTCACCTCCAGCTCCCACAGAGCCACATGCTCTGGCCAGCAGCTCCCCGATAACCACGGTAACTGCAGCCCCCCAGAACAGCTGGGTCAGGAGGCAACACCGCTCCTGGGACCTCCCTGGAAGTGGGGCTGGCCTTGGCCCAAGGACACAGCTCCTGTGGGACTGCAGCACCATCCCTTCCCGTCGCTGCAGAGCTGCTGGAACCGCACCCCTGCCTGCCTTGGCCTGGCAGTGGTGTCACCTGTGTCCATCCTGCCAGCACTCGGGGGCACCCGCACCCCGAGGAACAGCTCAGGCAGCACAGCCTGCACACGTGTGCACACACACGCACAGATACATCATGCACGTGCACATGTGCACATATACACATGCACACACATGTACACGTAATACACATACATATTCACACACATGCACGCACACACACACGTGTGCACACACACTCACGTGTACACGCACAGGCAGGCTCTGCCCTTGGCTGCCCGACGGGAGCTGCTCGTTCCTGGTATCCAGTGGGATGAAGGCACTGACAGCAGCCTGGCCAGACTTGCAGGATGGTTTGGGTGGGAAGGGACCTTTAAATGTCCCCCGGCCCAGCCCCTGCAGGGAGCAGGGACACCTGCAGCAGACCAGGCTGCTCAGAGCCCCGTCCAGCCTGGCACTGAGCGTTTCCAGGGATGGAGCACCCAAGCACTCACTGCCTTTCCATGCCAGTACCTCACTGCCCTAAGCAAAAACTCCTCTGCAGACAGCAGCTGCAGCCAAGGTGCCAGTCCCTGGCTGTGGAGTTTGTCCCACGGCATGGAATGGGGCTGAAGCAGCTCCTCACCCCCCCACTGGTGGCCAGGGCCGTGCCCCAGGCAGCGCCTTCCTGACACAGCCAGGCACAGCGGGCAGTGCCCACCCCAGCACAGCCAGGCACCCCTAGGCGCAGCGCCTCGCAGGAAAATTCCCACTTTATCAAGGGAATTGAACACCACAAATTGGTCTCCTAAGTCGATTCTGCCTGCTGCCAGGCCTCTTCCCACCACCTAATTTGATGACAAACACGTTCCTCTCCTCCTCCCACCCTTTAATCTAATGAAGAGCACTGTGTCCAAGGCACAGGGAAATAAACTCTGATGAGGTCGATTTTTATAGGTAAACAGCCTGATTTTTCTGGCCTGTGGCCTCCCTCCTCACAACCCTAACACCCACCACCTCCCCCTACTGCCTCACCATCCTTGCCCTGCAATTTGGCATCAGTCTTTATAAAAATCACCTGCTTATAGGATGTTTTTTGTGCATTTCATTAGAGCTTGGGCAGCTGCTTTGCCTCTGGCTTTACTGTGCCCGAGCTGAGAGGAAAACAAGGCAGAGGCCGGTCGGGCTGCAGCAGGGCCCTCATGCCCAGGGGCATGTGGGGGTCCTGCAGACCTGGCATGGCCTCAGATGGGTGCCTAGACAGAGGTCAGTGCTGGGCTCCATGGCAGCTGAACAGCAGCCTGCCTGGGCACAGGACACAGCTCTGCACCTTAGCTTCAAGCCAGGGCAGCCCCACTGTCAGGCCTGCCAGGCTCCCTGAACACACCACAGGGCCCATCCGCCCAGAAGAGTCAAAGGAGAGGGGCCGTGACAATGACAACCACCCCTCCCTCTCCCCCCACCTGCCTGTCCCCTGCTGCCTGCAGCTGCAGGGATGCGGGGCCTGGGGTGGCTCAGGAGGCAATAGGGGCTGAGTTCCCATCTTGCTGTGCCAGCACCAAGCAGCAGGAATGGTGAGGGGAGGTAAACAGCGTTGTGGCAAGTGTCAAGATGCATTCAAGCAGAAATTCTAGCAATGCTAAGTATAGCCTAAATACCATTAAAGCAGGAGAGGGAAGAGGATATGAGGGTATTAATAGTCTCAACATTTAAATCCTGGGTGCAGCGACAGCTCCTGGGGTGCTGGCTGCCCGGAGCGCTGCCCAAGCCCGAGGGCACTGTGCCACCGACGTGCTGCACCTGCCTGCAGGGCAATCAGCAGCCCCAGCAAGTGCAAGGCCAAGGCCCCTTTGTGAAAAATAAACACAGCTCCTGCTCTCTGCCCCTCGGCCATGCCCCAGAGCTGGGCCAGGCTGCAGCACCACACCAAGGCAGCCCCAAAAGGACACCAGCATTTATTTACAACACTCCTCAAGTGACATACCACAGAAAGGAAAGGGTACAGTACAACTCAAGGACTCAACAAAGGAAAGGTATTGGCAGCTCCAAGTCCCTGCAGCCCTCCCCACAGCTACTGGTACTGGGCAGGCCTGGCAGCCCCATCCCCGCCAGCTCAGAGCACAGGCGGGCAGGGGGCTGCCACCCCTGCCCACGGAGCAGCCCAGCAGCTCAGGTGGGTGAAGCTGACACAGTCACTCTCTGGCTCAGGCAAGGACGAAGGAGACATCCACGCAGTGCCAGGAGCGGGTGGCTTAAGGAAGCGCCCCTGGTGTGGTTCTACCAGCCACGGCCACCCAGGCTGAGCTGAGGGGCCAGGTCTCTTCCAAGGGTGCGTATCTGGAAAATGGTGTTAGTACAAAACTGCAGCGTTGCCAGGGCAAGGAGCTCCTGAGCCTTGCTCCGTGCAGCCCCACAGCTGCTCCCAGGGCCACTGCCTCCTGTGGGGCTGCAGGTGGCCCAGGTCCCTCTGAGCACCTCTCGGGAGCCTGGGGCTGGTGCTGACACTCCACCTCTCCATCTGCAGGGAGAGGAACAGCTTCCCCTCCAGCACCACAGGGACCAGGCCTGATGTAAGCAGGTAGAAGATGTGGCCCACGTGCTCTGGCAGCAAGCAGCCCAGGCAGCAACTTGCTGCCACAGTGGAACTGGGAAGAGCCTGGCTATGGTCTGCCCAGCCCTCAGCTGCACAGCAGGGCTGGACAGGGGTTGCCCCAGTGTCTGGAGGCACAGGAACAGACTCAATTGTGCCTCCTGCCCTTGGCCAGCCTCAGCAGCTGTGGAGGTTTAGTGCACAGGGAAAAGTGAGACCCAGTGCTGCCCGATCCAACAGCGCATCTGCCTCGGCCCTGCCCAGCCTAGCACAGAGGGCAGCGACAGGAGGGGAACAGGAGATCGGGTTACTCAGTATGAAGTGGGGAAGGACAGTTTGAGGCCAGAGAAAGCTATGAGCGGGGGACTGGAATCCTTTGCAAAAGGCTCTGGGCAGTCTCAGTGAGGCCCTGAGCATCCTCGACCTCAGGCAGCTTCAGAGCCAGCCCCAAAGCTGACTGGCTCTCTCGCGAGCTTTTAGTAGGATAGACCAGAGGAGGAAATCAACACAAAATCTCAAATTAAATCTGCTTGAGGACCTCAGGAGAGCAGCCGACCCGCAAGGAGGACCCGCTTTAGGACTTCTTTGCATCCTGTGTGTTCCTCCTCTTCAGATCACCCAGGTCGACGGGTTTAAACGCTGCAAGGGAGACATGAGAGACTTTGGGGGCAGAGGCAGCACAGCCCCCGCCCGGCGCTCGCAACCCCCGGGCCGGCACAGCCGGCGCGGTGCCCCTGTCCCCGCACCTTTCAGGCTGGGGTTCGGCATCTTCTCCACGTACTCCTCGACCAGGCCGCGCTCGGAGCCCATCTGGCTGCGCAGGTCGCGCTCCACGCACTGCCAGGCTGCAGGGACAGGGACAGGAACAGGGGCAGGGGCCGCTCGCCTCGGCCGCCCCCAGCCTCCCGCGCCCCCCGCCCAGCGGCCACCGCCCCGCTCACCCTCGTAGATGAAGCGCACGTTCTCCTCGTGGGCC
>VXBI01007485.1:96931-119378 GCA_013397375.1 Toxostoma redivivum
GAAAAGTACAAAGTGAGTCGCGATTCGCAGTACCGAGCGCCGCTGCCCGGTCGCTGCCCGGGCCCAGCCCGGGCGCAGCCCCGGCCCTCGGGCAGGCGCAGCCCCCCGGCCCGGCCCCGAGGCTCTCGTGGCCGCTTCTCGCCGTGCCCGGCTCAGCGCAGCGCGGCGGCTCCGAAGAGCTGCACCAGGTCCTCGTATTCGGGGTCGATGAGGTCCGAGGGTTTCTCCCCGTCATCAGTGGTGGCCTCCAGGCTGGCCCCAAGGGACAGGAGGTACCTGCAGGACGCGGAGCTGAGCCGCCAGGCCGGGCCGGGCAGCCCCGGGCCCGCCGCCTCCACCGCCGGCAGCGGCACGGCCCCGGGAGCAGCGCAGGGACCGGGCAGCCCCCAAGGGGCCGCACAGGCTCTGCTGCCGCCCGGTGCTGCCGGCTCTCGGGCTCTGCAGCCCCTCACAGCCCTCACCTGGCTATGTCAGCGTAGCCGTCGCTGCAGGCCATGTGCAGGGGCGTCCACCCGTTCTCATCTCTTTGGTGGATGTCGGCGCCGTATTTCACCAGGAGCTTGACACAGTCCAGGTTTCCCGTCAGCACGGCTTCATGGAGGGCTGCCATGCCTGAAGGGACAGGAGGTTTTAGCCTTGGCTCGGGGAAGGGCTCTCCATGCTGAACTCACAAGCTGTGCACTGCTCAGGAAAGGGCTGCAGGAGCTCTCCTTCTCTGGGAGAGCACTGTGGGGAAAGAAACTGAGAAAGCCAGAGGAGCTGCTGTGAGTTCCTGTTGCCCTTCTGCAGCATAAATACCCTGTCAGATGGTGCAGCACCCATTGCCCCAGCTAGGCAGGACAGAGGGAGAGAGGAGGAACTACCCCCTAGAGCAGCTGCTCTGAGTCCTGGACAGCACTCACACAGAGACATGAGAAGAGTCTCTGCTGTCCTGCTTTGCCTGAGTTTCAGAAGTTTGTCACTAACGAAGAATCAGTATGGACAGAAGGAAGCCAGGGGGTCATTTGGGCTTCTGTCTCCATGGCCTTGTGAGAGCAGAAGCTGAACCCAAGCACAAGAAATGGACAAATCTGGGTTCTGCATCAGCCTGTAGAGGTCAAGGCATTCCATAAACAGTTGCTGATGAGGCTGTGCTAAACAGAACATGAGGCTTCCCCCATGAATCCCCAGAGTCAGATGTACAAGAGGGAGCAGTGCCTGTGGGAAACGGGCAGATCCCCCAGTCTGGAGAAAAGGCAGGAGCCCCAGGGTCCTGCCCTGAGCTCACAGACTGGCCTGTGCTTGCTGCCACTCTTTGAGGTCCCACCACACTGTAGGTGCTGGATTGTGCCTGACAGGGACCCGGAGGCCAAGCTCCCCCTTTCTGCAGCATGTGCTGACTGTGCTGTTGAGGGGAGATGGTGGTGCCCCGGCCTGGAGCTCTTGGGCCCTGCTGGGCACTGCTCCGTGCTAGGGAGGAGTCTGGCCTGCTGCAGTCCTGCTGAAGGGGGCCACAGCCCAGCTCCGGTGTCCCTCACGGCCCCACCAAGCTGTGCCGCTGCTCTCCCCCAGCTCTGCCGACCAGCAGCACTCACCAGAAGGGTAGATGGTGTCCAGTGTCACCTTCCTGGCTCGTATGAACCTGCCCACCTGCTCCAGGTCCCCCTGCTTGATGTGGTCCTGAAAGACGACGTCGTTGGGGAAGCGCACGGTGCGGGCGGCCCTGAGGCGCGGCGCGTAGCGGCCGGAGCGCGGCACGGCCAAGGGGCAATAGTCCCTCATGGTGCCAGGAGCCTTCAGGCACAGCGGCACGGGGGCTGCCCAGCACTCAGCCCAGCCCCTCACTGCCCTGCTCTCCTCTTCTGTCTGTCAGGGCCCTGCTCGCTACAGCTCTGTGCTGCTGTTCTCCAGCCGTGCCTCCGTGTCCGTGTCCCCTCGCTGCTGGGAAGTGGCGGCCACCGTGCTCTCCTGCACTCCCTCAGTCACATGCAGGAGCTGGCACCTGGCACTTGCAGCTCACCCACGGGCCCTTGGCCCAGGACTGATCATTCTCTGGGAGCACCACGTTATAAAGACTCCCCTGGGCTATTTTGGGGACATGCAGCTCATGCTATTTGCCATGATGCTTCGTAATTGAGCCGCCCAGGCCTGCAGCCTCCCACTTTTGGGCAGAAGTTAGTGGCTCATCTTACCATCCACCTGTTGAGGTGCCCATCCAAGGGGTCAAATCTACTCCTGCATGGTTAGCCCTTCAGGGGAGCCTGGAAGCAATTTCCCAACATCAAGCCCTTCTGGGAGAAGGAGCACAGCAACACAGGGAACTGACTGCTCGTGTCCCAGCTGGCCAGTGCAGTGTGGAAGTGCCAGAGCTGTGGTCAGAAACACATCCAGAGCTGTCACCCTCCCTCCTGTAGCTGCAGGGGACAACTTGAAAGGAGCAGGAGAAGCTGTGCTGCCCAGTGTGGAAGCACAACCTGAGTGTCAGATGTCCCCTGTGCCCTTGTGAGGATGGAGGTGCTGCTGGTGATCCTGAGGCAGGTGCAGAACCAGAAGCCTGCACTGCTGGTCCCTGGTGCTCCTTGTACTACTTGAGACAGGAAAGCAGCCTTAGAGGAACAGCAAAAGAACAGCACCACCACCAGACAGCTCCTGCCTCTGATACTCTCCAGCTACAGCCATGACCCAAAACAGAACCACAGAGGAATCATTCAGGTCCATCAAGGTTTAACTAACCACTGTTTTCTCCCATCCAAGTTTGGGCATGCCAGACACTTAATCATTTTGTGCTCTGTCATGCTGATAGGGATTGTCCAAGTGGATGTGTCAGAAAAAAATCCCTATGCTGCTATCCCTGTTTCACTCTGCCCCTCCTGCTGCAGACCCTTGCACTGACCCCAGCAGCACAGTCAGCCACACACCTCTGAACTCCTCCACTTGGTTATCTGCTGGCAAATGCATCGATCTCTTGGCCAAGCATCTGCTTGTGGTTAGATGAGCCTGAACACAGCACAGGGCATCCAAGCTCAGCACTGGGGACTGAACACTTCCAGCCTGCTTTCTTGGAACAGCAATTAGGCATGTACATCAGATGGCTGCTAAGCTCATGCTCTACCACAGGGAGCCTTGGGCTAGGAGAGGCACTTCATCTAAGCTGAGCTCAGTGGGTCTCTGCCAAGGAGCAGAGGAGAATCACTGCAGAGCTCTGACTTGGTCACAGTTCAACTGGCTGTACAAAATGGACTTACTCAAATCAAATTCTAGACAGCATAGTTCAGTGGAACTTTACTAGTGAGATTCTCTTCCTCCCCACCCCAAAGACAAAGCAGCTGTCAGTCACCAACCAGGCCAGGCCACCAGCACTGCTGGGTTTGTTGGAGTGCAGGAGTGGCCACTGCCTACCTTCAGTCATGTGGGGACACAGCCCTGGAGGGAGGTGTGTTCAAAGATCCTCCTGCATGTAACTGCAGGTACAGGTGTCACACACACCTGGCTGCTGTTCTGTCAGGGACAGCCCTTCCTGACCCCTTGGTGAGTGGGTGCCTGCTCACCCCCAGCCCTGGTGCTGCTGTGCCCAAAGCTTGGAACACCCCATCAGGACTCTGCTGGGGCTGAGCTCCCAGGGCACAGCAGAAGGCTGGAGCTGGAGACAGAGACAAGTATTGTGCTACACCCCTGTGCCACTGCTCCAGCACACATCCCACTCACTGAGAGGCACACAGGTGCCCCCAGTTGTCCTCTAGCCTCACCATGCCCTCCTGTGACATTTATAGCATATTTTCTAACCAAAATACCTTCAGCAGCAAGCAGGAGGTTTGGAAATAGCAGCGTGGCTCACAGGGTCATGTGAGCCTGACTAGCAGAGCCACAGCAGCCCTGGCGTGCCCTGAGTCCCTGCTCCAGAGCAATGTCCCCTCAGCCCAGCCAGCTGGCCCAGGGGCTGGGCACTCCCAGAGCCAAACCACGGCCTGCTCACTCCCAGCACAGCACCTGCACAAGCCCATGGAATGTGCACAGGACGTGAGAACTGGGATGTTTTTCTACTTCACAAATTACATGGAGAAAGTGACGCGCACCCCATTGCAACAGAGGCCCTTGAGCATCACCCTACAACTCTGATCTCCCCTTCCAGTGTAGGTTCAAATATTCTACACTCTGACAAAGACAAAGAGACGTAATAGTATTAAAATCTCAACTTTATTTGGCCATCAAATTCAGTACCAATGTTATTGTAGCAGAATGCTAAGAACCAGCCTGATGCAGCTCAGGCCTGTGAGGCACTCCCTCAGTCACATTCCCAAACCCCAGTAATTGCAAATGTCCTGTTTGATCTGTTTATCAGGCCCTCCCCCACCACCCACCTGCCGGGTCAACCCACTCAAAATAATTCATGGAAAGGGATTGCAACTCTTGTCTTTGATCAAAAGGATGTCAACACAGCTGGTGAGCCAGCAGCCACCTCCACCCTCAGAGCCTGCCACAGCCAGTGCACAGTATTCCATCCCTCCAGGAGCTTGGAATAGTCATCTCCAAGTGTCTTAAAGGAAAAGGGAAAGGAAACGTCTGGCTAGCATGAAGAGAAGCACCTTCACATACACCTTTCCCCAGGAAAGGCCATCAGCCCTCTGCCCCTACATATATTGAAGGCCAGCCCCAGGGAAGGGACCCTGCCAGGTGCAGAAGTCAATTAGGGGCTTTAGTTTTAAAAGAAAAAGAGAAAAAAGCTGTCTTGGAAGATGTTAGTGGCAAGGCTCCAGATTGTCAGGCCACTGAACTCCTGGTACCACCTCACAACCTCCTGCTGCCCAGAAGAACAGAGTTCTCCAGACAAAAAGCTGTGTACAAAAAAAGTACATCACAATAGAAAAAAAGAGCCCAGCTGGCTGGGCTGGCTCCCTAGTGACAGTTCCCTTTTCAAAAGCCAAAAGAAAGAAAAGGTAAGTGTACAGACAAGTGAGGGTAAAGTGTTACTTTAGAAGCCAATCCCTGGATTTCCAGTCATTTACCTTCTGCTTTAAATCTTAATGGGTTTCTGACTCACTGGGCTGCATCACAGCAGCCAATTTAGTGTCTGATTTTTTGGGTGATGTAGATCAGTCTTCTCTTTACAATTCATCCTTTTGGAGTTTCTGCTCATCTTCATCACCTTCCTCAAGTTCTGTTTCTTCATCTGTCTCCAGGTCCTCCAGATCCTGTGGAGGTTACAGACAGGTTACAGACCTCCTGGCTTCTGGCATATGAGGCAGATCCAGAACCAGCAGCCCTCATCTGGTCACTGCTCTTTTCTGCCATACTAACAAAACATCCAGAGACTTCTATCAAGAGCTTCAGATTCAGGACATTACGGACTAAGAACCCCTGGAAGCTGGCACCTGTACACCTGTAACAGCCTCCACACACCCTCCCCCCAGCAGGTGAGAGCTTCCAAGTAGATACACAGACATGTGGCATTGATCACACAACCCAGCTGAGGGGCTGAGTGCCCCTGCAGTGCACAACCACAGCACTGCTACTTTATACCCACAGGGTGCTCTCCAGAAAAGGAGCCCACTGCAGGCCCAGAGCCAGCCAGGCTGCACCCAAACAGATCACACTGACGTGGGCACTTGGGTCACCAGCAATATGTATCCTGATATGTAACAACACAGGATCTTACTTAGGACTGAGGATTCAGGCACAGAACCAGGTCTGACCCATGCTCCCTGCTCCCAAAGGCCCAGAGTACTCCATTCACATTACTCACATCATCAGCTGCTGCCCCATCCTGACCACCGCTCTCCAGGAACTTTTTGAAGCCTTCTAGTGTCCTCTCCCCATTATAGTCAATTACCTACACAGGGAAAACATGAGGATGCTGGTTATGGGCACTACAGACCCACACCCCTGGAGAGGAGAATTCTCTTTCTGAGCAACAGTGAACATGCCAAGCAAAAGGGAATTTAAAAATTCACCTTCACCCATATGAGACGAAGGAAAACAGCTCAGCCACTAGACTTCAGAGATCACTGCGAGGAAAGAATAGCCTGCAGATGAGCACACTGTCCTCTTAGCTCCCTCTTTTCCCCATTCCCACTTCCCCCCAAACTCTTTCCTACAGCCCAGACCCCACAAAGGGTCTTGGGTGTCCTGTAGACTTGCTGTGTTCCATCCCAACAGAACGCAGATCCCTCCCAAAGGTCTTGTCCAAAACAACTCGAGCAAGCAGCTGAGCATTCCCGTGCTCCCTGGCTGCCTGCTTACATTTCTGCCAGAGCCTGCAGGGAAGAACTTGAGTGTGGGGAAGCTGTGGATTTTCACTGCCTCCACTTCATTAGCTGTCGCATCCATCTTGGCAATGACAATGTTCTCGTGGTCCCTGTAGGTTTCTCCCAGCTTGTCCCAGATTGGGGCCAGCTGCTTGCAGTGACCACACCATGGGGCATCTGTTAATTACAGAGACACAGTTGCACCAACAATCTAACAAGGTACCACTCCTCCCCAGCCAGACAGTTCTCACAGATCTTTGCAACCAAGGCTGCAAAAGGCTTTTCCCCTAATCCTGGTCACACAGTGTTTTGGCAATCCTTTCACATCAGTTACATGGAATCAGCTGTAGAAAGATACTCACAGAACTCCACAAATACATTCTTATTCTCATCAAAAGCAACTTCTTCAAAGTTCTTCCCAACCAGAACTTTGACAGGCTGCTTGTCCCAGTCTTCAGGAAGATCCTGACTCATTAGGTGGGGCTGGAATAAAAAGTGAAATTCAGACAAACTGTTTGCTAATTAGCTGCTTGGACTGAAAATGCAGTAACTTATCCTGGAAAACCCAGGTTTCACCACCCCACTGGTGCCTCAGTCACAGGCTGTAGGCAACCAGATGAATTAGTCATTTCCTCTTCTCCAACAGCCACCTTCCCACCCTGGCTCAGCAGGAATAGCAGGTGCTGCTGTGCAGAGAGAATTGCAACAGAGCTCTGCAGGAGGGAAGCAGCACTGCTGACAGCCCATTCCCAGAGGCCTGGGCTTTGCTGCACCCCCACTGCTGGCTGGGCCACACACAGCCCCTCCAGCAGATGGGAGCTGTGCCACAGAATTCACACCTTCCACAGACTGCTGGCAGAAAGAGCAACTGGATAAACGGTAGAGTCCCCACAGGGACAGCACAACTGCTTGGCTGTGCCCAAGTCCCTCTACTTGGCTCGCTCTCCTACAGCCTCCAGGCCCCAGCAGCTTTGCCTTTCATTCCTAATCACAAAGCCCATGGGATATTCCACGCAGAAGATAGAGTGGCTTCTCCAGTTGGCTCTCCAGCCCCTCACAGGGAGCATTTCTATTCCCTCTCTACCTCATTGACCACCAGTACTGTTGACCCACACACCTTGATCTTGCCCGCCAGGAACTTGTCGCAGAACTCTTTGATCTTGTCTGCTGTGAGCTCATCAGATTCAGGTTTGTATTTGGTCATTTCTTCCTCCAGGGTGATCAGACGTACAGCTGGGCACTCTTCTTTTTTTAGGCCAAAGAACTCCAAAATCCTTTGGTTGTCACTGTGGTCACTGTCTATGAAGATGAACAGGATCTTGGGAAGAAAAAAGTGAAAGGCAGGAGGTGAACATGAGTACCTTGTGGCTACTGACACTTCACATACACACTTGCACCAAGTGTAGCTGAACTGGCTCTTCCCCCATTCTAAAGGGGAGAATTGGCCTACAGTCCTCCTCCACAGCTGCTCCATGGATAAAGACAGTGCTACAACTTCTCTGCAGGAGGTGGGTGGTCTCTTAGCTCATGATCCAAGAAATCCATCTCACCTTCCCTTTGAAGTTCCCAGCTGCACTCTTGAAGTTGTCCAGCTTCCCTTGATAGTCAGACACACTTTTTGGTAGGAAAAGCAGAATATGAGTCTTGATCTCTCCTCCAAATATTTTAGGAGCAGTCTGAGGAGTAAAAAATAAACTTTGTTTTTGGAAAAGAAGCAAATCAGTATCTAGAACAGTTTAACTCCACTATGCTGACCAGCCCACAGCAGCCTCCAATACTGCAGGACTGCTCTGCACAGCAAGCTCACACCTCCTTTAGTCTGTGTCCTTCCCACTCCCCCATACCCCCCATCAGCTCCACAATAAAATATGACCATGGAATCTACAACTAGACCTTTGCAATATTCTTGCAGCAGCCATAGAAGGGCCTTGTCAGGTACCTAAAGACCCACCTGCTCAGTGAACTCTATGACCAGAGGCAATGAATTAGACTTGATGAAGTTCAGCAGATTATCTTTTGTGAGATCCCCTTCAAAGTTGTTCTGGCCTTCATCAAACTGCAAGAACAGACAATTCTTCATTAGAACACTTGCACATCCCACACATCTCTCAATGCCTTCACACCGGTCACTGCCCCACAGGATCTCAGCTGCACTATTCAGAGCAGACTTCCATCTCTATGAGGTTACATGTCCACATAAAATCTGGATCAAGGCACCCATTTTCTTGCAAGCAAAGCTTTAAATCACCCCTCACCAGAAGGTAAACAGCAAGAACAGCCAGGTTTGATCTCAGCCTTGCACCACAAATGGGTTTCACAGTGGTGCAAGTCACCAAGGAGGAGCCTGAGCAGCTGCCTCCAGCCCTGCAGCAGTCAATGGTCAGAGCAAACACTGCAGGCAACATCTGACAGCAAAGCCTGCAGCACACAGTGACTTCCTCAGCTCTGGGGGGTTCATTCCAGTCTCTGTTAGGGACAACAGCACATATTGCACATCACACCAGAGGGCCAGGTCCTGTTCTGCAGGGCCATCACCTGTGTCATCCCTGACCAGGATTCCCAGAACCCTCTGGCAGCCTGAAACAGGAACAGCTGCAGAGGGCCCATAAGGTTAGAGGGAGGATGTGCAGAAGGGCACAGTGGTGCCCTGGCACGGCCATACTCGAGTTGCTGACAGAAGGAAGAGTGTGGACTCAGATAACCTTCTGTTAAGGGGAGGCACACCAGCCTCAGTGGAAAAACCAAAGATAACATTTAGCATCGGAAAGTAACTTTGCAAATACTCTGAGGAGTTCTGCAGATTGCCTCAGTGCCATCAGGACAGATGTGCAAGGGCCTGTGCAAGTCTGGACAACTCACAAAGAGTAAGAGAAGAACAATGAACCAAATCCTCTTCATTCAGACCCAACTAAATGATATGGAGCCAAAGCCCAAAACCAAAATAATCCATCAAATTCTCCTGCCCTGGTGTTTGATTACTGTGAGTGCTCCTTTTCTCCTTGGTTTAAAGTAGATATATCCAAGAGCTCCCATGGCACTGCCATGCTATTGCACAGAAACAGGGAAGAACCCCAAGGGCTGGACAGATCTAGGCTGCTGCTTCCACAGAGCTGAGCACTCCTGCCCCATGCCAGCCTGGCACAGCATGTCACTCCTGTTCCCAACACAAAGGCTGCCAGGCCCAGAACTCTGCCCAGCCCAGCACTACCCAGAGTGGGGCACACAAAGCTGACAGACAAAGCTACTCATGCAATAGCTCACAACTACCAAATGAGACAAGAATAAAACACTCCTCCCATCCCTCTCCCCACTTCGCTATTGCATTTTGAGCTCATTAGCCAGATATTCCCTCAGCCACATTGACCTGAAAGGCTCTGACTGTGAATTTAAATCTACAAGCTTCTATCACCATAAAAGACCCTACAGTGTCAGATGTACAGCAGAATAAAAAAAAATTATTTCGGGTGAACAAAAAGTCTTGTGTTAAGTCAGGCGGAGCAGAGTCAGGATTGATGAGTTACAGGTTTAGTAAGTCTGAACCCAAAGCACTTGGTCCTGCCTTACAGCACCTCTGGGTGAGGAGCCACCAAGCCTGAAGAACCTCTTCTTGTCTGCTCAAACTTGGAAACTCATGCCAGTGATGAGGATTTTCATGCCTCCATTAGTATGTTTGTGATTCTGCAGGTAGTCAGCATCCCTCTGCACATAATCCACTGCCCCAGCCCAGTCAGCTGGAACTGCAAATCCTCTTAAGAGCTTCTTTGGAATCCCTGCACTGCAGAACCCAAGCAGTGAGAGAGCAGCTCTTGGAAGCAGCAGGGAGTGACAGCAGCAGAGGCCAGCAGTGAGCAACAAAAAGCAGCTCTGCTAAGACCCAACCAAACAGCACCATGACAGCCAGAGAACTCATCTACTGTTCTCTTGGGCCTGTCCAAGACCCAGTGTGTGACCACTGCTGCACTGCAGAGAGCTGGGGAACAGGGAAAGGAGTGAAGGAACAACCTGCACCCAAAGCCCAGCAGCTCTGGGAGAACAGCACAGGGCTGGGGGACTGACACAGCTCTGAGGCCCAAGAGCAGCCACACAAACAGCATGGGGCCTTTGCTGTTTCATCCAGGGCTGACCTCATTGGAGCTTGACTAACTAAAGAAAAGGAAGGAGACAGCAGATCCCAGTGTGGTGCTCAGGCTTGGCACCAGCCAGTACCTTCTTGAAGAGAATGACACCGTCTTTACTAATCTGGTACTTGGTGAAGACATCAGCACTGGAGGAAATCCCAAAAGGAATATCATCCACAGCTTCTGCTGCCAGCAGGAACTCCTTTGCTGCCTCTGACGTTAAATCCTGGAGAGTAAAGAAACGTGTCTCAGAGGGGCCACATCACCTGAGGCATTCACATCACAGGGCTCAGCCCTAAGAACTGGAAGATCAAGGAAGGCAAGACAGCAAGTGTTGCATAAGGCACAGAACCTTCCCCAGACAGGAGGAAACAGGCAAGACCCGGGACACAGACAAGAGCATCTCCAGTGGAAACAAACTCTACCTTGAAGAAACCAATCACCACCACTTCACTGGAGTCCACCAGTGTCTCCGCAGCAGCCACATCACTCAGGGTGGCAGCAGCCGGGCCCGTGCGCTTCTTCAGCCAGCTGACGATGTCATCTGCTTCCCTGCCAGCTACACCAGGAGAGAACAAGGAGTCACTTTCCCCCCCAGCTAAGTCCAAGACCACAAAATCCTCAAGCTTTGAGAGAGAAGACCTTTCAGCAGCTGGTCAAGAGATCAGCAAGACTCGAGATATCATTTACGCAACTCATTCCCTTTCACTCATAGTGTAATTAAGCTAATCCCTAATTGATAAGTCAAGGTACAAGGTGCTCCCAGGAATCCAGTCTTCTCTCACCTCCTGCCCCTGTTCTTAAACTTTGACCAGCAATGCAACACTTCTCAGGACCTCAGTATTACTTATGTTATTACAGCACCTTTTCCTTCCAAGATCTTTATTCTGGATGGTACCCTCTGTTGTCAGCACTTTGTACCTGGTTTAGCTAAATTCTGTCTTGGCCTTCCTTGCAGCTCTCACACCCCGTGTTCGCCTCCTCACCCAACAGCCCAGGCATATTTCCATTTGAGAGTACTGAACTGCTCGAGTCAAGTCAAGGCACACAACAAACCAAGCTCAGGTCACTTTGCTTTCCTACAAAAAAAAGCAACTTCCTCCATTCTAGCTGACCGTGGGGATCTCTCCAGAGGAAGGCCATTAAAGGCTGGCCTGTTCCTCATCGGCCCAGCACCATTCCCAGGTCGTTGTCACAGTGGACCTTGTCCAGGCACAGCAGCACAGCTCCAGCACAGGGCCATGTGCTGGGACCTGGCGCCACGTTGCTGCCCTCTGCACCCTGGCGGCACATCCAGACCTGGTCCGCCCGTGTCCCGACCCTCCTCACCCGTGTACTCCTTGGGCGCAGCTTTGTCGCCGTTCTTGAAGAACTTGATGGTGGGATACCCGCGTACGCCGAACTGCTGCGCCAGCTCCGACTCCTCCGTAGCGTCCACTTTGGCCAGCCTGATTTCCGAGCCCTCCGCCTTCAGCTTCGCCGCCGCCTTCGCGTACTCGGGCGCCAGCGCTTTGCAGTGCCCGCACCACGGGGCGTCTGCGGGATGGGGCGTCAGCGCCGGCCGGGCCTCCCCGACTCCACTCCCGGGCGGACCGAGGCCCGCTGGGACTCACANCACGGCCGCGCCCTCGGTTCCCGCCCGCCCGTTCCCCCCGGCCCGGCCCCGCCGCGCTCACAGAACTCGACGAGCAGGTATCGGTGCTCGGCCAGCGCCTGCTCGAAGGAGTTGGCGCGCAGCACCAGGACACCATCCTCCTCCTCCTCCGCCGCGGCGCGGGCGGGCAGCAGCAGGGCCAAGCAGAGCAGCGGGAGCAGAGCGCGCAACCCCGCCATGGCTGATGGCGGCGTTCGGGACGAGCTAGGACAGACGCGCGGCCGCAGCGCCGCCTCCCCCTTATAAACCCGCCCCCCGCCGGCCGCTACCGCGCGCTATTGGTTGCACCGCCCACCTGCCATTGGCTGGCGCCACAGCCCTGGCCATTGCGCGTCTTCCATTGGCTGGCGGCCCGGGCACGCCTCTCCCCCGCCGCCTCGGGTTGGCCGCCAGCCCCGCTCCCCGCCTGCGAGTCACCATTGGCCCCTTTCCCCGCGATGCAGCTCGCGATTGGTCGGCGCCGCCGTCTCGCGTGGCCCCTGCCCTCGAACGTGGCACTCGGGAAGGGCCGCCGGGCGGCACCGCGCGTGCGCACGGCCACGAGCGCGTGGTGGATCCTGACTGGGCCGCGCGCCCCACGTGACCAGTCCGGCGCGCGAGGCGCGGCCCGTCCCGGTGCAGCCGCGGTTCGGTCCCGGTCGGCGCCGTCCGTTCCCACTCCCCTTGCACCTCCCTCTCATAAACGACCTTCCCCTCAGGCACCGCCCGGCGCTCGGGGCCGCTCCGGCAGCTACTCGGGGTCACGGCGGTAGCGCTGCCCCCCCGGACCTTGTGTGTCTGTCCTCTGGCGTTGGGCTCCGACCGGGCCTGGCACCGGCCCGGTTGCGGCTTAGGACGGCCCCGTTTCGCTTTGTTGCAAGCTCCCCAGTCACGGAAATGGGCCGAGGAGCTCAGGAGTCGCGGGGCCTCTCGGCACACGCGCCCTCACGGGCTCCTCGTGCCCCCGGGCCGGGCAGGGCCCCTTGGGGCTCTAGAGCAGAGCGTGCGGTTCTGTGCGGAGACCCGGCAGAGAAGACCGGCAGCGGAAAATCCCTGCGCTGCCCGGTACTGCCGAGGGTCCCGACTGCTGCTGGTGTGCGCCGGGCGGGGAAGAGCCCCCGTGCCGGGATACCGGCGCCGCCGCTCCGGGAGCTCCCGTCCGCAGGTGACGGCGCTGGAGCGGGTCAGACTCCGGGCTCCCGGCCGCGCCCTGGCATTGCCCGCTCCGGGCTGCTGCAAAGCCGCTGCTCTTTGCTCGGGGCAAGGGACCGCGCCCGGCGCCCCGGGCCAGCGCCGCGAGGAGCAAGGAGCTCACCGCGTCCCCGTACAGAATCCGAGGGCCCCGAGTGCTGCCAGGCACTGCTGCCCCTTCAGGAGCTGCGGCCGGTGCTAAACCAGATGCTTTTGTCAGGCCCGGAGAGAGTCCAGCGAGGTTTGGGAAGGCAAAGCTGAGCACACGGTGAGGGCACAGCAGCCACCCAGGCCCGGGCAGGCACAGGCACGTTGGTCTGGTAGGGAGGGAATCAGCAGCTGCATTAGTCCAGGCCACCTCGGAGCCTCTGGTTCCACGGCTGGAAGTCTTTTCCCGGAGAGCCTTGCTCTGCCAGAGTGCCCTGCAGCCATGTCTCTGCTGAAAGGCCGACCTTGCCCCGGGGTAGTTCTGCATGAACACTCTTGCTCTGACTTGGCTGCTGCACTCACAGAGCTGTGGTGTCAGAGGGAGCTGCTGCAGCATTGGAAAAGGGGAACGGCCTGGGTTGCTCCTGCACAACTTCTGGCTAAGGTTCTTAAGATGCATCACCTAGAAGGGGCTGAGGCTTTACTTTGGGAATCACAATTCATGCAAATGATCTGTCCCACCCAGCCTATGACTGGAGCCACCCATACCCAAGTGCACTCATGGCATGCACCAGGCAGAAGAGCCCAGCTGTCACCCTGCAGGAGGAACACCAGCCAGAGAACAGAGGCAGAGAATCCCCAGAGCTGGTGCATAGCACAGCTGTCCTGCCCCTCCAGGCCTCCTACCACGGTAAAACGATCAAACAGAAGCCTCGACACCCTGGATGTGGAAACTCTTGCCAAAGTGCTGGGGTTGCATCAGCTGGGTGCTCATCTGACCCTACCCACAGAGTGGCTGTTGGGGGCCAGCACAGGGGGCCTTTGTTCACGCTATCAGGCACATCTGGACTCTATCTAACTGACACACTGAGAGTGAGGCCTGTTCCTGCTCCAGTCCCCACACTTCCCTCCATGGCCCCAGACTGTGCAGAGGGCCGGGGGGCCATAGCTGGGCACTGCTCTCCATAGCAAGCAACAGGAGTGACATGTGCCTGCCAGAGTGGGCACTGGCCACATGCCAGCTCCTGCCTAGCCCAGATTGTTGCCTTCAGCCCTTCTGCTTTCCAAGTCCCATCATCTTTAGCAGTTTTCCAAGGCCCGAGGAAGGTGCCTGTGCTGTGAGCTCCAAATACAAGAGGGAACCTATGGAGTTCTCAGTTGTCTTTGTGAGTCTTTAACTGGGAGCAGAGCTGAGCCCCCAGCTCCAGGATCTCTCACACCCTGGATTCTGTAAAGAGCTTTTCATGGCTACACTTTCCTTATCCTTAACACAAACATGCCACATGCTCTGTAAACATCCGCAGGCTCTTATCATGCTGCCTCTCCTGGACTGCCTCCCTCATTCCTGTGACTGCACAGGAATTTCTCTTTGTGCGTGCAGCTGGAGCCTGCCTGTTCCTCTGCTGGCAAGAGATCCCCCTTGGAAATCCCGGTTTTCACTGCCCCACACACTCCCACCCCTCACAGTGTGGGCAGTACACAACAGGGCAAACAGCAAGGGACAGATCCTGCACACACAGTGCCATGGGGCCTCTCCTCCTCTGGCAAGGGCTGTCCCAGATCCCATTTCCCATTCTAGCAAGCCCAGAGATCCTGGTCTTCTCCCACCATAGGTGTTTGCAGAAATCTCATTCAGCCACTTCATGCTGAAGATCCAGCATGTACAGCACACGGTCAGTTCAAAGATTTTATTTAACTGTCATAAAAGGAGAAGCAGACGATGATTCCAAACCTGTTAACCTGGGTCTAGGACTTACAGACAATATGCACCAAATCAAATTAACAAAAAAAATCTCTAGGGGCAGGGCGAGGGGAGTTAGAGGCAAAGACGTAGCTACGAGAAAGCCACATGTACTTGGTCCCAGTTCTAACCTCAGTGTGGTAGATCCAAATCGAAGGGCTGCAGAGGTGGCACATGCCTGCCCAGCCCCCTGGGTCTTGCAGGGGGCCCCTGGGGCTTCTTCGCCCCAAGAGCCACAGCTGTGCAGCCAAGGGTGGAGGCCGGCGTGCTGCGGGTCTGCGGCAGGCACGGGGGGCCGAGTGTCAAGGCAATAACTACTGACAGGCCAGGCACAGATTTTAAAGGCAGAACAGATACATAAGGCATTAACCGCTTCGGAACACTTGTCCATCGCAAGCTCTTTGTTGATCGCATCAGGAGCAGCTGCAGAGACAGACTCGTCCATCCTCAGCCCAAAACAGCCAGGAGGGCAGGTGCTGTCCTGGAATTTCAGTGCTTTGCAGCTACCTGGGCTGCAATGAGAAGTGCGAGGTGATGGCAACATTGGTGACCCCTGCACCGCCCCACCCTTCAGCCCCCTCTGTGCCACGGGGGCGCCCAGAGAGCTCGGGGCTCTGCACAGGCAAGGCTGGGTCCAGCCAGGCCAGCGCTCAGGGTGCCAGGAAGGACGGCCAGGCGTCACCCAGGATGTCACACCCTCTCCCCTCTGGAGGTGTCCTGTCTCAGGTGAGGAATGGACCAGCAGTGAAGTGGGAAGTTGTGAATCTTTCCTAATAACACATGAGGGGCGTGACCAAGCTGAGCCCATGCCAACAGACGGGGAGGGCAGGTGGCATTTAAAAAGTGTAACAGAGGCAGGACCCCCTCCCTAGAGGATACATGTTACACATTTAAGGCATCATGGTTACAGGGAACATCCACAAATGAAGCTGCCCAGGACACTGATGGGGCGGAAAGGGCAGGCAGACAACACTTGAGCCAATAAACTGATTTGACAGCTGCCTGGCACCAAAATTCTTCAGCTACTTGGAGGCAGTAGCTACCCTGAGCTGTGCGCAGGAAAGCCAAGCACAGGATCCTAACAGGGGCTCCTCCCCTTTGGCACCTCCTGGATAAAGGAAGGTGGGAAGCAAGAAAGGGCCTGGCAAGGGAGTGGGCACTCCCCTCAGTGCTGGGGCAGCACAGCCCCAGGACGGGCAGCTGGAGACCAGATGCAGACAGCATGGTTTGGTCAATGCACTCAGCAATTCTCTGGGGAGGGGGCACATAAAAAACTGAGCTCTCTGGTCAAATGATAATGGGGGTGACAGGTAAGAGGATTCCAATGTCAGCACTTTGGTACAGGGGGGGAATTCTACGGTAGCCACTGTCTGATTCACGCTCTCTGGGGTTTGGCCTCAGGAAGGGCTAGTCCTTCCAATCCTTCTTGATGGTCAGGTTCCACTCCCAGGACAGGTGGTCAGTCTTATCATCATCTGTGAACTTGGATTTGACGTTGTAGCTGCCCCGGGCCAGCATGCCCTTCGGGGCCTCTTCCATGGGGGTCAGAAACTCGTACTCCTCTGCCCGGGGGCCATAGCTCCCAACCATGTATTCGGTCTTGTCAACTAAAAGGACAAAAAGAAGTGTATGGAGGCTGTTCAGGAGCCTCCCCTGCATCCGAGGCAAGGCTAAAGCAAACCAAAGGTCTGTTACTGTTAGAACAATCCATAGAGCAGCTGTAACAATAGGAATCTCACCCAATTCAGAGCTCACTTCCCCCCAAGAATGAGCCCCTCCTGTGGGGAGTGACCAGCTGGCAATGCTGTTAGCTGTGACCTGCTTCCTGCCAAGCTTAGGGGGGAAATATGCTCAGGATCACAGGCTGTGCAGTGAGGACCATGGGCTGCCCCACCACCGCAGGCCCAGGAGCCTCTGCAGAGCTCCACAGGCCCACGGGCACTAAGGACTGTCCCCTCCCGTGAGGAGCTGCTGGGCAGCCCCTGTCACAGCAGCAAGATGAGCAGGAAGCCCTCACACACACAGCAGCACCAAGTCACAGAGAAGCACTTACTTTTCACGCCTTTCCTGAACGTGTGCTGGATGTACTTCAATCCCGACACAATCTCCCTGTTTACCTGCAGAGAGAGGAGCAGGGACTTAGCAGGACACCTCCATTCACACTGCCCGCCCCACCTGCAGGAAGAGCCCATTCCTTCAGCCCCACTTTCAGGGCACAGGCCCTCCCCAGGCTGGGACCAGCAGTCTGGTGTTCCATTCATTCTGTTTCCAGATCGGAATCCTTACCCTAAAGGAGATTTTTATCCGGTACTCCACGCCCTCCTTCAGCACAAATGCTTGCTTCTTGTAGCTTTCCAAATCACCTACAGAGACAGGAGAGGGCTGCTCAGAGCTCCTTTGTGTGCTGTGCTCTGGGGTGAATTTCTGTGGCACGAGGCAGCTGGGACAGGAGCTGCAGGAGCAGGGAATGGCCCTAGCTGCAGGGCCCTCTATGCTGCCAGAGCCAGCCAAGCAATGCCCTGCAACAGGACACTGCACACAACCACGCAATTAATTCCAAACTGTTTCTTTGCAGATGTTTGCCCCGAGGCTGTCACCATTTCAAAGCTGCATGAATGCCACCGTACAGGCTGGAAGAATCTGCCTGCCCATCTGGCCCCTCACACCTCTACAAAACACCCAGGTGTCACAGAACTGCTGCTGGGCTCCAGGTACAGAACCTGCTGGGGCCCAAGTGCTGTGCTCCACCTCCAGTGCCTCTGACACAGGAAGGTTCACCCACCTTGCTGGCAGTGCTCCTGCCAGCTCTGCCCAGGAGCAGGGATGGAATTCCCTCCTAGCTCACCTGTCAGGTCCAGTTCCAGGGGGCCTGGAGCTGTAGCGCAGACCAAGGTAAGTTTGGTCACCACCACATTTGGAGCATTAGGATCTAGAAACAAGAGAAAAAGTTGTTAAGCACTCATCCCTAACACTGGCCAACACAGCTCCTTTTCCTTCCAGGGAACTTCTTGAAAGAGCACAAAAACCAGCAGAAACAGCCTCTGACTCTGTAAGAGTCAGGGCTTCCACTGCAACAGGCCCAGCCCACAGTCCTCCCCGAAGGCAGAGTGCCACCCTCACCCTTCAGCCCCAAGCCCCAGGCTGCAGGCCAGCCATGGGCATGAGGCAGCACACAGCTGTGTGCTCTGGGCTGTGCTCCTGCCCAAACACAGAGCTGGGAGAACAGCTCCCAGGTGGGAGCACAGGCAAGGCCAGAAGGGACCAGCACAGCGCAGGGCTCACCTGCACTCACGGTGACGGCGCCCAGCAGTGCCTCCTTGTACTTGCGCAGGCTCTCATCGTCCTTGTCCAGCTCCTGGATCTCCTGGATGCTCTTCTGGGCAGGTGGCTTGTAGTTGACAGAGTGTTCATCCTCCTCGTTCTCAGCTGCAATCTGGGCCAGCTGCTCTGCCGTTGGCTCCTGCTCCGCCATCCTCGCACACGTGACCCACACTGAAGTAGAGGAGAGGTGTGACTGCCCTGACACCAGCAGCAGGATTCCCCAGAACTGCTCTGCTGTGACTCCACAGGCTCCCACTCTCACTGGGGCCCTTCACACTGCTCACTGGGAGACACAACCCTGACAAGGGCCCCCAGCCCCTGCAGAACCCTCTAGAGGCCAGGTCTCATCTTCAGGACGCAGAGGCCCAAGCAAGAGTGAGAAAAAATTCAACCTCAGTGCTTTGCTTGTAATGTAAATACCCCAAAGCCATGGGGAAGACATTCTCCTCCACAGGATCAGTCAGGTGAGGCTTTCAATTGGAACAAACCAGAGCCCAGAATAAACCCAGTTCTGCTCTCCACAACAGGATTCCAACTAAGAATAGGCCTCTGTCTCACCACTAGCATGAATGCCAGGAACCTCTGCTGGGATCTGGTACTCACATTTTGTTAACTCAATCAGGCCAGTGCTCTATGCCAGGTGCCTTGGCAGAGTGGGATGAGACACCTCGCTCAGCCCTTAGCAAGGATCTGTGGCACACACAAACAGGAAAATAGGCAATGGAGGAAACAAAATGTGGAGCCTGGCTGCTCCCATCTGCCAGGACTCTGCCCAGGAAATGCCTAGCCACACCAAGGGCTGGGCAAAGGTGATGCCAACACTCCATTAAAATCCTCAGTAAAAGCCAATGACACATTCAGAAATTCTTGGTGTTCCACAGGGCATGTTGTCTGAAAGGTTATCCTATGGCAAATATCAATTTGGACTCTCTAACGACTCAGAATGCTCTGGCACAGCTTTAGAAAGGCACTGGGGAATGATAGGACATCATGGGGCTGTACCAGGGATCTGGCCTTGTGTGGCACAAGCATCTGTGCCAGGAACTTTTCCTGCTGTACCTGCACAGCACAGCAAACAGCTGGCCCTTCCACATAGCATCCTCCAAAGTCCTTGCACTGAATGATGTGGAAATTTGTCTTCAAAAGGACATTTAGTCTCATGTCACAGATGAACAACTGATAAGATTTCATGCCAATGTTTCCATATGAAACCCAGTCCCTTGCTTCTCCCAAATAGCTGCCAGACTTGAGGACTCCCAGAAGCACTGAGCAAACACTCACTCATACACCCTGCAGTGCTCCATCTCCTCATGTCTTTTGGTCACCTCTGGGCTAGATAATCCCTGCCATGGCCCACAGTTCGTTCTAACTCTCACACTTGCTCTGAGGATATCTGCAGCTTCCAGGAGTATAAGTGACAGAATTTCAGCTTTACAGAACCAAAATCCCAAACTTGTAGTGACTCCCACATTCTGTGACTGAGCCTTCTGTGAGAGCAGACTAAGCACACACATGGCAGAGGATCCACTAGCATCCACACATCCATCTCCAACAGTGGTGGGTACAATTCTGTGCATGAGCATCCACGGGCACCGTTCACCTTCCAATTTTCAGACCAAGCAGAGACAAAATCTCTCACAGACAGCCAGATCAGTGATGGCAGGAGCCACGAGGCAGCCTCTGCTCCAGCACCTGAAGCTCTTGGAGCCAGTGCTCTGTGAACAACAGCACCAGTCCCAGCGCAGCTCCCAGGGCTGGGAGACAGCTGCACTGACTGGGAACAGCCATGGCATTCACAGCCTGACTGCCAGCAGCTGCTCACCTCCAAGATCCAGACTCCTCTCCTGGGCAGTTTGGAAACGCAGTGGTTTGGTGTCAGCATAGAGCTGCCACTCCTCGACAGCTGACCCCCCTGCTGTAACACACACAGTCACAGTTTTCTCCCACGCATCACTAGCCCTATCTCCACCAGACCCATGAGGAATCCCTCCCACAAACTGGTATTTAGCAACAACCATGACACACAGGGCACAGAAGAAAGCTCAAACCAATCAAAAACCCAAATCCCCAGCTCTTCGGTCACACTTCTCTGTCCAGCCTTGCTTCTGTGATCCAGAACTAAAGAATCAGCTATACCACCACATAGATTAATCACGACCCACCCCAACCCTCTCAGGATTTCTAAGGTGACAGGAGCCCACCAGGACTGAAAACACCCCTGGGGACCAGAACCAGCATGATTCCAGCCAGCACTACAGGCCAGGCTGGGCTTGGCTCCGAGGAAACAGCCTTCACCTTCCCTATCAGCTAACCCACAGGACCTGGGTATCCCACTGCTCCATGGAACAGCACAACCCCCCAGGAACTGCCACAGCTGCAGGAAAGGACCCCAGCCTGTGCTGGTGGCAGAGTACAGGAGGGCTCCTGGATCTTCAGAGACAGACCCTGGCTCCCTGCAGATCCTCAGGATCATAGCAGCCTGTAGAAGGCAGCAGGAGGCTGAAACCCCATCTGGGAATTCGCACTCTGCCTTCACTGCTCCCTCAAACCAGCAGTTTCTTCCGGATTCTCAGCATGTTTTGTGCAGGACAGAGCAGCTAACATGTGAGCCCCACCTCCTGCCAGGCAGAAGTACTAGCGGGAATATCCCTGCTTGTGTGCAAGCAGACAGTGGGAACCACTGACTCCATGCCCCGGAATCCCCATCCCATGGCACCGGCGAACCCAGCATTAGTCACAGTATCTTCAGATGAGCTAATCAGCTTCCGACATCCAGCAGGCCTCAGCGCAGCCGTGGACGCAGCGGTGCCAGCTCCAGCAGTCCCCACCCTTCCTTCTTCCCGCGCAGGGAAAGCCTGCACAGCCACCCGGAGAACTTGGCTGGAATGTGACCCAGCAGTAAGCGTTTCTACAGGGCCCTGTCCCAGGCTGCTCTGCCAGGACGGGGAGCCAGAACAGCCCAGCCTGGCCCGGCTGCTCCACACGGACAGCTCAGATGGTTCCCAGGGCAGCACAGGGGAGTGGGGGACACCAGAAGCACAGAAGGGACGGGAGCCTAACTGGCACTTCCTGAGGCCAGGCGCTGCCAGGGCATACCCAGGTAGCGCTGCTGCACCAGTTGTTTTGTGCGAGCATCCAGGAAATTCCCATCCCACCTGATCCCCTCAGGCAGGAAGGGCTCAGAGAACAGGAGGACACACTGCTGCCCAGTGGGGGCTCGGCAGTCTGAGGATGGAGGATTTTCCTTCTTTTTGCTCTGACATATCCCTGACCTGTCATTCACCTACACGGGAGAACTGTGCAAAGCCAAGCTAAGGGCTCACAAACAACTCCAGAAACATAAAGGCCGCTGGCAGTGCTGCACCAGGGATGCAAACCAGCACCGTGGGTACCTGGAGCCATCCAAGCCGAACCCACAGCAGTGAAACTGTGCCCACTCCGCAGTCACAGAATAAGATCTTCCACACTGGAAGAATGCTCGGACAATCAGAGCCATAGAATGGACCCGAAACCCTCAAGGGAACAAGCGCAGTCGGGGGCTTTTCTCACCACAAACAAACGACGCTCACGGCTCTCAGACCGGCCCTCGGGAAAGCACCGCTGCTCCCGGTGGAGTCACGCTGCGGGGGGAGCGCAGCGATCGCGGCTCCCGTGCAAAGCCCCCGCCGGGGCTCGAAGCGCACCCGGCCCGCGGCGCTCGGGTGGAAGGGCCGTGCCTCGGCACGGAGCTGCCCGACTCTGGTACGGCGGCTCCCAGTTCCTCATTCCGTACCGAGCGGCCATTAGTGGACAGCCCGTATGCGCCAGAGGCACCGCCGACCCCGGGACGCGCCGAGCCCGGCGATCCCCTCCGCCGCCGCTCGGGCCGAGCACCGGGCAAAGCCCGCCGGGACTGCCCCGGCCCCTCAGGGGAACACGGGCCCCGGGCCGCCCGCGCCCCGCGCCCGCCCCACGCGCTCCGCTCCGGGACGGCCCCACCGGGGGCGGCGGCTCCCCCGGCCTTCGGAAGGTCGCGCAAGGGCACCCGGGGCCCCGCGCCCGACCCTCGGCCGCACCCAGCCCTTCCCGCGGCCCG
>VXBI01007485.1:124611-135586 GCA_013397375.1 Toxostoma redivivum
ATGGCTCTGTCTTGCCTGTCCTTGGGTAGGGAGGGGCAATGGGGGAGCCCACTCAGATCTGGGGAGCTCTGGGCTGCTGAGCCCTCCACTCCCTCCTGTGGTGCTGAGGCTGCTCAGATACCCAGCAGAACAAAATCCTTATGCTCAAGGAGGGCACAACGGGCCTGTGGGAGTTGCAGGGCACAATGCAGGGACAGCAGGGATCAGCTGTGCTGCAGAGCAGGTGACTGTGGGCACAGGGTTCTTGTCCCTGTCTCCCCCCAGACAGAAAGGCCCTGCTCCCCCTTGTGATGAGGGTACAGCACCAAAGTTGAGCTCTTTGTCCTTAAGGACCAACTCCTCTGCAGTGCCCATAGGAGGGAGTCACAGGCTGCAGAGGGGGAATTTGTGCACGCAGCTCACAGAGCCCAGGAGGGGGCCAGCAGGTCCGAGTCCTGGCTGCTCTGGGGCTGAGGAGCCATCGGAGCTGCAGGGATGCAGTGGGACTGTGACACACCCTCAGTGTGTGACACACCACTGCAGTGGGGCTGCAGCACAGGTTCCCTATGCCCCCTTTCTGCTACCTGGGCTCGAGCCCCAAACAGACCAATGCACAACTCTTCAACATTTTATTAATGATCAGCAACAGAAGTTTACAAGAGAGAGGACACCAGCCTGGAAGGACCATCTGGCACAGTGCAGTGAGCTGCTCAGGATACCCACCACAGTATCCTGGAATGTAAGAGGCAAAAGGGGCTCACAGCTCAGGACCCACTCTCCCAACCCTGTACCTCCCCTTAGAGGCAGGCACACTGCATGTCAGCCATCAGAAAGCAACCCTAGAACTTCACCTAGCCAGGTCCCGCCCTCAGGTAAGCCATCGGGCACAAGGTGGGCTTTGAGCACAGTCCACACAAGGCACCAGGTCCTGCTGCCTCACAAATGGAGGAGCCTTTGGGAAAAGGCCCCAGGATCCCTATGCCTCATGTGGAGAAATGCCTTCACCCAGCAACAACTGCCCCTTCAGCAGCTGCCACCTGCAGCCTGGCACTGGGGCAGCAAACGATTTACCTTTATCCAGCTCGACCTAGAGCAGCTCTGGGTCTGTGAGGGGCAGGAGCTGAGGAGAGGCAGCATCTCTGGCAGCCAGCCACTTGTTCCTGAGCAAAAGCTGCAGGAGAAACCACATAAGACCTTGTCTTGTCCCTGAGGCTGCTCTCACTGTCTGTCCAGCCACCCACACCACTGCCAAGGGGCTGCTCTGGAATGCAGACCCCAGTCAGGACAGCTGACTCTGGCAGGGCCAGGGGGCATGGGCAGCTCCTCCACTTCCCTCCTACTAAGAGCCAGAAATGGCAGAAGGTAAAAGCACATCAACGTGTTAAAATATTAGTTATAATTAAAACCTTTTTTTTTTTTGTCAAATCTCCTCCTGGGAAAAGGGACAGGGACTGATTAACAGAGATAAAACTAGGCAACAGAATCCCAACTCGTTATGTCTGCATAATTAGTGCAGGAGGAGCTAGGACAGCAGAGGGCAGGACAGCACATCCTGCGTGCCAGCAGTGCTGCCCCCCTTCAGGGGACCTTTCCTGCAGAGCAGTTGCTCTCCAGAGGGTGAAGTTGCAGCACTCTGTGGCTCACGCATCCACGCTCTGCTGCCTAGTGCTTCTCCTCCTCCAGCCTTCTCATGGCCTCCAGCACTGCCAGCTCTTTTGCTTCTTTCTTCTGGTTACGAGCCTCAAACTCGAGCCTGCAAAAAATCACACAATGCCCTGAGATTCTCATTCATCCATAGCTCTTGTGAACAGAAGCACTTAGAGCAGAAGAGCATTGCCTTCTCCTACGCTGCTCTGTTCTGAGAGCACTTCAGAAACTCCACAGGACCCCCAGAGCCTCTCCCAGAGCTTCCCATGGCTGCTGCCAGCACTCTGCAGTCCTGCACTCCCACGCTGCTCGCACACAACTCCTTTCTCCATCTGTGGAAGAAGCTGCTATGCCATTCTTGGGCCGTCCTGGGTGTTATAACACCAAAATCAAATTTATCACTGATGTGAGTCAAGGTGCTGAAAGTGTAAGACTCAGGCCTAAAAGGCCAAAGCTCTGAAAGAAGTAACATGCTCTTTCCCCCAGCATACAGCAAAGGAAATTTATCATTAAAGGAGAAAAATAAATGTGCCATGCAGCACATTCTGACACAGCAGAGTCCAGCTGTTCCTTTCCCTGTACAGACTGGTACAACCACATTTACCGTCTGCCCAAGCCATGAAAGAGGAAGGACAAGTTTGCTGACTCTATGCCTTTAGGTAACACCTTCTCTCCCTATTTGATCCCATTCCTCAGTCCCCAGCCACTCTGGATGGAACAGTATGTGACAGAACCAGGAGTCAAAGAAATCCAACCTGTTCTTGATGATTCTTTGCACAATTAGATCTGTGGTGAGATTGCTACCACTGTCCACCAGCTGGAAAATGCCACGTCGCTTCGGTTCCTGCAAACAGACAGCACCGTGCTGTGGAAACACGTGGGACCTGGGTGTGCAGCTCAGCAGTGACAGCTGAGCTGAGCTGTGGCAGGTCCAGGGGCAGCCACACAGGCAGGATGCACAGTGATCTCCTCAGAGGCAGAACAAACACTTGCTGAAGGCAAAGCTCCACATACATGAGAGCTGCACAAGACAGAGAGCAAAGCACACAGGATTTCTCAGCCTGCCATGAAGGCATCAGAAACAGGCAGAGAAAAAAAATGCTTGGAAGAGTGGAGCTGTTGGGAATGATTCACTGACTGCTCCACGTAGCTACCTTTAGGGGTGGATGAAAAGCTGCATCACCTGCCAAAGCCATACCCAGGTAGGCTCCTCTGCAATACACCTTCTCAGTCCAGGAACACAACCAGAGCCAGGCTCTGACTATCACATGCTGACAAAGCACCTGGTACTTTACCTCATATGGATCAGAACCGTCCTTGTCTGGCACCACCTCAGTCATCCCATGACAAACAAGTGTTACCTGAGAAGGACACAAAAGTCAATGACAAGATCCAAAAGGTGACAGGGACATTTCCTGCCGCTACTCCCACTGAGCACAGCCTGGAGACCAGCAAAGCCACCCTCCTGCAGCAGCCTGGCAGTCCCAGTCTGAGCAGGACACTGTTGTCCTGCACCACTTTAGCTCCCCACACACATCTTCATGTATGCAAGGACTCACCCTGAAGTGATCCAACAGATCAGCAGTGACAGCGTAGGGAGCTCCAATCACCACCTCTGAGACATACTAAAAAAGGAACCAGGTAGAGTCCAGATTTGAAAAAAAAACCCATCAAACAAAAACCCAATCCCAAACCAGAAGCCAGCTGCTTCTTAAAGAGACCTGAGCAGGTCACCTGGCTATAGAGTGAGAAGTTCAAATAAGGGAAGTGGGTTCAGCAGCAACTGCTTATCACACAACAGCTTTTTGTTCCTCTACAGAATGTCCCTTCTGTGCCTAGAGAGCAAATCCAGAAGTTAATTGCTCTGGGCACACATTTCTGGGGCTCCCCACGATTTTGTCCCAGGCATTTCTCCCTCTGCAGGGAGCAGTTTTCTAGTGGCAATGTCTGATTGCACAGAGCCACACAGTGTCCAGCTCTGTCACTGCCAGCAGAGCAGCTGGGTCACCAGCTTGGATCAGCCAGGATGGCACAAGAGCCTGGCAGAGCCCCCCAAGAGTTCATCAGCACCTCTGGCAGCCTCAAGTGATTAATTTCATCTTGTCTGTCTTCTCAGGCCACCCCAAGGAAGTCATGCAAGATCACTGAGCACAAGTGAATGCCACCAGGCTCCAGGCAATTTCTGGAAGAGTGCAGAGACACCCACTCACCCTGCAGGCCAGGACACTGAGGGTTCGCTCATGGATGTTCATGATGGGATAGTTCTTCCCTTTGTAGCGATTCACCTCCTGCAGCAAAGCACCAGTCAAAAGAGAGACAGAGCAGCTCCTTTCCCTCTTGCTCTCTCCCAAAATGAAATTCCCATATTGGTCAATACATCCCCGTCCTGTCTCCCGGAGCACAGCCTGCCTGGTTCAGAGAACAGGCCCAAGCTGCTCTGCCTTTGGACAGGTTCTACACAGACCTGATCGAAATGCAGCCCAGCAATGATATAGGGTTTCTCTGCCAGCTGGTGAACCTTCTCCAGGAAATCCACATGACCAACATCTGCAGATCTGTTTAAGGAATTGAAGCTCACATGGAAAACAGAGTAAGGAAGACAGAAATAGAGTCACTCGAAAACAAAAGTGGCAGATAGGAATCCCTAGGATTTTATTCTTGCACCACTAACTACCTATTTCCAAGAACAGTTGCTGCCTCCCTCCTCAGGTTCCACTGGTTCTGGGCAAAAGCCAGAGACTTTTTCAGCTCCACCTTACACGGATGCAGCTTTGCCTCTATCCAGAATTTCTACTGTTCCAGATGTTGTGGCACAAAGCCTCAAAGCCTGCCCCAGGAACAGTGTGTCAGCTGCAGATGCTATGGCAGCCAGTCTTCACCACAATCATTAGTGTTGAGAGTATCCATCTGTCTTCCTGAAATCCAACAGCCACAGATCACTCCACAGAGGAGCTATAGCTTCTTTCTCAGAATCTTGTGACTAAGAAATTGCCAGAAGTCACTCCTGACTCCTCTCATGTGCAGCTACAGAAAATTAAAAAAAATGAGGCAAATATCCAGTCTGGTGCCTCCCAACATGAGAACAAAGAAGGACCACTGCTGCAACCAGAGAGAGTCAAGGATACGGAACAGGTCGAAGGCTCCAGCCACATAGATGATGGTGTCTCCTGGCTGTGGCTCCTTCCCTGATGCAAACTGGATGATCTTCTGGGATGTCTGCAGGAACTGCGAGACGCCAGTCCAGGGACTGTGACCTTTGGGCCCCTGTGGAAACACACACCAAGACACAGCTTCTTTTCAGGCTCTGTGCAGGGGTTTGGACAACACAGAGCAGCGCTGGGCAATCTGCTCATCTGAATTTGCTGGCAACTGTAACAACTCCCAGCACCTTGGACTTTCTACATCCCCGGCATCAAGTATTTAGGCAATTTCACAAAAGCCCTTTACGCTCTGTCTAAACCACCGTCTCAGCAGCCAGCTCAGGAGATGCCAAGAAGAAAGGTCAGGAAGGAGGAAGACAACAGGGCAGGTTTGAATTTCCAGGAGAAGCAAGACGTGCTCGGGAGACAACACACAACTGACCTACACTCTGCCAAGCCTCAGGGGACCCTCTGGCCCCTCAGCTCCGAGGACAGAGCTCGGTCCCCACCACGTGGTAGCTGCACAAACAGCCACCAAGTCACCTGCTGTGCTACCCAAAGCTGCTCCGGGCTTGGCAGGACACAGCCACTGCAGCTGAGGCCAGAGCAGGCCCTGCAAAGGGCAGCATGCAGACAGCTCAGCTGTCAGGGTCACGGAGGGTGCCCAGTGCCCTGATCCATTCTATCCACATCCAAGCTCCAGGAAACAGCCATGCTGGAGCAATATGCCCCAAAACACCTACTCAAAATCCCCAAAATAGTGGGGAACTAAGGATGATTCAGACAGGTCAGCAAATCCCCTGTGAGTAAAAAAGACTTGTTCAAGCTGCTGGTGCAGCTCATTACGCAGGGACAATCCAGCTGCCAAGGAAATAACCAGGGCTGACAGCTCGTTAGAAGCAGTGAGCCACAGGCTGGACCTGGCAGCTGGAACACCGAAAGGGCTGCACTGCCCTCGAGCTCTGCAACACAGAGGACTGTGTCCACACCTCCCAAACCTCATACAACACCTTCAAAACAACACAAGCACTGAGAGGAGCATCCACAGAGGCTGTCCTCAGGCTGGAACCATGGGCACTTGGGTCCCAAGGGAAGTGGCAGGAAGGAATTTACAAGCAAGGAAGGAACCCAGCACGGGCTCAGTGGCAACAGCAGCCCTGTGGTGCCACTGAAGGACAGCTCATGTGCTGCCCTGTGCCACACCTGCCCATCACACCCACTGCAGGCGTTGCCACATAGGGACAGCAGACATTCACTGAGACGTTACTGCTACACGTGGGAGGACAAACAAGCCTGCAACAGGCCAGAAAGCACACTGGGAATCCTTCTCAGGCAGGACAACAACCAGACGTCCACAACCAGAACTCACATTACCTTCCCAAAGTTGTCAGTGTGCTTCCGATAGTCTAGGTCCTCATCCTGAAGGGAGATAAAGAGTCAAAATGTTTAAGCACTTGCACAGCTCATCCAACCAAGATATGCTTGTGTGTAGGAAGTGCTGGGAAGGCCAGGCTCAAAACACACACCAGGGATCAGGGCACTGAATGCTGACAAACTGGTTAATACTTAAACCAGGCCCTATCCCAGCATGAGTCAGAGGAAACGTGTCCTTATCTGATCCCAGCTTGGCACCACCAGCAAAGGTGGCTCTTGCCCAACTTGCAGCCCCAAGAGTGCTGCACAACTGCATCCTCCCTCAGCCTGGCAAGCCCCTGACAGGACAGCATCCCTTCTCCTGCCAAAAACCCTCACAAGAGGCAGGCTTAGGTATCTGCAGCAGCCAGCAGCACCAGGCAGATCTCAGTGTGAACTGGTGTTTCAGCTAAGCCGATTTAACAGCTCAGCACACCAAAACATCTCCCTCTGTCCCTGAATTCGCCTGTGGGTCGCTTGTTTCTGCAGGTATCCAGGTGATTCTATTCACAGATTCCTTCATTACTCAGTAAACTCAACTCATTACCTGACATAAAACCACTGACTACTTTTCCCTGGTTAGGTTAGCTCCCAGCCAGAGAGTGAGCTGAGGAGACTCAGGAAAGGTCTGATCAGAGACAACAGAAGGCAGAAGCATGAAGCTCAGTGGGAAGGGAGAGGAGTTGCCAACTCAGGCAGCACCTGGCTGACAGATCAGTGTGCCTGCACTGTGTTGATTCACCCTGAGAGAAGTCATGGGCTTGCCTGCAGCTCCCCTAACGTTCCGAGGCCCACACTGATCATGAGGCATCAGAGTCCTTGTCCCATCACACTGTGATTTCAGACATATTGAAGCAAACATAAGCAGGTTGTTTTGCTGCCACTGCCCGTTCTCCATGCACCTGGGAGCCAGGCCCAGGAGCCTGGGGCAGCAGAAAGGAAGAGCTGGCACGTGCCCTGCACTTGACCTCCCACCCAAAGCCCTCTGACTCACTATGTTGCTGTGGTGAGCCTTAGTCATGAGCAGCATGCGGCCAACAAGGTCAGTGGTGGACACGCCCTGAGTGCGTTTGCATTCCCTGCGGGAGACAAGCAAAGGATGAAGCAGAAGCCCCAGGAGCCAACACCTCTGTCTGCCCACTGTAACCACAGGAACGCCTGTGACACCGGATAAATCCAAGCCAGGGCTGTCCTAAGGAAGCTTTCCTTCTCAACTATAGCATTTATTTGCTGAGCCTGTGCTCATCCACACCACAGCATCTGCTCGTGTGAATGCTTCCCTCACTCAGACTTCCCAACAGAGCCAGCTCTCGGTGAGGCTTTAAAACCAGAGCAGCACCTGCCAGGAACCAGAGAACCTGCCCCACTGGGCAGGACTGCCTGCCCCCCTTCCCTAAAGCCAAAATACTGGGAGCAATTGAAGCTCTGACACACATGCAGCCAAATTCAGGTGTGACCTGAAGATTGGTATGCTTCATCCGACTTCCCTTCAAAGCACAAATTCCCAGAAACTCTGCCCAAAACAAGACAAACAGGTAAGATAAGCAGCAAGAGGTTACCTGTATCGCCCTGCTGTCTTTACTTCCTCATAGGTGTCCTTGCCATCAATAGTTAAGGTGATGTCATCTGCAGAGAGAGAAAAGCCTCAGAACTGTACCCAAGCTCTCCTGCACAAAAGCAGCAGCTGTGCAGGTCCCACACACCTAAATCCAGACAGGAACTCTGCAATCCAAATCCCTGTGCATCCACAGGAGACATGTCCTGTGCCCCACAAAAATGTCAGGGGTTTTTGAGACTATTGTGTCTGTGGATACAAGAATATTCCTGGATACTAAACACCATTTCCAATCTGTGCACTGCTGGGTGCCCTGCAGCAGCAGGCACAGCTGATTATTGTCTGCATGACAATAAACAAGCACTACCTATATCAATATTAAAAAAGAACCTTTTGGTTCATTTTACAAGTTTTCAGCCAATGAAACAGTTCATCCCATGGAAAGTTCTTCCCCTCAATGATCGCACTTCCACATCCAGCTTCTACACAGGCCATTCAAGTTCATCTCTGGCACATGGCTCCCAATCTCTCTGCAGAAACACCTCTCACATACTTTTGGTGATGGAACAAAGCCCTCACAAGCAAAAACTAAGCTGGTTTCCCTTTGCCAGAGGGCAGCCCACGAGTGTGCCCACACAGGGGGGAGCCTCAGTCCTACTCAGTTCTCCTAAAACCCCACACCCTCCCCTCAGAGCACAGGAACAGGAGGGCACACACTGCCAGCACAACCTGGCATGCCCAGAGAGGCACAAACAGCAGGGCTGCCATCACCTTCTCAGGGAAGTTTAGCTATTTCCAAACTCAGCTTTTGCACAAACAAAACCTGGCAAAAGCTGGCGCAGGTGTGTTGCTCAGCAGAAGCACGGGGTGACGTGGCAGTGGGGACCAGCACTCCTAACCCCTCACCAAGCCCCGCGAGGGGTCACGTACACCAAACACGTTCAGGGCAGGCAATGAAGTTAGTGAGGAATTTGACAACCACTCCATCCACGTGAGAAAAGCATATTTATCTTCTAAAGATTAAGGATTTATTTACACTTAGTGAAATACTTGGCTTATCAACAGCAGGTGGCTGGGATCAGATGAGAGATACAAGAAATGAGTGCAAAGACTACTCCTGGTCAAACTAACAAAGTTCCTTCAGAGGGGCAGGGAGGAAGGGCTGAGGCTTAATGAGCATCAGCAGCAGCCCAGGAAGGGACAGAATCCCAGAGCAAGAACATTTCCTCAGAACACTGGTTCTCTTCACAACTGCACACCAAAAAGTGTTCACACTAAGAAGTAGGTCTCTGGCCACACAGTCAGCTGAGCCATTGAACAGCTTATCAGCTGGATAAAGAGAGAAGCTTTTCAGATCTAACCTTGTCCCAGGATAAGCAGACATAAACATGATTGTAATTCTGCATGCTTTCCTTTTCAATAGTGTTTTTCACACTTAAGTTTTGTAAATGGCTTTCCCCTTTGCACAAATTTCTGCTGGTGCTAAGGACAACCTCGGGATAATTTTAAATGACACATTTCACCTTTGTAAGTTAAAAACAAGGGTCCTGACCACTCTCAAGAATTTGAGCACACTGACGTGTTTCTCCAGACCAGAGACCAGAAGCAGCTGTGCTGCCCAGTGCAGGTGTGGAGAAGGCAGAGCTCTACACACAGCAGGAATCCCTGAGCCCTGCACCAGCTGGGACATTGCTGGGTTTGCAGGGGGCACCCGAAGCACACAGCCCCAAGGGCCCAGCACAGCACAGCCTCAAACTCCACTCACCCCCATGCACGCAGAAGTCACAGCTGTACTTGTCCAGGGTTTCCAGCGTGGTGACATAAGGAGCTCCAGGAGCAATCTCATCCACCCACTTGATGGCCTGCACCATTTTGTACCTCTCCTCCTGTGTAAAGACGGGGGGACCCTTGTGCTTGGAAATCTCCTCTGGAGGAGAAACAAAATTCCAGTTAGAATCATGTCCTGCAGCTACATTGACTCTCAGTCACTGCCTCACTCATTTCACGGGCAGGTGAACTTCACTGCAGACTTATCCTCTGTTTTGGATCAGCCTGTGGTAGCAAAGGAAGCCCCACATAGATTAGAAAGTATTTTGATTCAGTTGCATTTCCTAAGTATTTAAAAAGGGCCCTGGAATTCACTCAAGAGGGAAAGGTGTCAGTGCTTCCCTGTACCCAGATGCTTCTCCTGAGGGGATGAGCTGGGCCTCCTGGCATCCCCCAGGAGAAATCTCCCTCTTAAACAGTAACTTCGTACTACACCTGGTTCATACTGGAAATTCTGCATCCATAAACCCATTTAAAATACATCTTCACATGCCAGAACTTAACTTCCAGATGGCCTTGAAATTAGTTTTCCCCACAAGGTAACTTGTTTTGGAATGTAAGTTCTGCAGATCCTACCAGCAAAACCAGACTGATTTTCAGCTGTTCTAACTGTTTTTATAGCACAGAACGCAGATTAACCCTCAGAGCCTGCAAGATCTGACCCACCTAATCCTCAGTCTAAAAGTGTTACAGGGTAACTCCACTCCCAGAGAAGGGACATTTTTCTCTTGGAGACTGCTGGTCCTGGAGCAGATGCAGGAAGAAGCCTGACCCTATCAGGATCTCTTGGTTCTCCCGGAGCTAATGCTGCCGGGCAATTTGAGGGGCTGCACGAGATGTAACCTGGTAAAACCTCTTACCATCCGTGTGGACCCCAACGATCAGGTAATCGCCCATGGCCCGCGCCTGGCGCAGCTGGTTCGAGTGGCCATAGTGCACCATGTCATAGCTGCGAAGAGAAGGGCCGGGTCAGCCCGGGCGCACCGGGACGCGCTTCCCTGCAAGCTGCGGCCAAGCTGCCCCGGGCCTCGGGGCTGAAGGTCTCTGCGCTGCCGGGCAGAGCTGTGCCGGCACAGCGCGGCCACCGGGGCCCGCAGAGCGCTCCCTCCCACCGCAGCGAGCCGGCCCCGCTCACCAGGGCCCGGCTCCTCCCCGCACCTGCCCGGCAGGTGCTGCCCGGGGCGAGCGGACCGGCCCCAGCGGCGGCCGAAGCCAGGGGCGCNCGCCCGCTCCCGGGGCTGCTCCTGCTCGCGGGGCTCCTCCCGCTCCCGCGGCGGCGCCACCGGCTTCCGCGAGTGCGTGCCCTCCTCCCCGGGCCGCAGCGGCTCGGCCAGCGCGAAGATGGGGTCCCGCGCCCTGCGGAGGGAAGGAGAGGGCGGCGGGGGGCGCTGCGGGCGGGCCCGGGCCGGGGGGG